>CABFNO020001512.1:1810-14316 GCA_902006505.2 Clonostachys byssicola
CCCTACTAAGTTATAATATTAAATCTAATTTCTTTTTACTAAGTATTTAGCCTATAGTTAAAATATAATATTCTTTAACTAGATTTATTATCTCTTCTATTTATATCTTATCTTACTAGTATAATAATCTTTATTAATCTATTATCTAGTCTTTCTATTTTTTTCTTATATTATTAGATTATTTACCTTAGAATTACTATTTATAAGCTTATAATATTATAATATAGGAATATATTACTAGATTTTACTATTATCTAAATAGATTATCTAGTAGGCTTCTTTTTCCTAGGGATATATTATAGGATTATATCTACTATTAGAATTTTAGTTAGTTAGATAAGAGATCTCCCTAGCCCTCAGCTATAGGTAGGATAATCTTATTCTTATTATTATCCCTCTATAGTTAATTAAATAGTTTAAAATCTATCTAATTTATCTCCGTTTCGTCAGTGAATAATTGCTGGGCACTGCTTGCCCGAATAGCTTTACTTCTGCTTGTAATGCGGACGGTATTACAACATGTTGCCCGACGTAAGAACACTTCTGTCTAGGCGCGATGCAATGGTATAGGGGTGTATGCTGACGAAACGATGAAGTGCATACGATTTCACTTGCCACGATGGACGGATTTCAACGTTTGCGAATATAAGCTGCGCGAGCAACTTCGAAAACACCACTGTACTCATCAAAACTGCCTTCCTGACCGGCACAGTGGACGGCAACCCAGTGGAGACGGAAAGCGCGGAAAGATATACGTTGACATCTGGTCGTGACGTGTTGTTCGCATTGGGCGTTGCATACACCAGCCCTGTACGTCCAATCATCCCATTTATCAAAGACTTTGACCATGTCACTGATACGGCAAGATCTAGACAACTGCCACGCTGCCCAGCTCTACTGCAACTGAGACCGATTCGGTAACCTCTCGAACTGATTCTACCACGACTGACGGCAACGCATCTACCACGTCTGGCGCGTCTGAGTCCTCGGCTTCAACCAATGCCGCAGATTCCACTTCAAGTTCAGCATCTCCTCCACCGAGGGGAATGAAACTAGTCGCTCTACTTGCTATGGGCCTAGCAGTGATATTCACATAATGAAATATCACATCTTGACCACAGGCAGTATGGGTTCTTTGAAGGAAAGCCGTCATCAGACACTAGACCAGAAATCTGCCCTATAAGCCCGTCAGGGCCTTTGGATCCATGACCTACAATTGCGAGGCAGTTGGCTATATCAAAGTGAATCAATCATATGAACCCTAATTTTGACACCAATGTCAAGGCTTGAGACTTGAGGGGCAAGTACATAGCCAAGCAAAAGTTGAACTGCACGATCAAGTCAAGGTGGAAATTGAAGGTGAACAGCGATACGAGATTCAAAGCCAACAGAAGTATAAGTTGCCAGCTTAATCGATCGAGGCCCCCGGCGGGTGAAGTAAAGCTGGCACACCCAGACCAGACCAGAGGCAATGAATTTCAGCATGAGATCAATGAAAATCAGCATATGATCAACATAATATTTAAACAATTGCCATAGAACAGTTTACTTTGTTTATTAGTACTGCGGTGTTATTGTCTATCAAGGTAAACCACTAGGACCTTTATATTCGATCATAATAGCTATATATCCCTCTACTGCTTTATTATAACCCCTACTTAGGTCTTAATAACTATACTATCTAATATATATAACTATACCTACTAGGAAGTACTAGACGATACCGAGCATTTGATCGTTTAGTTGTAGATCGATCAAAGTGCTTTAGCCACTCAAGACCCAGCTCGTTATTTGTCCACCCATTTTGGCTCGTTGCGATAACCCAATCAGCAGGGAGGTTGCTTTCTCGGTACCAATTGGCAAGGTGATATTGGCCTGAACCAATGATGAACGGCGGGATCGACTGACCTTCCGCATTTATCGCCGCAATTGCAGTAATCCATTCACGAATTCCAGGCTGCACTGATTTTGGTCTTCCTTGCCTTTCTGAGCCTGTAACTGCCATTTCAGCCATTATGAGGCCCATCATAAAGCCAGTCTCATCAAAGTTCCAAATATCATCTGATCGGATACCGTACTTTGCGATTGTGTTCTCTACAAGCCGAAACCAGCCACGAATAATAGTCGGATCTTCGCATTTGGCTCTCTGATAGTCATATCTCCGAAATAAACGCGTCTTTAGCTCTGGTTGTCGCTTGACGAAGTTATGAGCCCAGCGCTTGCCAACAGGTGACGCATCGCGGTCAGCTAGGAGGGAATTGGCCATATCTTCCACAAAGCAAAGTCGTGCAGGAAATACTCGTGAGTCTAAGTCAAGGAGGAATTGGACTATAATCTGCTCCTCCAGATCACTTAATTTCCGTGACCTTCGAAAGGTATCGCGTCGTGATTGAATGCCATTATGACGGCGACGTAGCTTCCAATAGTTGATCTCATAGATATTTGCAGCACGTCGGAGGCATAATTTAGGGTTATTTTGAAGGGCTTGAAGTGCAAGAAGGGTTCTAGCTTCATCTGATGATTGAGACATACTTGGTGGTTGAGAAGTATCTGATCAGATAGAAATATTATAGGATAAGGGATTTTTGGTGCACATGCTTGTTTGGTACACTTGCTTATCAACCACGTTATATTATTATTAGGGAAAGGAAAAAGTTAAACTGCTTTACAGCATTAGTGGATCCAAGGTTTCAAAGGAAAAAGGCAAAATAGGCTTTTATAGTCAATACACAGAAGCTTCACACAAAGAATTAGAATACAGAGGGAGCCTGAAGCTACGGCCGACGTTACGGCCCAATTCAAATACCCGGTCAGGTAGTTCTCAGGCCCTGACGAAACCAAAGAAACCTCCACTACCTCGGGTGAGACTGCGAAGTTTGAATACCCCGTCAGATGGTTCGCAGGTCCCGAAGGCACCAAAGAAGCCTTTAGCTCTAGTAACACCGCCAAATTTGAATATCCTGTCAGGTGGTTCACTGGTCCTGAACAGGGCGGTGGTACTAGTAGTAACGGGACTGCGAAGGTGCAGTACTATCCTAAGTAGTTCACGGGCCCAGAGGATGGAAAGCTCGACACTGCTAAGCTCTAGTACTACCCCAAATGGTTTACTGACCCTGAAGCTGCCGCTGCACTCAATGCCACAGGAGATCCTGCAACGTTTGAGTACTACCCCAAGTGGTTCGCCGCTGAAGGTGCCGCATTACCAGCAGAGGGCGATAGAGGCGAAGCTTCTAACTCATCGGACAAGGCTGCCAACATCCTCTACTATCCTAAGTGGTTTCTTAGTAAGTGAAGAGCAGAAGGAGAGAGGTGGATAGTGAAACAGGAACCTAGTTGTAGGTCTGAGAATGCAAGTGGATGTCAATTTTCTTAACTGTTTCCCGATCGTCTTAGTAATTTCGGTGTTTTTCATGAACGTCAGGTTTTATTCATAGGTAATTTAGCTTAAATTTCTCAATAAACAAGATTATGTTGCTTACGTTTTGGAACCAAATCACTTAACGCAAAACCACACCTCGAACTGGACTGAATCTAATTAACAGCTACATCTCTTTTGACGCCGTAGAGCTTGTGGGGCCTAAAGATCACAGGACTACCTTACTCTTACCTAAACCTATTTATAATATCAGGTATTCATTAACCTCTTCTTAAATTTCGACAGGGAACCTTTTCCGAATAGCTTCACCACGAAAGTAAAAGAAAATCGGAACAGGTATAAACGCCATCGTGATAAAAGCCAACACACTATTTCCCCAGCCCATACCCAGGTTCTTGTACATTGTCGGGGCGGCAAGGGGCAGAAAGGCTCCCATCAAATTGCGAAGAAGCGTAATAGCAGCGAGCGCAGAGGCCGCTGCTTGAGGTCCAAAGATGTCGATGATGTACGTCTGCGATGACGAATTGATTATTACGGCTCCAGGTCCGCAGATTGCTGTGCCAATAATGGGCACAACCCAGTGTACCTTGTACTCGGTGGTCCAGCCATAAATAAACAAACCGATTGGGGACAGTGGAGAGACAAACATCATCATGATCAGACGTCGTTCTGCACGATATTGTCCCTCCTTTGCATTTAATAGACGATCACTGAGCTTAGCGAATGTGATGACACCTATAGCGCACCCGATACCGACGCCGACATATGCCAGACCGGAGATACTGACGCTCCAGTGATAGGTGTTTTCGTAAACAGTCGGGAACGTGGCGAAGAGGAGCATGGTCACGCCAAAGTTGAAGGCGATATAGAGGGCGATCAAAGCGACGATGGGGGATGTGAATAGGAACTTCATCGGACGGGTCAGGGCATGTAGGACAAGTTGCTTAACGGGCGTTTGTTTGTCTCCTTCTGCGCGTAGGTTCGGGTTACCCGTTTCTTTGCGAAGTCGAGCGGCTTTAGACTTGAGGATGTTGACAGCGCTCGTCTCGTGTATAAACGCAAAGGTAACGAAGGTTACTGCGCCGGCCTATCAGGAGCATCACCTGTTAGTTTCGCTTGAAAGAGACTGAGTAATGGGCTTATACTTACAATCATCAAGATGAGGTAGAAGCACCATCTCCATCCCAAGTTCTCAACAACAAATCCTCCGACAATGGGGCCCAGAACCTAGTCTTATAGTTAGCGATAAATCGCCCGAGATATGCAAATGAAAACTCACAGGCCCAACCAGCGGCCCGGCAGTGAAAATAGCCATAGCAACGCCCCTCTCCTCCTTGGGCAAAAGATCAGCAACCGTACCACCACCAGTCGACATATACGACGCCGCCGCCATGCCAGTCAACAACCGAAAGACCAAGAACTCAGTAACATTGGTGCTGCGCGCACAACCAGCCGTGAAACCAAGATAGAAGATAGAGCTCGCGCGATAAATAGGCATACGGCCAAAGACCTCAGACATGGGCGGTACAAACAATTGTCCAAGGGCGAAGCCAAGTGATGCTATGGTAATGGTCATGACTTCGACTGTACTGCTCTTGTACCCGAATTCTCGCTGCATTATAGCAGCGCCGGGGGCGAACATGGTAGTTGCGAGGTTGGTGTAGAGGACTGATAGACTGACGACTACAACGTTTGTTAATTTGTAGCGATTGGACCAGTTGCGCGGGGTCGCAGGATCGTCTGGACCGTCCCAGTCGACGATGTTTGGGTCTGGTGTAGGAGTGTCGTCGGCTTCTAGGGGGCCTTTCTCGGCTTCTTTGTTCAAATTTTGAGCTTCGACATCGTTGAAGTTTATTTCGCGTGCTGTTGAGTGTTGTTGCTGGTCTAAAGTGTGATCCTTTTCACGACCAAGGTCTCGTGGTGCTGGAGAATCAAAGGCAGCCATCGGATTCGTTTCGTGATTGTAAACAGTGAGGTTGCTATTAAATCGATTTTCTGACATCGTTCTCGGACAGATGTAATTATGTGTAATTTACTGATGGAGGTTGGTGAATAAAGGAATAAGAGATCGCAGTGCCCAAGTTCTTGCTGGTTGATGTTTCTCACTTGAGAATTATGTTAATTAAAGTAAGGACATTTGGAATAATTAAAGAGATAAAACCTGCGTAGAATTGCCATGCGGATCACCCTACATTGCCCCGGGTTTGCTCCGTTGGTGGCTTTATTAGCGGCAGCAGATGATGTCGCCAAGAAACCAGATTAAAAACCAATACAAGAGCACCCAGCAACCGGACCAAATATCGCCTCTTCAGAAACAGCAATTTTTTACTCGTTAGTCCTAGGACGGTGAGTCTGGCGGTCCTATTGACGCTTCTAAAAGTCCAACTGCCATTCTTTGACAGATGCTAAACCATCCCGGAGTTGAAAGGCCTCGAGTGGGACAAAGTCGTTAGCCCCGCTCCGTTTAACGCTCCGCTAAATGCTCCGTCGATTCCTCCGTCAATAGCTCCGCCTCAGTTCTGTGAGCTTCCAGATCAGCTCACTGCCTCGGAGGCACCGAACTTCTTTCTCTCTCAAATCATAACGGCGATCAGGAATACGACCCCCCGTACCCACGGAGCCGCCCTGTACCAATCTGTACCGTTGAAGCTCGTCCTCAATGGATCATCTTGAGCCGCCCGCTTGCGCCGAATCGCTGAGCCAGGTCCAGCAGCAGTCCGGTACTGCGTCCAGGGACCCACAGCCGCAACTGCGAGATCGCAGAAGAGAGAAGCCTATGCTGTCATGTACCTTTTGTAGGAGTCGCAAGTAAAATCACTCATGCATTGCGCTCTCAACAGCGCTGAGACTGACTGACTATCCACTAGGGTACGATGTGACCGTCAGCTTCCATGCAAGACCTGTACCAACAGGGGAATTGACATTTCTTGCACCTATGAGATGGCGGGTCCACGGAAGAGCAAGAGTAAAGTTAGCGTCGGTGATCGCATCCAGCAGCTCGAGGAGCTTGTTCGCAACTTGGTTGGGCAGCAGCAACTGAAAACACCAAGTGTACATCCCGATGCCCCCGCTGGAGAGTTCTCAGACCATTCATTCCAGGCCTCTCCAGCCTCTACGGTTCCGTTACCTCCAGTAGACGAAGATACGCTCGTCCCAGCCCTGAGGCATGCGTCCATATCCCAGAGCAGAGACCGTCCTAGCTCACCAGGGCCGTCAGAGCCAGGTAGTATGCGTCTTCGAAACCATGGCGCTGGTGCAAGCTATGTTGGTAGTGTCCACTGGGCTGCTGTTCTCGACAGTATCTCGGATCTCAGAGATCACTATGAGGAAGAAGAGGAGGCTCGAATGCTAGCTACAAATGACCATGGGCATCTCCAAAGTCCCGGACCAAGACTATTATACGAGCCAATTCAAACAACAAAGGAGGATCTTATTTCTTTAATTCCTCCTCGGCCTGTTGTGGATCGTATGATCGCTCGGTACTTCAACGCACAAGGAGTTGTGCCTAGCATCCTGCACAGTGTACACTTCCTTCGCGAGGTATGTAGTTTGTTGCCTGGTAGTACAGCTTATAGACGTCCTGTTTGATCTTTGGGACATATGTGAGCTAACAGTCCGGACCGGGTTATAGTATGAGATGTTCTGGCAAAACACATCTGCTATGTCATGCATCTGGATAGGGCTTCTATTTAGCGTAATGTGCGCCGCGACGTTGTACCAACAATCGATCGAGGAGTCAGCGGATCCAGAGACTACAGAGCGGATCCGTATATTTCGTGAACAGACACTTCACAGCCTGATTCTAGGTCAGTACACCAGGGGTGGACCATATGTACTAGAAACGTTGATCAACTATCTCATCTGTGAGTCATTCATGTCTCAAGAGGCTGATACCGGTCTATGGCTCGTGCAAGGTATTATTGTGCAACTCGCTCTAAGTCAAGGCTATCACCGAGATCCCCAAAACTTTTCCAGCATCACCCCATTCGCTGGCGAGATGCGACGGCGAGTTTGGTCCATCATCGTGCAGATGGATCTTCGTCTTTCGAGTCAGTTGGCTCTGCCGTGTGTTCTTAAGTCACAGCAGTATGACACAGCTGAGCCGCGCAACCTGCTAGACACAGACTTTGACGAGACTACCACCGAACTACCCCCTTCTCGGCCTGAGACTGAGGTTACACCTGCGCTCTACAGTTTAGCCAAAGGCAGGATAGATAAGATGATGGGACTGATCAATGATGTTGTCAACAACACTCATGAGTACCCATATACTACGATCATGGAGCTGGATCGGAAGCTGCAAGAAGCCGAAGTGTCACTACCACCAATCTTTCGATGGCAGCCTCTTAGTCAATCTTTCATGGTTGCGCCACATATCGTGATGCACCGCGTGTTGCTCCAGCTCGCAATACAGAGACTCACCATCTGGCTTCACCGCAAGTACCTGGCACCGCCCTATACACAGGCACGCTATCAATATTCAAGAAACGCTTGTGTACAGGCAGCTATCAAGATCCTAGAGTTCCAGCAGATCGTGATGGAGGAAACTCAGGGAGATGGGCTACTGTATCCCGCCAGATGGGCGCGGTGGATGCTTCTCTCATCCCGGCCACGGGCTGTCTTCTTACTGGGCGTAAGCATACTCTGTTATTATGTACAGTTGGCCAAGTCACGACCAGGTATTTCACTGGATCAAGCTACGGGAGGGAAGATTCACAATCTGTTGCGCAACGCGTACCCCCTGTGGCTGCATTCGACAACAGTGTCCAGGGAAGCTAGACGGGCGATAGACTACATGAGTCTGAGACTGGGACTACAAGAACAAGGAAACGATACTGTTCCTACGAGCTTTACGACTGTGACGCCTGAGGATACAGATATGTCGGTTGACCAGTTTACTTGGGAGGCATACGAAGGTAAGCTGTCGATCGCCGTTTCTCAGCCTCATCTCTACGAACGGCCAAGGCTAACCTTTTTCAGAATGCATTGCCAACTTTCCAGCAACGACAGCATTTGGTGGTGAATTTATGGGACCGAATATGCCTGTGTCTTCATCGACAAGTATTTCTCCAGCGGATCTACTATCAATGAGTTTGAACACCCCAGAGTCGGGCGACTGGATGGATAGAGGTAGCTTTAATTCGTGATCAATGTGATTATATGGAAAACAATGAAAGATAGCATATAGTTAAGCTATTTATATTAAGTTACTGCTAGAAATCTTAAAGGTTAATCTATATTTATTAAATTTATAAATCTTAATTAAGATATTATGTCTATTGCTTCGGCAGTTAGTATAAAGTCTCAGTTAATTAGAATTATAATATTGTTAACCTAATATATCTTTAGCAATCTATAAGCTATAAACTTAAACTATAAGAGGATACTTAAATCACAGGAACTACTTTGTAGAATACCAATCGGCTATTCTTATATTAATACCTATATACTAACTTTAATTCTAAAAAACTATAATATAAACCTCTTAATATTATATATCTTGCAATTTATACTTATATTTAGCTAGCTCTATAAAGCAATAGCAGTTTTATAATATTGCTTAGCTTATTAACCAGGATAATATACTAATATCTATATATATATTCCTATTATCTTTCTTCTCCTAAGTATATAATCAGTAAG
Organism: Clonostachys byssicola; assembly: GCA_902006505.2. NCBI lineage: Eukaryota > Fungi > Ascomycota > Sordariomycetes > Hypocreales > Bionectriaceae > Clonostachys > Clonostachys byssicola. The sequence continues at coordinate 10,830 of CABFNO020001512.1, forward strand.
ATTAATACCCTAGGATAAGCTATAATAATACTTATATCTAACCTCTAGCCCGATCTACTATTAACTCGAAATTTATACTACTAGTAGTAGAATATTATAAAACTGAAACTCTTTTATATAGATATATAATTTATTTATCTTATATCTTATATTTCCTCCTACTTTACTATTTTATTATATCTAAATAGCCTGGTTAGGGATATTATACTTTCGGTTATACTATTAGTCTATATTAAATTTAGTTAAAATTCAAGTAAAGTTATTCTTAATACTATTTTTATACTATTATATTCTATTACTATAATTATTTTTATTTTTCTTATAACTTTAATTATTCTTATTAATATAATAGCTATAGATTAATATCTTCTAATAGAAGTTAAGAGAATATATAATACTTCTTTAGTAAACTATAGAAAGTTTAAATAATAATATCAGGTAATTAATTTTAAAAACCAGGGAAGATAAGCGATCTATAGTAGCTCTTAGTAGTATTTACAGTTAAATAAGACTTTATAAAATATACTTAAGCTGATTTTCTTCCTTCTATTAGAGTAGTACTAGTTATATCAGCTACCTGGTTACTAGTTCTACTATCTATTTTCTTATAATACTTTTTATATTACTTTATTTATTAAATAGTATAGCTATTATAGTAAAGCTTATAATATCTGAAGAACTACTATATATATTTAATTATTAGTAGTAGAGCTATAGATTTATTAGTTATTATTAGTAATTAACCTATACTATCTATGACAGTTGGGTAACTTATACTGGACCTGGTCTAGGGTAAGTTAGAGTTAAACTAATCAGAGTATTATTCTGAGTAGTATAATCAGGTTATTATAGGCTGTATAATATAATTTACTGTTAATATATAAGTATTATAGAACTAGTAATAATAGATATATAGATAATATTACTAGGAGATTATAACTTTATTAATAACTATCTGAAAGAGTATTCTAACTAATAAAATAAATATATATATATACTAGAGTTATTACTTACTTATTACTTATCTATTACTCTACCTAAGTAATAAGTTATAGTTTATTAGTTATAGTCTCTATAAGGCTCTATACTATATATAACTTTATATAGCCTAATAGAGGCCTTTATTTATAATATAATACTCCCTCCCTATTAGTCTTATCCCTAAAACCAGATTACTATTCCAGACTAACTTTAGTATATACTTAGCTCTATATTTATCTATTATATATTATACTAATAAAATATCTAGTTATATTTTAAAATAAAAGAAATTTAATTTAGTATATAAATATACTTAGAAGTTAGAATATATCCTTACTTATAGTTTTAAAGTTATTCCTTATACTTACTATATAGAGAAGGATATAAATTACTTTATTATTCTGAGTTTAAATTATTATATAATATATATCTATCTTAATTATTTATATAATAGTACTTATTCTCTAATATCTTTAAGTAAGTATTTTATCTTATACTATATATCCTTTCTAACTTTTTATAGTTAAGAAAATTAATAAAGAGTTATTCTATCTAGAGGATAAGGAATCTAAAGTAGAGGTAGAATTAGTAGTAGTATTTATATAAATTTCCAGACTATATAAAATATAAAAATAGCTTTATAAGAAGAGTATAAAGATACTAAAGAAAGGGTTAGATAATATAGAGGAGTTAGAAGAGAAGGAATAGAAAGAGATAGAAGAGAAAAGTTATTAAGAAGAACTAGAGTAGGTATAGGTTTAGGAAGCTAAGTTTACCTTCTAAGTTTAGATATTATATACTATATAGGTAGTTAACTTTTCTAGTTTTTCCTTTAATTCTTCTATAGAGGATCTCTTTAGTAGTATTACTTAAGGTAAGGTTATTAATCCTTCCTCTTCTTCTAGTAGTATTAGTATATTAAATATTAGTACTTCTTTAGGTATTTAACTAGTTCCTATATATTATTACTTTTATTATAGCTTTTCTATTTTACTAAATAAAATATTTATCTATTTTTAATTTTCTTATCTAGTATCTTCTAAGGTTTAAATTCTTCCTTATAGACTTTAATCAGGTAGTTTTAGTTTAGTATATTTTTTAATACTTTTTCTAATAATAAGATATAAAAAACTAGGTAGATATATATTATATCCGGTAGTAAGAGTTTATAGTTAGTATCTGATTTTTTCTTAATAATCTTAAATAGTTTAAGTTTTTTATAGTCTAATTTATTACTTAGCTTTATTATTATAATATTTTTCTAAAGTAGGTAGATCTTATTTCCCTCCTTTAAGATTAATCCTTCTAATCTGGTTTTATTATAATATTTTTTTATTCTTTATTAAATAAATTCTAATTCTGTTTTTATTTCTATATATAATAAATATAATATTTCTTTTATAAGTATAGTAGCTAGTATATTCAGTCTATTAAGTTCTAATTAATTCTAAAATTATAGTTTATAACTATAATTTATATATATAGGTATAAGCTAGATTAATTCTTATACCGAGCTATTATATATAATCTATACTATAGGTAATAGTTATACCTAATTATCTTACTTATAATTAATATATACTTATAGATATTATTTTAGAGTTTAGTTTAATTATTCTATTTAACTATTACTTTATAGATAGTAAGCTATTAAAAGTTTATATTTAGTATCTATTTATACTATAAGTAATTATTAAAATTTAGAGGTAAATATTATTCCTCTATTTAATATAATCTTATTAGGTAATCTATAGTAACTAACTATATATTATAGAAACTAATATATAAGATCTTCTGTAGAGCTTACTTCTCTATACGGGATAAAATATCTATACTTTATAAATCTATTAATAACTATTAGAATACTATTATATTTTACTTTAGTTATAAGTTCTCTGGATAGTAATAGTTTAATAATATAGTTAAAGGATACTAATTACTATAGTTATTCTAATACTAAGACTAGTTTAAGTTCCCTATAGGGTTTATATCTTATAGACTTAATTTATATATAAGTATTATATTCTGAAACTACAGTCTGTATTTCTTTTTATAGATCTGGGTAGTTATAGTATTATTTAATCCTATTAAATATCTTTTTAACTTCTTAATATCCTAAGAGTAAGTACTTATAGATCTTTTTAATAAGTACTATTCTAGTATCTTATTATAGTTTATCCAGGCTAGAGATAGTTTTAATCTGGACTTTAGTATATACTATTTCCTTAAGTATAGCTTCTAAGGTTTTCTATATAAAGTATCTATTATTATTAGTTATAAATAGCTATCTATTTATTTTAGGTATAGCTTATTTATATTCAGGTTTATAGCTAAGAGTATTAGCTCTTCTATTTTCTAATCCCTTTTAATATATAATTTTATAGTTAAACTAAAATAGATATTCTATATAGTAAATTTACCTTTTATTTAATTACTGAGTTATAGTAAAGTACTAAATATTCTTATAATCTATATATACCTTAACCTTATATATTATTCCTAAGTA
>CABFNO020001512.1:14366-33018 GCA_902006505.2 Clonostachys byssicola
ATATATATAATAGCTATAAATTCTTTATTATAGATAGGGTAATTAAGTTCTATACTATATAGTTTCTTTGAGAAGAATACTATAGGGTATAGTTTACCTTTATTATCTCTTTAGCTGATTTATATACTAATTATAAAGTCTAAAGTATCTATTTTAAGTTCTATTTTCTTTATAGGGTTAAATATCTATAGTATAGGTTCTGAAAGTATCTAATCCTTAATTATATTAAAAGCTTTTTATTATTTCTTACCCTATTAGAATTTAATCTCTTTTTTTATAATATTATATAAGGGTAAGGTGATTTTTCTATAATCCTTAATAAATTATTAGTAGTAGTTAGTAAAACTAAGAAAAGCTTATACTTTCTTAATATTTCTTAGTTTCTTCTAATCTTTTATTATAATAATCTTACCTTTTTCTATTTATATCTTATTTAGTTAAATAGTATATCCTAAGAAATTAACTTTCTAAATATAGAAATAGCTTTTTTCTAGTTCTACTAATAATTTTATATCTTCTAATTTAGCTAGGACCTTATATATATACTCTTAATATATTTCTAGGTTATTAGAAAAGATTAAAATATTATTAAGGTATATAACTATAAAGATATTAAGATACTCCCGAAGTACTTAATTAATTATTTATTAAAATATTATAGGTATATTTATTAGTCTGAAGGGTATAATAAGATACTTATAAAGGTTAAACTTTATTCTAAATACTATTTTCTATTTATCTTCTTCTTTTATTTATATTAAGTTATAAGCTCCCTTAAGATCTAATATAATAAACTACTATTTACTTTATAATCAGTCTCTAAGTTCTATAATTAGTAGTAGGGGTATTCTGTCTTTATATATAATACTATTAAGCTAGTAGTAGTCTATAACTAATTATAGTTTTCTATTCTTCTTTAGTATAAATATTACAGGGTATTCTGCAGATAAAGTTAATAGTTATATATAGTCTTTTACTAATATATTATTAATATATTTATAGAGTATTTATAGCTAGAGTTCTATAAGATTATAAAGTTTATAAAAAACTAGTTTTCCTTCTTTAATAATAGATATTTTATAATCCTACTAACTATATTCTAATAAGCTAGTTTTAAAAGTCTCTTTAAATAGTTTATTATAGATTTAGTATTATTCTAGAATATTCTTTAATCTTTTATTTTCTAATATTTTCTATTCTAAATATTACCTTCTAGCTTCCTTATACTATAAATTAAACTTAAGGTTATAATTATATTTCTATTAAGGTATTATTCTTATCTAATTAATAAAATTAATATCTAATAGTTTCTTAACCTTCTATATTCAGATAAGGGTCCTTATTATTTATTATAACTCCTAATAGAATATTATTATTATTTTACCAGGTTATAGTACTATTAAGGCTTTTACTATTATATCTACTTATTATTATAAGTTATTATTATTTTTTATAGTAGTACTTTTAGGTATTAAAAAATAAATATATTTTTCTAGTATCTATTAAAATTTTAATTTTTATTAATCCTAATATTAGTTTTTAGAAGTATTTCTAAACTTTAGCTAGTTAGTAAACTAATTAATTAGTAGGTTTTCTTCTTATAACTATAGTATACCTAATATAATATTATAGGTTCCTAATAGTACTAGGTTATAGATAATATTAAACTTTTTTCCTTAGATTTTAATTATAAGATAATTAGTTTTAAAGTTAATAATCCTATTATTATACTTAAAGATTAATCCTTTAATATTTATAACTATATAGGTTTTTTCCTTCTTTCTCTATAATAAGCGGAATTAGTTAATTATTACTAGTAAGATAAAATTTTCCTATACTCTATAGTTAATAAATACTATAAACTGGTTCCCTTTAATCTCTATATCTATAAGGATATAAAATAAGCTTCCTATTTCTATAGCTCTTAGGGTTCTTTAATCTATTATTAATATTATTCTATACTATAGCTCTATTACAGATAGTTCAGATTATTTTTTACCTAGTTAACTTATTATTTAAGTTTACTATACTTATTATTATATTTAGATACCTATTATAGGATATTCTTAAGTATCTTAGGTATTTTATACCCTAGAATATAGTATTTAAACTGTTTTTTCTATTTACTAAGCTTATTTTCTTCCTAGAGTTCTTTAGCAGTATAGATATTATTCTATTCTTTTTTATTAGTAAAGGTTATTTCTAGTTCTTTATTAGTTTTTTTATTTTTAGTTAATAATACTATAGTAGCTTGCTTTTAGTATTATTACTTAATCTCTTTCTAAGCTTAGTATTATTTAAGAGTTTATTATAGCTAATCTTTACTATTATCTCTACTCCTTACTAAGTTAAGTACTATTTATTTTATATATAGGTAATTTAGATATTCCTAATTATAGTACTATTTAATATATCCTTAATAGTTATAGATAGCTTAGTCTTCTTAAGCTTTTTATTTATACTATAGATTAATCTTTTTATATTTATAGATTTTATATTACTATTCTAGGTATAGCTTAGTTAGTAGTTCTCTAAATTTATATTCCTTAGAATATTTCTCTAGATCTTCCTTAAAAATAGAGTACTAATTAATATTTAGTAGTTTAATTATAAATTAAAGTATTTCCTTACTAGTATACCTAGGAGGTATATTTTTATTTAGCTAAGGGAAAGTATTATACTTTACTTTTATTTACTAATAAATAGTATAAAAAATATTATAGTATATTATCTATAATTCTTTATAATATTAAGTTCTTAGAGTATTCTTCTAGTATCCTAGTAACTTATAGAGATTATTTATATATTAGATAGTATTTATAATCCTCCTAGTATAGATTACTAGTACTTCTAATATAGCTAGATCCTACTCCTTGATTTTTTACTAGTAGTATATATAGACTTTTTTATATTCTATTTATATTATATTTCCTATCTATATATATTATTCCTTTTCTTCTAGTATTTATTTAATAAATCTATTATTATATTAAAATACTAATTTATATACTATTAAAGGGCTATATTCCGGGTTAGTTCTCCCTTCTTTATATCTTATTTTAAGGGTTCTAAATATTTTTATAATTCTTTACTAGTTTTCTTAAGCTATACTATATTTCTAATTTTCTAGGTTTTTTAGTATTTTTATAAAGTATAATATATATATAATAGAAAATTCAGGGGTTTTAATATTATTTTTTATCCCTTTCTAAGAGATCCTTCTGATTATTCTAAGGGTCTTAGTTTTAGTTTTTCCTATTATACTAAGTTATTTTTTTCCTTCCTTAGTAGATTTCTAGTTCTTCTAGTTCTTCTACTTTTTAAGCTATAGATACTAAGGTAAAATATACTTAATCTTATTATAATTATAATATTTATATTTCTCTACAGATCCTAGTTCTATAGGACCTATATATATCCCAGATTCTATAGATAGAAGTAGTATTTATTATATCCTTTAGTTAGATCTATTAGTTTTAATATAATTCTAACTAATTTATTTATTTTCCTTTTACTAGTATCTTTTATATAGGTAGTTATTAATATATATTATAGCTATTATATAGTTAGATAAGTCTTTAGGTTTATCTATTTTAAATAGTTAGTTCTTAACTTTATCCTTAAGTCTATTATAGAATATAGCTTTAAAAGGGCTATTATCCTAGTCTAACTATATTATAATTTCCCTGAACCTAGCTATATAGCTAGAGGCTGATTCTATCTAATATAGGTCTTTAAGTTTCTTAATAGTTTATTATTTCTTATTTACTATACTAAATACTAAGGTAAGGATAATTAAGAAGTTATTATAGCTAATAAGGATATTAATAGTTTCTTAGTTTTACTTACTTAGCTTCTTTTTATAGTTATACTAATTCTTAAGATAAGCTTTAAACTATTATCCTATAGTACTATTAAGATATATTCCTATAAACCTAATCTTATCTTCTTTATCTTTAAGCTTTATTAGAAAAAACTTAAAATATACTTAAAGTTTAGTTTTAAACCTATTAAATTTATTAGTATTTTCTAAAAAGGGGTCTAAGGGAGTTAGTTAGAGTATCTCTCCCTAGTCTTTAATATTCTTCTTTTTAAGCTATCTAACTTATATTATAAGTTATATAATAATTTATTTAGCAGTTAGCTCTTTCTTCTTTAGGGTATTATTAGGTTCAGTAGAAGCTATCTTTTATCTTCTTTATTATTATATAGTAATTAAGATAAGGTAATTAGCTAAATAAGAGTTATTAATATATAATAGTTAGGTAACTTATACTAGACCTGATCTAGGGTAAGTTAGAATTAAACTAATTAGAGTATTATTCTAAATAGTATAATCAGATTATTATAGGCTATATAATATAATTTACTATTAATATATAAGTATTATAGAACTAGTAATAATAGATATATAGATAATATTACTAGGAGATTATAACTTTATTAATAACTATCTAAAAGAGTATTCTAACTAATAAAATAAATATATATATATACTAGAGTTATTACTTACTTATTATTTATCTATTACTCTGCCCGAGTAATAAGTTACAGTTTATTAGTTATAGCCTCTATAAGGCTCTATACTATATATAACTTTATACGGCCTGATAGAGGCCTTTGTTTATAATACTATCTAGTAGCTATCTAGATATCCTAGACTATTATATACTAATTAATATAATAGTTAGGTAATTTATACTAGACCTGGTCTAGGGTAAGTTAGGGTTAAATTAATTAGAGTATTATTCTGAGTAATATAATCAGGTTATTATAAGCTATATAATATAAGTTACTATTAATATATAAGTATTATAAAGCTAGTAATAATAGATATATAGATAATATTATTAAAAGATTATAACTTTATTAATAACTACTAAGAGAGTATTCTATCTAATAAAATAAATATATATATATAGTTAGATAACTTTATAGATTTTATTAATCTCTACTAACTAACTAGTAAAGTAAGTAAACTACTAATTAGAGGTAAGATAAGAGTAGAGCTCTTACTATATCTTATTATTATATATATTAGGCGGCCTAATAGTAGCCTAGTTTGTAATAATTAATAAGAACTAGTTCTACTCTCTTTCTTAATTAAAGGGAGTAGAATAGAGCAATTGCTTTAGTTATATTACTATTATAATATATTAGTATTAATCCTATTATTTCTTTGAACTTATAAATAACTCATCTTAAGTTTCAAGCGTAAAGATATAAAGTTTATTATGCTGCTATACCCGTGTAAGCAACGAATTGCAATGTGAGAAAAATCGCGGGTTTCGCTCCCTATTTATAACTAGGGTGGATATATATACAGATAACTATAACCATATCAATATGATTACAAGCCACAAACTTCAGTGACATTTGCAAGCAAGGGAATGGGTGTTGCTTGATTAGTCACAGGTAGGAAGGAATCTTTATTTGTGTCTCTTAGCCTGACCGTAATTTGAGTAAAGGGATGGGTCTGGGGATAATGGCCTGATATCAGCCGAGAAGACCCATCGACGGGTTTTGGCAGGAATTGGCCAATAAGCCGTGGCCAATTAGCCAAGGGGCACATTTGCATGTGACTGTAATAGATCTAAACGCGCTTGGAGCTCTAATGATTGGCTGATTGAGGGCTCAGAGGCTATGTAAATTTCAGAGCTCATTCTACAGAGTGGTCCCAACAAGAATTGCCAATCCATGATGGCCAACAAGAAGTGAAATTTATGTCAGAATGACCCACTGCAACGGCTAGTCTCCAGGACTGAAAAAAGTCACCTCACATCATGCAACCCTGATCCGATGCAGGGGCCCTCAAACCTCGATTGGCGTTGCCTAGTCTTCTCCCACGAGGGACTGCCGCGACGACGGGCGCCGTAGCGGAAAGACTCGGAGCTTTTCAGGGCAGCCAACGGCAATCTCCCCGGTGTTTTGGGGCTGTGGGATCTTTGCTGTCCACCATGAGCCCGGGACGGTGCCTGGCAGATTCGCCGCTCACATGATTTTGGAGTCTGACTGGCCGGGATGGGAGGATCCGAAGACGGGACCCTTGTAGTACGGATACGATTAAGAGCCAAATCCCATGGTGATGCCATGTTACTTTCGGTGTGTCTGATCTGATGTTCATCGGCGCATCCCAAAATTTAAATTTTTTCGTTTGTCTAAAAGGCGACTCCCGCCCCCTAAATTCTCATGGTCTGCACTTTTTGACCCTTTCTTTGGTGTCGTTTCTCCTTTATTGGTCTCCATCGTACCAATTGAACAGAATTGACTCCTCACCAATCAGTTCAGAAAGCACAACACCATGGCAAAGGACAACTTCAAAGTTGTCGTTGTAGGGGGTGGCGTCGGGGGCCTCACTCTGGCCAACATGCTGGAGAAGTTCGACATCGACTACGTTATTCTGGAATCTCACGGCGAGGTCGCGCCACAGGTTGGCGCCAGCATTGGAATGTTCCCCAACGGTCTGCGTATCCTTGACCAAATTGGATGCTATCAGCCCATTGCCGATCTGCCTTGCTCACCACTAAGACTAAACCGCCTCCGAGACACAGACGGCACTCCCCTAACACTAATTCCGGACGGATATGATCATATGAAGAAGAGGTAAGCCTTGCCAATTGGAGAATCGCTTGCTATTTTACTAATTTACAATACGAAGACACGGATATCCTGTTCTCTTCTTTGATCGCCAGTGGCTTTTACAAATTCTTTTTGACAAAATCCAGCACAAGGACAGAGTGCTATTGAACAAAAAGGTGACAAAGATTGACCACGTCGACGGCGGCATCAAAGCACAGACAGAGGATGGCAGCTCCTACAAGGGCTCCATCCTTGTGGGAGTAGATGGCATTTGGAGCACAGTCAGAGAAAAGATGTTCGACCTGGGCAATGAGCTTCGGCCTGGTCATTTCTCAGTCGATGAGCCTGATAAGGTGCCATGCTTTTACAAGTGCAGCTTCGGCATTGCGAAAAACGTCCCCAACTACACCGAAGGAGAGTTTAATGTCATCAAGGGCCGTGGTCTCTCTCAATTAATCATCTCAGGCCCCGAGGGCAGAGTTTACTGGTTCATTTTCGTCCGATTACCAAAGCCCATGTTTGGAGAGGATATTCCACGATACAACAAGGAGGATGAAGCTATATTTGCCAAAGAGTACGCTTCTCTGCCGATCACCAAGAAGGTTAATTTTGGTCAACTTTTCTCGAAGAGAATCTCTTCGGCTCTGACACCGCTTCATGAATGGGTGTTTGAAAAATGGTGGTTCCAGAGAATTCTCATCTTTGGAGACGCCGCTCATAAGGTGAGTAGTCCTCGAAACCCAACAGCAATCCGATACTAACAAGTGTTGTCTTAGCCGGATCCCATTGGAGGACAGGGAGGTAATGGTGCCATTGAATCTGCTGCTGAGCTTCTCAACGCACTCTTGGAAGCAAAGAGTGCACGACCTACTGGTCTCAACGATCTCTCTGTACCAGAAGTTGAGTCGATTTTTGAGAAAATGCAGGCAAGCCGACATGAGCGGGCCAACGACATTGTCTCTTTGTCACACGATCATCAATCGATCAATTCTTCTGTTCATCCCTGGCTTACGGACGTCATCTGGAACCTTGTATCGCCAATCATCGGTCCTGAGTTCTACTTGAGACTCCACGCCTACCCACTGCTAGGGACTTCGAAACTCAAGGCCCTGCCCATTGTCAAGCGCCCACATGTTATTCCCTACAACGATGAACTCCCTGCAAAACCTTCTGAATCTGACCACCGCACCATGGGCCTGGCCAGTCTTGTTCTCATCATGGGCTTTTTGATTTACGTCACCTTCAAGGCATGGCGCCTCGATATGCCCGCTTTCCAAACTTGGGCGGGATATGCTACGATCGATAGGCCTTGGGCATCACCGGAGGTGTTTGGCGGGCAAATTCTGAGAACTCTTGCCTCCATTTTCTCTTATGGCCTTGAGGGCTCCCTTGCAACCAAGCTGCATCTCACGTACTTCTTGTCACAACTTGTTTCGCCAATTATGGTTCTAGCCATTGAGGGCCACCGGACAGGTAACTACGGCACGCCTCTGGCCCTCCCAACGCTGTATCTCGCTCTCATGCAGATATATGGTATGGGTCGTATTGCGCCGCTATACGCCGTTCTCTTTGCCTTCATTGGGGACACTTTTCCTACCGGTAGATACGTCAATCCTGCAACCGCAAGAGTTGTTCCTGCTGCACTCACCCTAGGATACGTGATCCCAACTGCTTTCTTACTCCTTCCCTCAGTGGACAAGGCCTTCGTCCAAGATGCGGCAGCTGTGTGGCAGTTTGCACCAATAGTGGCATGCGCCCTCGTCACTGTTCTCTCCGTCATCTCCAGGCTCTGGACACGGTTGACCAAGTCAAGTGGGAAACCATCATCATTCAACCACTATGAGAAGGACGACCTCCCCGCCCTTAATGCCTCCTACACGTACGCCTTTATGATCCAGGCAACAGCTCACATCCTAGTCCTTTCTTTTGCTTACATGCAATCGGACTTTTCCTTCTTCGGTACATTTTTCGATCTCCCTCACATCTTCACCGAGGACTGGGCCCTGCCCGATCTGGCAGCTCAAGTTGCTGTCTTCTTCCGATATGACATGGCAATTGGCCTTGGATCAATCGTGCTCAGCAACCTATTCTCTATTTGGCAACTCCGCACCTCAGGATACATTGGAAACTGCGATGCTATCAAGGGAGCTGTAGCTGTGGTCATCGGCCAAGCTCTGGTTGGTCCCGGTGCTACTTGGGCAGGTCTTTGGGCCTGGAGAGAGGGTGTTCTTGCCAGCCTCAACAAGTTTTCGTAAATCTACAATGCGTACCTTCCGTAGCAGGAAGAGATTTTTCTCGAATTTATGAAGTTAAAGCATGGATTTAGGGGAGCGAAAGTGAGGATGATACGGCTCCAGGTGCGCCGCATTGCTAATATTAAAGGAAAGGAAAGATTGCATGGCAAGAGAGGCTGTTGGAGTTTTGGGAGCCTGCGTGAAAGTTAATACAAATGGAATAGTTCAAAATATTTAAATCAATGTTAAATAAATGTAATTCAGGCATGACTTTATTCGCAGCCCCTTAGTATTCAACATAACCCATCCCACTCCTTTCCCTGCCTACATACTGCACGCTTAGGAATCAATCGAAGTCGCTGTGTGAGTGGGACGGCGAAACGCCACCAGCAGAGACAGAGATGATGCTTACTAATTCTCTCTCTCGGCCTCAGCTCGCTCTAGAACCACGACCTTTATTCCGCTTTATTCACTTAGATATTTGCCAAAAGGAGTTACAGATCCCGCAGAGGAACAGTCCCCAATGGAATTATCCCTAAGTTCCCGATACGGCAACACGGTGAGGAGCTTCAGCGGCTGTTGGACCTGCCGCCTCCGCAGGAAGAAATGCGACGAAAAACGCCCTGTTTGCGATACCTGCGCCGGGCTCTACATCACCTGCCACTATGAGCAGGAGAAACCAGATTGGATGGATGGCGGTCACCAGCAAGATGAAATGCTACTGCGCCTAAAGCGAGAGGTCAAGGAGATGGCCAACCACCGCCGCCGAGGAGACCGCGCGGCACTCCTCTCAAAGACCAGCCGTGAAGTGTCCTCTAGAAATGCAGCGGTATTTCCACTAGAAGATACAAATGGTCTGGTCACCCCGATAGTGATTCCCTCTGATCCGACGTTCAGCAGCCCAAATGGCGATACAGAGACAGTTCCCGGCACACCCGCTACCAGGCCCCCGGCGACCGTGTGTTTGCTGAACAACAGCGGCAAGAATTCCTGCAAGAGCGTGGCTTTTGCGCATTCTGATACCTTTCTCCTCACATTCTATCTGGAAACCGTCTTCCCTTTCATGTTTCCGTTCTACCGGCCGTCACTTCTCCAAGGATGCCGGTCCTGGATTTTAGAAATGGCCATCACCAGCCCGGTCGTCCGCAAGGCCACGCTATGCCAAAGCTCATATTTCTTTTCGCTTGCCCAGCAGATGAACAACAGTAACAGAGACTGGGAGGGCGTTATCTCTCAGACCAAGGAAGCTTTTGAGATGCTCAGAGATGCGTTACAAGTCATCAGCGGCTCAGATATCAATAACCATTTGCATGGCGCTGTGCGTATCCTAGCGAGTATTATGCAAGTCCAGCGTTTTGAAATCGCCATCTCAAGTTTCGACAACTGCCAGGCTCATCTTAACGCGGCGCTTGCACTCTTCATCCAGCTACTCAATAGTCATAACGGAACAGAGCCACATTCGACATTTGCTACCTTAATACATCGTCTAGGGCCGAATAATCCAGAGGCTTCACGAGTTCCCAGTGCGGAACAAACAGGCCTCCGCTTCTCGAGCGCTCTGTTGGTGCTTGATGATATTGTTGCTAGCACAATACTCCAACAGCAGCCAAAACTGTACGAGCATCTTCGCAGCCTACTCGGTGTGCCAGGCGACTCTGAGCCCTTGGTAGATTTGGAGAGTACGGTGGGCGTCCAGAACTGGGCGTTGTTGGAAATCGGCGAGATATCTGCGCTTGATGCTTGGAAGGAGAAATGCAAAGTAGCTGGCAACTTGGATGTTATGGAGCTCGTCCGTCGTGCTGCTATCATCAAGGCATCGCTTGAATCCCAGCTTGCACAGCTTGAGGCAGACTCAACGCTTCAATCAGGAGGAGAGGAAGGATTACTTGGCATACTGAACCAGGACCTGTCCCAGAAGAGGGGATCTGACGGACAGACCATGTTGATCACTCGCGTTTGGGCTCATGCTGCACTCATCTACCTCTCAATTGTTGTATCTGGGTGGCAACCAGCTGGAGACGATACACGTTATCAAGTCAGCCGAATCCTGGGACTATTGACAGAACATATTTCGCCTCCAGCAATACTCCGCACAATGGCGTGGCCTTTCTGCGTGGCAGGATGTCTTGCAGGGCAGGACCAGCGATGTCAGTTTCGCTATCTTGTCGAGCGACTGCATCCACATAGCGTTTTCGGCACTCTACGCAAGGCATTAGCAATCATGGAGGATACTTGGACACGCATCGGGTCGGAGAATCATCCCAATCGCAATCTCTCTATGTGTTTTCAGAGTCCGGGATGTTTAGGTTTCATGTTACTAGTATAGAGCAAACTGAATAATTCGAATTGTTGCCTATAGACTGATATCCAACTCCAGCTTCCAGTTCAAGGCTTCTTTTTGAGAAAGGTTGCTGATTGGTAATTACAAAGCGTCTTAGAACTTGACATAACCCTTGCCCTTGACAAAAGTTGCGTGCCAAGGAACGTTCTTCTCGTGGGCTGCAAGTTGAGCATAGAAGTCGCCGTGTGCTTCGCCATCAAGATCCAAACCTTTCATCCCACCACTCTCAGTGCGCTCGTCAGCGTAGAAGAAACTAGGTAAGTAATTTTGTTAGGCGGGGATTGTTGGAATCCTTCATGTAAATTGACGTACCGATAGCCTCGATCAGCGTAGTTAGCATCAGCAACGCCGAGCCAGTAGGCCGAAGCTGATTTACCAACCCCCAGAGTCAACATGAAAGCCGCTGGGGGAACGGTCGTGTTCAGTCCGTTACCAGTGAAAATGAACGAATTTTTAGCCTCGGCAGGGAGGGTCTCCCACCCAGCGATAGCATTCTGGGCAGCAACATATGCACTGATTGTGTTGATACTCAGATCCGACTTGAAACTCTCGGAAGTAATGGACAAAGCCGACTTGGGATCAGGAGGAGGCGTGAGAGAAGCAGCATTATAAACAACAACACTCGGAGATGCCCCAAACTCGGTCTTGACCGCATCAAAGGCGGGCGAGACGGAGTCAGGCTGGGCCAAGTCTGCCTTGACGGATAGATAACCCTTTTCGTTCTTGGAATTGCTTCCCTTTCTAGACGCAAGGGCAACCTTGTAACCGTTACCAGCAAACTTCTCGGCAACAGCGGCACCAACTCGAGGGCCGGCTCCAAGGATAAGAACAATTTTGAGAGACATTTTGTAATGAAGCTGTGTGATGCCTAGGATTTTGGTGAATGTGATTAATTTTGTTGAATGTAAGAATGACTCCTCAAGAGACTGATATCAGGTGCGTTTGGTTCCTATTTATGCTTCCTCCCTTCCTCGGCAGACGTTACCCTTTTTCTACTTTAGAATCCCCTCTAGATGCCGCCAATTTGTAATCCTCTTTGAATCATTTTAGTAATCGTCTTTTCGAGTTTCCCGTGATTATCCAGCCAGTCAGATGTGTGCTCAATGGTCGCATCACCAGTTGATCCCGAGCCGCCGGCCAAGATAGACCCACAAGCCGCGCGGGTGAGATTCCACACTTGCCCAGCTGCTCTGCAATTCGTCCAGACCGGATCGAAAATCTGGACCGCGCGGTCGGCATCCCACATCACGTCCTACAGCTAAAGTGGACCGCGCGGTTCAAGTCCACGAATTCCCCAACCAACGTATAGCAACCAACGCATAGCAACATCTCAGCGCAAACTGGGATGGAAGGCCGGACTTAAGAGCGAGACCTAAGTTTATAGTAATCCGCTCGTTTTTGCACGGACTTGAAGTCTCTTCCTAGAGAACCCCATAAACGATACCAACATACAAACTCTCAGCTCTCTCATATTCCCAGGCTTAAAAGGACTTGCAATCCTCCCAGTTTCGATCATCGCGCTTCTCAGTTGACTCAGAGAGCTGACATTGGTACTGCTATTCGTATACTTTTCTTCCAAACATATATTCTTTCCTCGCCAAGCAGCGAATAAAACAACATCACATTCAAGCCTTTCGTGATGGCATCTCCCTCCAAGCCCCGTCTACCAACATACTTCCTTGGCATTGGTGGACCTAATTTCATGGAAAACACAAGCCATCCAGCATATGCTAAGCTCGCCGAGGTTGGGCATGAAATTACCACCAGAGTCAAGCCCAAGGCCGTTGTAGCCTTCTCCGCTCATTGGCAGAGCGGACCGACCACCATCCAGATCAATACTGCAGAAAAGACTGATCTCATCTATGACTTCTACGGTTTCCCCCCTCACTATTATGAGTTTGAATATCCCAGCCGGGGAAGCCCGGAACTGGCCGAAAGGGTGATTCAGAACTTGGAGACTTCCGGCATCCAGGTGGAAAGGGTGAAGAGAGGCCTCGATCATGGGATCTGGGTTGGGTTCATTGCCGGTGGGTTGCTTTTTTTTTTCCCCATTGTTTGGCTGCTAATTATTTACCTCGGCAGCATTTAACCCGAAGACTAACCCGCTGAATGTGCCACTTGTTCAGGTCTCGCTGTATAGCAACGAAGATCCTGCCAAGCATTATCAGCTAGGGAGAGCTCTAGAAAGTCTCAGGACTGAAGGTGTCCTCATCATTGGTGCTGGAATGGCCGTCCACAACCTTCGCGATTTCAGGGCTATGAGAGGGGCCCCAAAAACCATGCCGTAAGCGCAACCCGGAAACCGTTATTAGATTTATCATACAGGCTAACTCTCTTCATAGGTACGCTTACAGCTTTGATGAGGCGCTCAAGGGTGCTGTGACAGCCGATCCCCAGGATCGGGAAGCAAAAATGTCTGAGTTAATGAAACGCGATGACATGAGAAAGGCCCATCCCACTCTGGAGCATCTCTTCCCAATGTACATAGCCGCAGGTGCAGCAGGTTCGGATGTTGGTGAACAGATCTGGACTTATCCTGAGGGAAGCCTAAACTGGGCGCAATACAGATTTGGTCAGGTTGAGTAGAGACATATATTACAAGAACTTGGGGTGAAACTTGGGTTTGCTGCTGTCTCTATTTAGAAGAACTACCCAGAGGTACTGAAAAGATAACGCAGCATTGATTTGTGCCAAAGAGGAGGTGGTTTGTTTTCATTGGGTGCCAAGGTCCAGACTAAAACAATTTGTCAGTACATGTTGAGCTGTAGTAGTTTTCCAATCCTGATGTCCAGTCAAGGCTCCACCCACTGTGATGGCCAGGCCGTACCAGGTCAATGGAACGCCGAGGTATTCTGATGGCACTCACAGTGCGAGTTGAACACACTCACGGCCATTTCTAGCGTCAAGTCACGGGATACAGCCCCCGCTTTGGTCAGATTTCTCCCACCATGAGGCAGGCCGTCAAACTAGCCAACCGAGTGATATTGGAATAAATGAACTATAACACTGGCCTACTATTTGTTGAGGTCTGCAGCTAGGTAGTGTATTACTCAGAGCTACTCATAAGTATTCGAGAGGTAATGTAGTCCACATATACAATTCATCTCCTCTCATGTAAGTGTACTATCCTAGTAGTCATCGCGGTTCGTGTGTAGCATAGCCACTTTTCTTACCAGAGTTCGAGATATCTAGAGTCTCCATTCCCTTATATCCCCNCCCCCCCCCCTTACTGTATTCTATCCCCAACTTCCTCTTTCATAGCTGCGGTGTCTTCAACAATGGTAATATCGTCAGTTACGATACCCAGAAACCCCATTTCTATGCCATACGAGTGACTAGTCTTGGACTCGATGAACAAAAATAGACTTTCAACGTGCAGGCGAATCACCCCTAAGATTCACGCTTCCAATCAATCTCACCACAGGTAAGCCTTGCCTCGGGTCAATACAATCAGGCCCGAGGTCATCAATCCCATCAGAATCTTCCATGTCCGGCCCAACAGGTGGGGTAGTAAAGGGGGGAAGCGGCTCCTTCTCAAGATCAGAGCAGGCGATTGCGTAAACCGCCGCTTACATAGCAGTCCTGTCCCACTATGACCAGGCTCTTCCACGTATATGGGAGGACTACACAGGGAAGGTCACTACCAAGTCAATCAGCCACGTTTTACATTGCATGGTTTTATTCTTAGAGTTACTTTAGTCGCTTTTTCCGGAGGGTAATTCCTAAACCTCTAAATTTGAGCTTAAGTAAGTTCTAGTAAAGAGAACTATAGCACGAGAACTAATGTCGGGCAAAGAGTAGTCAGAGAGGAAGAGAGGGATTGATGTATTCCTTGTCTCATTATGCATGACTGTCCAGAGATATATGTTTAAAATTAATTTACAAGTTGATATGTCCATATTATCACGTTCCATATAGAGCGTTGTATACCACACAGTGGAAGCGTGAACACATTCATAGATCGCATCGTAGTCGTTTACCACGCAGCCTTTAGGCGAATAAAATATATTGGAAATATGAGGATAATTTCCATAAAAATTGTTCCAATTACCTTAACCAACTTTACATTAAATTTAGGCAGCCTCGAGTAGTTCTACAATAACCACAACAGTATCATTAAGCTATAGGGTAAGTCATAGGAAGTTGGGAGCACTCCGGATTACCTGCTAAAATTAGAACATCACCAGTATTAGGCGGAGCCATTGGGTGTCGAGTTCGTGCATGTGATGACGAAGCTCAAACGCATGAGCTGCCAAATCAAGGGAAATAGGAGCCTTGTACCAAAGCGATCCAACGATAATGGGTCTCATCTACTGCATAGCACGTTTGAGGTAGCTCAAATGCCGATTTGAGCAGTACACCCTAACCCCTGAATATTTTGACCACAGCTACTTGCAGGGTCTTACAGAGGTAGGTTAAACCCTATAAGTATTAAAATATAAGTACCTTAATAATTATTATAAATTATAGGAATCTAAAAATAGTATATTTTTAATATATCTAACTATAAATTTTATAATTAAACTAAAAATATAATAGATTTTTAATTTTTAAAATTATAGGAGTAATTATATATATTAAATTTATCTATAAAATACTTTTTCTAGATCTAAGAGCTTAATTAGATAGTTAAATTATAAAGTCTTCTATATTTACTTCTATTATTTACTTTTATTACTATTTCCTAGGGTAGGTACTCTCTAATAGCTTTTCTTTATAATAGTATAACTTTAGGTAAATATACTAAATAGTAATCTTATATATCTTTTCTATAAGGATATTATAAATTACTACCTAATAGACCTACTAGATAGCTTTAAGAAGTATTTTAGTAGGAAAGTAATTTTATCCCTCTAGGTTCTAATTATTATAAATAATCCTAATTTACTATCTTTAGAGGCTAATAATCTTTTAGATAATATCTATAAGCTTAGGCTTATAGTACTATTTTAATCTATAGAATTCCTACTAACTATTCTAATTTCTATAGTACTTCTAATTAGCTATACTAACCTTAGTAAGCTAATTCTAACTATATCTAAATTACCTAATAAAGATAATTCTTTTAATCCTCCTCTTATTATTAATAAGATAATAATAAATTAATAGTAAGTATTTTCCTTCCTTATAATTACTTTATCCTTTAATTAGTATAATCTAGCTACTAGAAACTCTAGGTTTATCTTAAGGCTGTTTATATAATCTGAAAATTAATATAATACCTATATACTTAATAATTATTTTATAATCTAATATCTACTAAGTCTGAAAATAAGAATACTAATAAAGAAGAAGCTAAAGATAAATATTTTAAAGGAATAAATAGTATATATATATCCTATATTAAATAAGTATAGATTAAAGTTCTTTATAATATAGCTAGTTTATCCCTTTCTTTTATTATCTCTAAGCTTAGAATAATCCTTAGGTAAGTAAAATATATATTATATAATACTAATATACCTTAGTATTTTAATTATAGCTAGCTAAATATTATTTTAACTAATATATTATAATAAATTTAATAAGCTATCTAAATACTATAAAAATTAAAATATTTTTTAATATCTAAAGAGCTTAAGGTTAAGCTTTTAGATCTATTTAAGTTATTCTCTCTAGAGGCTATCTTAATAGCTCTCTCTTCCCTTAGGGCTTAATAGCTACTATAGCTAGTTAGAATTTAATTAAGTAAAAAGACTTATACTAGAAGATTTTAATTTACTCTTAATTAGAGGTATCTCTTACTAGAAGATTAAGAGAAATAGATATAGTTTAATAAGACTTAGGTTAATAGTATTAGAAGCTACTACTTTATAACTATCTTTCCTAGTAAGCCTCTTTATTAAATACTATAGCCTGATTTCCCCTCTGCTAATATAACTCTTATATCTTTAGATAAGGATCCTTTATTATAAATAAAGGCCTCTATTAGGCTATATAAAGTTATATATAGTATAGAACCTTATAAAGGTTATAACTAATAAACTATAACTTATTACTTAAGCAGAGTAATAGATAAGTAATAAGTAAATAATAACTCCTATATATATATATATTTATTTTATTAGTTAGAATACTCTTTTAAATAGTTATTAATAATATTATCTATATATCTATTATTACTAGTTCTATAATACTTATATATTAATAGTAATTTATATTATATAACTTATAATAATCTAATTATATTACTTAGAATAATATTCTAATTAGTTTAACTCTAATTTACCCTAGACTAGGTTTAGTATAAGTTATCTAACTATTATATATTAATAACTCTTATTTAGCTAATTATTTTATCTTAATTACTATATAATAATAAAGAAGATAAAGATAGTTTCTACTAAATCTAATAATACTTTAAAGAAGAAAGAGCTAATTACTAAATAAATTATTATATAACTTATAATTTAAATTAGATAGCTTAAGAAGAAAGATATTAAGAACTAGAGAGAAATACTTTAACTAACTCCTCTAGATTACTTTTTAGAAGATATTAATAAACTAAATAGATTTAAAACTAAACTTTAAATATACTTTAAATTTTTCTTAACTAAACTTAAAGATAAAGAAAATAAGATTAGATTTATAGAGATATATCTTAGAAGTATTATAGAATAATAGTTTAAATCTTACTTTAAAAACTAATATAATAATAAAAAGAAACTAGAAAAATAAAACTAGGAAATTATTAATATTCTTACTAACTATATAAACTTTCTAATTATATTTATTTTAGTATTTAGTATAATAGATAAGGAATAATAAGCTATTAAAGAACTTAAAAACCTATATTAGGTAGAATTAGTATCTAGTTATATTACTAAGTTTAGAGAAATCTTAACTTAATTTAAATAGAATAATAACTCTCTTAAAGCTATATTCTATAATAAACTTAAAAAGGAAGTAAAAAACTAATTCTTTAAAATAGATAAACTTAAAGATCTATCTAATTATATAGTAACTATAATATAAATTAATAATTATTTATATAAAAGATAATAATAAAAAGGAAATAAATAAACTAATTAGAACTATATTAAGATTAATAAATCTAATTAGGGAGTATAATAAATATTACTTCTATTTATAGAATTTAGAATATATTTAGATCCTATAGAACTAAGATTTATAGAAAAATATAAATATTATAACTATAATAAGATTAAGTATATTTTATTCTAATATCTATAGCTAAAAAAGTAGAAGAACTAAAAGAACTAAAAGTTTACTAAAGAAAGTAAAAAATAATTTAATATAATAAGAAAAACTAAAATTAAAACTCTTAGAATAGTTAGAAAGATCTCTTAGGAAAGAACTAAGAATAATATTAAAACTTCTAAATTTTCTATAATATATATATTATACTTTATAAAAATACTAGAAAATCTAGTAGATTAGAAATATAGTATAGCTTAAGAAAACTAATAATAAATTATAAGAGTATTTAGAACTTTTAAAATAAGATATAAAAAAGAAAGAATTAATCTAGAATATA
>CABFNO020001515.1:0-21432 GCA_902006505.2 Clonostachys byssicola
TCTAATATATAAAT
Source organism: Clonostachys byssicola (assembly GCA_902006505.2). NCBI lineage: Eukaryota > Fungi > Ascomycota > Sordariomycetes > Hypocreales > Bionectriaceae > Clonostachys > Clonostachys byssicola. Next base: position 15 of record CABFNO020001515.1, read on the forward strand.
AATCTTTTAAATAAGAATAATATCTATTATATTATTAGCTAAATAAGTAGTAAATCTTTCTCCTAGTTAGTATAGAGCTAGCTAGTACTTAGTAATTCCTTTACTAATACTATAATAAAGCCTAGTAAAAACTATTTAAATACTAGATATTTAATAAAAACTTCCTATACTCTGAATTTTAATTATATTATTTTTTATTTATTCCTACTAAAGTATTTTAAGTAATTTCTAATTTACTTTAGTAAAAGTAAATAAAAAGATTAAAATCTATAACTAAACTTACTATATATCTAATATAGTTATATTTATATCTATCTAATATAAGTTAGTATAATAGTATAACTATTAAACTCTAAGATCTTATAGATAATAATAAATAATAACTATAATTAGAAACTACTAAGCTTAAAGTTTAATTAAAATAAATATTATCTATATTAAGTAAATAAACTCCCCCTTTTCTCTTCTATTTTATTCTTTATTTCTTATCTAAAAAAATTAATTACTATCTAATATAAAATATTTATAAATAATATATCTAAATATAGTAGAACTAAAGAAAAAAAGAGATTATCTATTAAAATTAATAACTACTAAAGATTATAAGAAAGTATACTAAGAAAGTACTTAAAAATATAATTAAAAGAAAAAAAATTAGTTCTAATCTAACTAGTTATTATACTCTTATTATATCTTCTACTAACTTATACTACCTTAAGTCCTACTATCTACTAATCTAAATACTAAGCTTTATACTAAGTAAATATTTTTACTAAGCTAGATATATACTTAGAACTCTATCTTTACTATTATTAACTTAGAGCTAAGTATCTAATATATTTCTTAGAACTTCTATAAGCTAGACTTTATACTTCTCTAGATATAAAGTAATATAATATAAGATAATATATTATATATTATATACTAATCTATTTACTAGAATAGAATAAAAAAACTACTAAGAATAGCTAAAGATCCCTATCCCCCAGTCTATAGGGAATTCAGCCCTTAGTTCTAACTAACTATATAAAAGAGATTCTCTACTTTTATAGGTTTTAAACCTAAGTTCTAATTAGATATAGAATTCTACTCTAATTTATTAAAATCTAATTATAAACTAATTAAACTCTTTCTAGAATTATAAGTAATTTTAATAAGTCTAACTAACTATATTCTATTCTAAATAATTACTATAAAACTAGTAAAACTATATTCTATAATAATAAGTAATTACTATATAGCTAATTAAGCTATATTCTATTCTAAATAATTAATATAAAACTAATAAAGCTATATTCTATAATAATAAGTAATTACTATATAGCTAATTAAGCTATATTCTATTCTGAATAATTAATATAAGGCTAGTAAGGCTATATTCTGGAATAGTAAGTAATTACTATATAGCTAATTAAGCTATATTCTAATCTAAATACTTAATATAAGGCTAATAAAGCTATATTCCGGGATAGTAAGTAATTACTATACAGCTAATTAAACTATATTTTAATCTAAATATTTAATATAAAGCTAATAAAACTATATTCTGGGATAGTAAGTAATTACTATATAGCTAATTAAACTATATTCTGTTCTGAATAATTACTTTAAAACTAGTAAGACTATATTCTGATCTGAATATTTAATATAAAGCTAATAAAGCTATATTCTATAATAATAAGTAATTACTATATAGCTAATTAAGCTATATTCTGATCTGAATACTTAATATAAAGCTAATAAAGCTATATTCCAGGATAGTAAGTAATTACTATATAGCTAATTAAGCTATATTCTATTCTAAATAATTACTTTAAGACTAGTAAGGCTATATTTTAATCTAAATACTTAATATAAGGCTAATAAGGCTATATTCTATAATAATAAGTAATTACTATATAGCTAATTAAACTGTATTCTAATCTAAATACTTAATATAAGGCTAATAAAGCTATATTCTAGGATAGTAAGTAATTACTATATAGCTAATTAAGCTATATTCTATTCTAAATAATTACTTTAAGGCTAATAAGACTATATTCTAATCTGAATACTTAATATAAGGCTAATAAAACTATACTCTATAATAATAAGTAATTACTATATATATATAATTTAACTATATCCTATTCTAAATAATCCCTATTAGGTAGATATATATAGCTTTTAATACTATCTTATTAGTAGAAAATAAAGTTTCTAAACTCTATTATATTTAATATTTTAAAAGAGAAGAGTAAATTAAAGGAATAACTTTTAATTCTAAATAGTATTCTTAATAGAGGGAAGAGTTAATAGTAAGAGTCCTATTTACTATATCTAACCCCTTATAAATATATCTAAGTCTATATATAGTATTATAAATACAGACTATATTATACTTTTTCTCTATTTTATATAGTAATAATATATTAGAAATAAAATTACTATATTCCTAGACTAGTTCCTTATATAGTATTATATAATAACTCCTATTAAGATTATCTCTTTTATATTTATAAATCTTTTTAATTATTAATTTAAAATTAAAAAGTAGAGCTTAAAGTATATCTTTATTAATCCTATTATCTATATCTATTTTTTTTTAAAAAAAAAAACAAATTAGTATTATCTTAAGTCTATAGGTCTTTAAATATATATACTTACTAAAAGTTATAAGTATCTTAGTCTAACCCCTAAGCTGCTTTATAGTTTATTTAAGATCTAACTACTTTTAAAATAAAACTTCTTTAACTAGATAGACTTATTATTAACTTCTATCTTATACCTACCCCCCTTAGAATAAGGAGTATAAATATAATTATATAGTAAAATACTTATTTAGAGTTTTTTTAATTTTTTTAGTAAATCTATATTCTTAAGTATATCAGTATAATTAAAACTAGATAATATCTTTATTAAAATTAATATACTTTTTCTTAACCCTCTTTATTAATATAAATAGTTTTAAAATACCCCTAGATAGTTCTTTTAGATTATTAGCTATCCTATTATTAGTATACTTAACTATTACTCTTAACTATATAAATCCTAGTATCCCCTAGATTTCTACTATAGTAAATATACTTTATAATTAATCTATTATCTAGGTTATACCTACTTCTAGTAGATAGGTAGTTCTATTTATTACTATAAGTTTAATATTTCTTAATTTAGTAGGTTTATTAGGCTTAGTATTTTTTACTATAGAATTATCTTTAAGCTAGTCTATTCTTAATATATACTAGATAGTTCTCCTAAAGTTCTATTACTATATATTAATAGTTTTATTAGTATAACTTTAATTAGTAAGATATATAATTACTAGCTTCTCTATCTAAAAGAATAAAAAATTAATTAAAGAAATATTAATATTTTAAAAAAAAAGTAAAATACTATTCTAGATTATTTTATTATTTAAAAATCCTAGATAAAAAATAAATAAGTATTTATATTAGTAGTAATAATAGTTATAGTAATAGTAAATATATAGTATAGAAATAATAAGAGTAGGTAAAACTACTAAGAATATATATATTATTACAGATTATATAAAGAGCTATTATATTTTTTAGATTAAATTATAGAGCTCTAGTAATCTTATTATTATTAAATCTATTTTTTTTCTTTTCTATATAAGAAGCTATAGTATAATAACTATTAAGAGTAGGTAAAATTTCCTTTATTAGTTATTAGCTTTTATTTTCTTCTTTATAAAGTAGATAGATTACTTATTCTAATAAAACTAAATAATTCTTATCTTTTACTTATTCTTTATTTTTAAAATAATAATCTCTAAATTATTATTTTATAGAACCTAATTAGTATAAAGATTAGGATTATCTTATTTAATTAATTAAATATAAAAGTACTTAAATAAATACTAAATATATATTAATTAATTATAGTTATTAGCCTTAACTATATAGTTTAGTTCTAATTCCTCCTCTTTAATTAATACTAATATTATAATTATAGACCTATCTAGTCTTAGATTATAATATTATTAGTTAGAAAACCCTACTAGTACTTATTATATTTATAAAATAGTTCTTTAGCTATACTAAAATAAATATATTATATATTAGTTTAATTTCCTTTTTTATTTATTTTATTTTATTTAATATAATATTTCTAATACTTATAGATAGATTCCTTATAATTATACTTATTTACTTTAATTAAGCTATTTATTAGTTATTATAAGTATTTAGGAAAATAGAGAGTAGAAGTCTATACTAAACTATATATAATATACCTAGCTATAATTAAAATAGTATAGATACTTATACTCTACTAATTATACTATAAGTAGGAGGTATAGATTACTAAATACTTATAGATAATAGATAATAAATAATACTTATAGTAAGGTAGAAAGTATATTCTATATACTATATAGTAAGATCCTTTTATCCTCTATTTTCTATTATAACCTTACTTCTTTTAATATCTATCTTTTTATTACTATCTCTTTTAGTTATAAGTATTTCTTAATATACTTCTCTTCTTTTTTTCTTTTATAGTATTATTTCTATAGGGATAGAGGTATAAAGACTTATTATACTAATAAATATAATCTTATACTTAAAGAAGTATAGGAAGAGCTATAGTACTATATCTTAAATAACTTCTAAATTAGTAAAAAAGATTATATAATAAGTAATCTAACTAATACTATATAATAATAAACCTACCTTAAGATTCTACTTAGGTACTTAGTATACTAATAGATTATAAAGTTCCTAGACTTTATTATATTTAATATCTTAAGAAAAAAGAGTAAATTAATATAATAAATCTAAGTTCTAAATAGTATTCTAATTAAGTTTTAGAACCTAATCTAAGATAAAAAAGATATTATTAATTATTATACTAAATATACTAAGGAACTACTATATTATTAGATAATCTTTAAAGTCTTAAAGAATATATTAATTAATAGTAATATCTTTATATATAATAAAGATAATAAACAGTCTAAATATATATTTAATATATATAATCTCTATATATTCCTAAGTATCTATAATATTTAGTAACCTCTTATAAATATAGAAGAAGGTAAATAACTATATAATTTAAATAACCTAGAAGAAAGAGATATAATAATATAAGAGATTAGAAATATAGAAAAGTATAACCTTAACTATAAGCTAGAGTTAAAGTATATTATTATCTATAAAAAGAATCTCTTAAAGTAAAAAAAATATACTCTACTAGTTAGAGTAAATATAAATAATAAACTAAAGATATTAATTCTTAAATAATTATCTAGAGAGCTATTATATATATATATTCTTATTCTAAAGTAATATAACTTCTTATTATATTATAAGCAGAGATTTATTAAGATTATAAATAGTATAATTATATAAATAGATATAGTATAATATATACTTATAGTAATTACTAGAGTAATTAAAAGAATAGTAGAAGTAAACTCTAGTAATATACTTTAGAAAGTACTTATAAGGTATATAAGTAAAAAGAGCTCTATTAAGAAAAATAACTCTCTAATCTATAATCTTTAATTCTTATAATATACTATAAAAAAGTATTTAAAGTCTCTAAAGAAAATACTAAGAGTAGGGAGCTATAAATCAGAATATATACTATCCTAAGGAGCTATAATCCTAATTACTAAAAGCTATAATATCTATAAAGGCTACTAGAATTACTATAAAGGCTACTATAATCTATTCTATAACCTTTAAATAGTCTACTACTATTTAAATTTAAATAGTAATTATTTAACTATTATAGTTCTAATTAGATATTACTAAGAATATAATAATTATATAAAATTAAGTATATTACTATACTAAATATTATCTCTATTAATAATAATATTATTCTAGATTAAAATAAAGTATTTAAAATAATAGAGAGAATAATAAATAGAAAAGATTTTAAACTACTTTAAGATCTACCCTATAATATAATTAAAATAAATAACCTAGAAAACCCTAAAATCCCTATCTTAATAAACTTAGAAGTAAAAGTAAATATAATCTCTAAAGAGATTACTCTCTAAACTAGGATAATCTAATAAGGGAAATAAAGATTAACTCTTATAGATTCTAATATAGAAATAGAGCTTCTTAGAGAGACTAAAGCTAATATATATATTAGAAATATATATATTAGAATATAATTCTTTATTTCTTACTAAGGAGTTATATAGCTTTATATTCTAAATATACTATTTAGTTAAGCTATAAAACTTATATTTAACTACTTATAGAATAGTAAAGATCTATTTATTTAAATAAGAATTAGATTAGTTCTTCTAATATCTCTAGCAGTAGGTAGTATATAATAGATAAAAAACCTAGTATAACCTACTATTTACTTACTAGTTTTTAAAGAAAATAATAAAGGATTATAATATAAACCTATATCCTTATATCTATATATAGAGGAAGAGCTCTTAATAGAGTATATAATTATCTGAATTATCTCTAATCTTAGAAGTAGAAAGAGAAGGTATATAAGAAATAAAAAGTAATATAAAAGTACTAAGAATATAGTATTAAAAAAGAAATTATAAGTAAATATTATATATAAAGAAAACTAGTAGTAAAACTATTATAATATTTATAAATTATATATAAATAATATATTTATAGAACTAGAGAATTTCCCTATTAAAACTACTTTTTATAACTTTAATTCTTATTTAAACTTTAATAATCTAATAATAAATAACCTAGAATAGAAAAACTACTTATATTCTAAAGGAAATAGTATCTTATTATAGGAAATATTATCTAAGAGGGAGAAAGTATAAGAACTACTAAATAAAAAGCTAAGTTTAGTAAAATCCCTACTTTATAGCTTACTTAGAAAGCTTAAAAAGTTTCTTAAAAAGAAAATCTAAAAAAAGCTTCTAAGTAAAGAAACTAATCTATAAAGGAAGCTACTATCTTATAACTAACTAGAAGAGAAATTTCTTATTAGAAGAATCCTTTAAAAGATAATCTAGCTTCTAGTAGATTTACTACTTATAAAACTATTAGAATTCTATCTTTAGATAATAACTAATAAATATAGTATCTATTAAAAGAGCTTAAAATTAAAGATTATAATCTCTAAAAAGGATCTTAGTCTAGATTTTAAGAAATATTATATATATATAAGGAATTACTTAATTATTAAGTTTATTCTATTACTAGGGAGTCCTTAGCTATATTTTTTAATTATTAGAAAAAAGAGCTTATAAAAGTATAAATAGATCTAGCTTTAAGATAGTACTAATATTAATAAAAAAAACCTTCTTTCTTACCCTAGATTAACTACTAATTATATAGGCTTTACTATATACTATAAAGATAAAAGTAATAAAACTAGTAAAAAAAATAGTTTATAAAGTAAGAGTAATTAGAATAATAAAAACTAGAAAGAGAAAGTTTATAATTATTTTATATCTAGTATTAATAATACTTAGATATATCTTTATAGAAGTAATCTAGAGATTAGTACTAAATTAGTAGGTTTAAAAGCTTTATAAGAATAAAATAATAGCTAAGAATAGATATTTCAGCTTAACTAACTTAGTATTAAGAATAGTAATAAATAGATTAAACTCAGTTTAGAAGAAGTTATTTTAATAATAAATATACTTACTTTTATAGCTAAAAACTATATTATAAAAAGAATAAAAAAAAAAGAAGAGAATAAAATAGCTTACTAATAGTATAGGTAAAGGAGATAATAATAAAACTACTAAATATAGAAATAACTATAAAAAACTATTAGTATTACTAAAGAGACTACTAGAAAATTTATCTATAAAGTTAGATAAATTAATAATAATAATAATAAAGTTAAAAAGGATCTAATACTTAGAGTAACTAAAGCTTTAAAAGATACCCTAGGGGATATATTTAAGTAGCTCTTAGCTAATCTAACTAGTAAAGAAAACAGAGTCTATATTAATACTATATATAAAAGAAAAGGAAATAAAATTAATCTAATTAATAATCTATCTTTAGATAGATTAGTACTAAAGGGAAACCTATACTAGAAGAAGGTAAAATAGAAAGCTATCTAACTTAATATAGAAAAAGATAACCCCTTTAAAAACTAGATAATCCTAAAATTTAGTATAATTACTAAAGGAGAGTAATTTAATAAAGAAATAAAACTAGAAGACCTTATAATCTAAATAAAACCTATCTTTATAGATAATAAAATTATAATTTTTAAATATCTATTAAGAAATTATAAAGCTATTTTAATCTAGGAATAGAAAAAGATTAAAAAGATAGACTTAGATATTACTCCTTCTTAGAAGATCAGAACTATTAAATATAATATATAGTAGGTAAATAGTATTTTAATTCCTAAAGATCTAGAGTTTATTACTATTAAACTCCTTAAGAAGTATCTTATATAAGGAGTAATAGAAAAAAGTTATAAACTATATAGAAATACCTAGTTTTTTATTTATAAAAAGAATAGAAATTATTAGTTAATTAATTTAATTATTTATCTAAATAGAGTAATATTTTAAGATATACTATAATCTCTAGGAACTAATAAATTTAATAAAGAATTTACAGGCTATATACTTATCTTAGTACTTAACTTCTTCTCTAATTATAATTAGATACTACTAGATAAGAAAAGCTATAATCTTATAGCTTTCTTTATACCTATTAAACTCCTAAGAATATATATACTACTATAAGGAGCTATAAACTCTATAGTATAATTTATTTAAGTTATAATCTAAAGCCTCTATAACCTAATTCTATAAATCTATTAGGCTTTCCTTAATAATATTATAGTTAAAGGTTTAAAAAGTAACTATAAAGAAGAAGAAGTTATACTAGATATAAGAAGATTTATAATAGAATACTTATATAACTTTAATAAAGTATTTATTAATATTAAACTAGCTAGAAGCTTAATCTTCTATTAAAAATTCTAATTATTTTAATAGATAGTAAATATAGTTAGCTATTACTATAGAATCTATAGTAAAGCTCCTAATAAAAGTAAAATAGTAAAGATTCTTAAATAGAAGCCCCTATTTTACCTTAAAGTTATAGTTCTAATCTAGTATTTAATTAATTAGAATACTATCTCTATTAAGAAGAACTTATATAAAGTATAAATATAGGTTTTTAAAAGAAAAGTAATAAATATTAAGAAAGTATACTATATCTTATAATTATAAAAACCAGTTTTATAATCAGAATAAGATTAATAATATAGATACTCTATTACTCTAAAAGAAGGAATTATAGATTAGTAATCTATTTATAATTTATAGTATAATCTAAGTAGGTAATATCTTTTATAAAGCTAAGTTCTAAGTATAACTATATAGGTCTTACTATATTTTAAAGATTCCCCCCTACTTTATATAGTTATTATTTAAAAGAACTTAGTAGGGAGAAACTAAGAAGATCTTACTAAAAGCCCTTACTAAGGAAGTTTATAAAAAGAGAAAATAGCTAGTAGATTTATCTTAGTAATAATAATTTATAGAACTTAAAAAAGTAGTTTATAATAAAATAAAGGGAGATTTTAAGATTAATAGAGACTATAGAAGTAGATTAATATTCTTTTAAATAGAAAGCTCTTAATCTACTACTATAAAGAAATATCTAAATAGCTAGAGAAGCTATTAGATAGCCTAGATTAACTATTAAAAAGTCTTAGTAAGTAGATATTAATAAGGGAGATATAATTATAGATAATATAAGTAGTAGTACTATTTAGATAATAGATATAGATATAATAATTATAAAAGGAGATCTAGTATTAAGAGAAAAGTAAATTAAAAATACTATATAGATAATTAAATAGAGAATTAGTAATTATATAGACTTATAGAAAGAAGAGAGAAAAAATAGATAAGTTAAAAAAGTAAATAGTACTATTTTTCCCTTATTTATTATTATTATATAGAGGGAGGGAGGGAAGATATACTTATAATATCTTTCTAACCTCTAATAATCTTATTTCCTCCCTTATTTTCCTTTTATAACTTTAACTAGTTTACTAATCTAGCTAGATATAGTTTAACCCTTTTCTCTTAGGTATTTAAATTATCTAATCTAATTACCTATTATATTATTAAAAGGGAGACTTATCTCCTCTCCCTTATTCAGACTAGTAATATCTTTATCTAATACTACTTTATATTATACCCTTTATAAGCTTAATTAAATTCCTAAATATAATTTAATATATATTATAGTAGATCTTATCTATCTATAGTTTATTCTCCTTAAGAGCTTTATCTTAGGTAAATAGTATTTTAAGGCTTTTTTTATAGCTCTTTCTAGCTATCTAAACTTTATATTTTATACCTATTACTAATAGAATTCTACTAGCTATATTAGTTAGAATTAGATTTATATTCTATTTTCCTACTTTAGATATTACTCCTTCTTTAACTAGTAAGAGTACTAACTATATCCTTTATACTTATACTAATTAGAAGTATAAAGAAGTAAGCTCTTAGCTATCTAATATAGCTAAAGAGAGTATTAAACCCTTTCTTCTTACTAGTTAAGATTTTAAGATTAATAAGTTTATTAAGAAGTCTAACCCTTTAAATATCCAGACTATCTTTTATATTATAAATAAATAACTCCTCTATTAGTATAAGGAGATAGTAGCTAATAGTATATAATATAATTAATTTATTAATATCTCTTTTTTTAACTATAGACTCTTATATTCCTAGTATAAACTAGGTATAATAGTATTTATATATCCTAATACTAGTTAATCTTTATACCTCTTTAGTATTCTAAGTATTTCCTTTTACCCAGTATAATATTCTTATCTATATCTTATATAGCCCAGACTATAGGGTTATATCTACTTTAAGGATCTTAAGCCCTATCTATTCTTTATTAAACTTAAAAAAAGAAGTAGTTCTAATATTTCTTATTTCCTAAACTCTCTACTATTATATCTAGTAAGTCTATAGTCTTTAGTATTAATATCTTCTTAATAATACTAAGATATATAAGTTATTATCCTAAGACCTCTATATTTATATCTTCTAGAAGGACTAATAATTTACTATATACTAAGTTTAGCTTAGATATATTCCTTTATATTATATCTTTATCTTTACTATTTATTATTTTTACCTAATATCTATATTACCTCTGAACTATAGATTTCTACTACTCTATCTAACTAAACCCTATCTACTAAGTAATAGAGCTTCTAGTTACCCTTATTAACTAGTTATATATAGTATATCTTTATTATCTAGCTATATAGAGATAACTCCTTATTATAGCTTAAAGCCTATTCTTAGAATAAATTACCTAAGGATTAAGATTACCTAGTATCTCTATACCTATATTCTAGATAGTAAAAATAAAGAGAATTCTAATACTATTATTCCTAATTATACTATCCTAGAGGCTTATAAGGCTTTATACTCTATTCAGGAGAATAAAAAGTAATTAGATTAAATAATAGCTTAGATAGTCTATTAGTATAGAATTAGCCTTCTAACCTAAGCTTATTACTTAAGCTATAGCTAATAGCTATTTTAAAAATAATAAGAACTTAATCTATATAATACCTCTAATATATAGAAACTATAAAGTATATAGGTATTAGTATCTAAAGAAAAAATATCTAATTATAATTTTAAATACTATATCCTCCTTTTAGAAAGTAGAAACTCTAGTTCTATTACTAGATCTCTAGGAATAACTATAGACTTTAATAGATATTACTTATAATACTAATATTAATCTATATAAGATTAGCTCTCTTCCCTCTAAGTAGAAAAAGTAGTTCTTACTTATAGCTATATTAAGATTAATATAGTATATTTATTTACTAGATATAGATAGTTATACTATATAATAGCTATTTATTAAGTAAGATATCTTCTATATTATTTTATTATCTTTAGTACTATTAAGAGGAATATATAATATCTAACCTAGAATAATACTTAATCTATATATTTAGAATTAAGATAGAAAGCTACTCTTTAAATTAATTAATAAGATAATTATAATCTTTCTAGGGGGAATAAAACTAAGAGAGAGAGTAATATATAAACTAAGTATATAACTATTAGCTATTTTAATAATCTATTTACTACTACTAGGAATAATACTATTAGCCTAAACTACCTTATATACTCTATCTTAATAAAACTCTAGAATATATTATCTAATAATAATAGATAATAGAGTACTACTTTTATATCCCTAGAGATAGTTATAGATATAGATAAATATCTTATAAATAAAATAACTATATAGAATATCTAGAGATAGAGATATAACTATATAATAAGTAATAAAGGATCTTTAATCTAGATCTCTACCTATAGCTACTTAGAGGCCCCTATAAGAGATATAACCTACTTCTAGAGCTTAAATAACTTTAATAAGCTAGAATAAGCTATAGCTAAAGCTTTTAATATATTATCTATCTATATTTAATAAGTTACTATAAATACTCTAATTAAAATCCTTTTCTAGAGGTACTTAGAGATAGCTACTAGGGATCTAAAGGGTTAAAGAAATAAATACTAAGATTAAATAAACTTTAAAATCTCTAGTAATTTTAGAAATAGTAAAAAATAATAATCTATTCTATAGGTCTAGTATAAGAATAAGTAGATACTAATATAGATCTATAAAAGTTAATATATATATATTAACTTTTATAGATTCTAATAAAAAGATTAATTAAAGTATTTAAATAATCTTACTAGTTTACTTTATAATATAATCTCTATTCTTTCTATATATTTTATTAAGTTATACTTTTTAACCAGGGTTTATAGAGTTTTTAGTATAAAATATTAAGCTAGCTAAAGGATTATTATAGTAGAAAGAAGAATATATAAGGATTAGAGGGTATTAAGCTAATTTTAAATATACTTCTTATAGTTTAGAACTAATAGAGTAGGGAATAATATTATATATACTTTAAACTTCCTAATCTCTTATTATACTCTCTTATATAATCTTATTATTACTAATATTAATTAATTAGTTATATTACTAAAGAAGCTACTATAAATAAGAAGGAAATACTTTTAAAGTACCTTATAAACTAATATTAGTAATAATAAGCCTAAGGTACTAATAGATAAGAATAATTATATTAAAGCTAAAAATAATAAGTTTCTAGCTCTTAATCTATAGTTATTTAGATATAGAATATAGAAAATATCTAAATCTTAAATAATTTTAATAACTTCTACTAGAAGGGTTATTTATATACTAAGTATATTATATAGTTACTTAAGAATATCTAAGCTTACTATAGTTACTTTAAATACCTTACTAAGAAAATTTATAACTTCTTTATTTCTTAGAAGGCTTTTATTTTTTTAAAACTAATAAAACTATATATTCTATTATTATTTATATAAATACTCTTTATACTAACTAATAAGAATTTAATAGAATAATATTACTTTTAAACCTATAGGAAAATAATCTAAGATTAGCTTATAAGTTTTTAAGAACTTAGTACCTATAGATACTATATCTAAGTATTTTACTAGTTATAATACCCTCTAAGCTATATCTCCCTTCCTACTCTATATAGCTCTTAACTCCTAGAAGAATAAGCAGGTTCTAAATATAACTATTACCCCTAATAGTAAAATAACCTATATAGCTATAATAGTAAAGAATACTAGAATTATTATTACTAATAATCCTAATAAAGCTTATACTAAAGGTCTTATTAATAATATTTACTATCTTAATCCTATTAATATTACTATCTCTAATTATAATACCTAAGAGTTCTCTAAATCTAAACCTATAGATAGTTTTAACTAAATCTTACTTAACCCCCCCCTACTCTAATACTAGTATTATTAATAATAATACTAGTATTAAAACTAATAATATAGAGCTTAACTTTATATAGCTACTATATATTTAGAAGTAATTAATCCTTACTACTATTAACTCTATTACTTATAATTCTAAGATAGATAGCTATATAGTATATTTAACCTACTCTATCCCTATTAAGGAGAATAAGACTATTATATAGTATAATCTTAAATACTAATTTAATATTAAGCTTATTAAGATTAATCTTATTTTTAGAAATAAGAGACTTACTAGCTTTTATAGTAAATTATTTAGTCTAAGTATAAGTTTTATCTATTATTACTACCCCTATAGCTATAATATAAATAGCTTCTTTATTACTAAATTCTAGAAGATTAATTCTATACTAGCTAAAGCTAGTATACTCTATAAGAGATCCTTAGAAGATAATAATTCTATTAAGGTTATTAATATAATACCTATTACTATTAAGAATAAAGAGAATAATAGAGCTAAAGATATTAGGTTTAGTAGGTAGAATAAGAATAAGAATAAATAGTAATAAATATAGATTCTCTAGCTTATACTATTATAACTAGCTTTTATAAGATTAGTATTTAGAACTACTAATCTATTTACTACTAATAAGAGTATATCCTAAACTATATCTTTTTAAAAACTAAAGTATTCTATCTTATCTATTATATATCTAGTACTATATATTACTATACTACTATCTAGCCTAGTAAAACTAAATTTCTAAAATTAGGTTTTAGAAATTATTAATTAAATATCCTTAAAGGAGAAAGTAATTAGAATTCTTTAGTTAAAATACTAAAAGAGAGTAAGAATATTAGCTAGTAGAGAAAGTTATATTAAGTATAGGGAAAAGACTAACTATTAATACTTAGAGTTAAAGTAACTAGTAAAAGATAAATCTAAGAGTTAAACTAATAACTTACTAGAGTCTTCTCTTTATATAAACTAACTTATATTAATTATATAAACTAAATTATATAGTATATTAATAAAGACTTTCTAAGTTCTATTAGGTTTCTAAGATATATTTAAGGAGTTTTAATAGTATATAGAGTTTTCTAGTAAGTAGTATACTTATAGATAGAGAGATATAAGTATAGGTTAGCTACTAATTAGTTATTAAATTCTATACTTTCTATCTTTTCTAGTTATATTATTCTTCTAATTATAACCTTTAGTATACTTTCTTATAGCTGATATAGTCTATATAAAGACTTAGATAGTATTATTTAGTTAATTAAATATATAGTATCTCTACTAAATACTAAATATATAGTATTAGATTATAGTTATTAGATATAACTATATAGGTTTATTATAATTCCTCCTATTAAATATAGAGCTAAGCTAATATTACTAATATCTATCTCCCTCCTTACTCCTACTTTTACCTATAGCTTAGATATCCCTTTTTATTACTTTTAACTTCTAGTAGAAAATTATTTTCTCCCTCCTACTATTAATACTTCTTTCTAACCCTCTTATAATTTTAATTAAACTTTAATCCTATACTTATTTCTACTATCTTTATTACCCTCTTCTCTTATCTATCTAATTAGTATATAAAATACTTTATTAATAATATATCCTAGTTTATTTCCCTATAGAGCTCTACTAGCTTAATCTAATTATAATCTTATTATACTAGGTTTTATATTCTATCTATAAGAATATTTACTTTCTCTCTATAAGCTTATTATACCCTATTCTCTTAAATTATCTTACTAAATCAGTATCTAGTATACTACTAACTATTCTACTCCTATAGAAACCTCCTATACTAAGAACTCTAATCCTATAATATATAAAAAACTAGATTAAACCTATAGTTTAGGAATACTTACTATCTACTTATTAATTAGTAAAAACTATTTAATTAAGTTATTATAATCTGCTTTTAAAGATTAGAACTCTAAGTTTTAAAATCCTAATAAAAATAAAAAATTACTAGATAGTTAGTTATAAATTAAACTTAATATCCTAAGAAGTTAGTTATTACTCTTTATACCTATAAAAGAAACCTTTATTAATTATAATATAGAAAAATACTTTAGAAGCTAGTTACTCTTTATCCCTATTTATATTAAGTAGCCCCTATATAATATATCCTCAGCTAGATTATAGCCTCTAGAGTAAATTAAGAAGGAAAATAGAACTAAGATAAAGATAATCTATAGAAATATAGTTCTTCTTAATAGTATAAGTATATTATAGGGTATAAATAGAGGTTAATAGGAGATAAATAAGAATTAGAATATAATTATTAATATTTATAACTTCTTATATAGTCTAAGTAAGAGCTAGATAGCTAATAACTATTAGTTAGATTAGTTAATCTATAGCTACTTTACTAACTTAAGAAGCTAGATCTACTATAACCTATAAACTTAGTAGCTCTATCTATTAATAAGTAAGAAGAATAATATAGTTAGGTTTAAGAATAATACTAGTTTTAATAAGAATATAGTAAATATAGATAATATTAAAAGTAGATAGTTTATTATATAGTATATATTAATTAATAGATACTTTATTAGTATTATTATTAACTATAGAGTTAGATATATTTATATACTTAATAGCTTTATATCTAGCTATAAGGTCTATATAAGTACTATAAGCTTTATTACTAGCTAATTCCTTATTAGTATTAATTTTAATCTAATTAATAAGTTTTTCCTCCTACTTTATATAGTCTAGCTAGGTATCTAGAAATATAAGTATATTATATTATTCTAACTAATTATAACTATATAAGACTATATTAGTATTATAATTAATTAAATTAATTATAGATTCCTAAAACCTACTATTAGTAATTATAATAATCTATACCTATAAAATTAAACTAAGAACTTTAGATCTATCTTAGGTAGTTATATCTTATTTAACCCTATAAGCTTATTACTATATATATAGGAGATACTATACTACTTTATATATAACTTCCTAGATATTTATTTAATATATTTCTTTATTATAAATAGCTTAGCTAGTTCTATTCCTAATATCTACTTATAGGAGCTAGATAAAGATATTATATTTAAAGATATTATAAAGTAGGTAGAGTAAGCTCTATACTCTTATACTATAGAAAGAGGGTTCTATAAATTTATAGCTAAAGCTAGTACTAATAGTATCTATAATAATAAGTATAATTATATTAGCTTATATTAAATATTTTAAAAAGAAGAAAAAGAAGTAAAAATAAACTAGATTAGAATATATAAGAGAGGGATACTTAATAGAGTATCTATTTACCCTAATTACTTTATATTATTATAATATAATATCTTACTAAGATAGTTTTAAATACTCAGAATAATTATATAAACCTATTTCTCTAGTTACTCCCTATATATAGCTCTAACTTATATTATATCTTATATATAGTCTAATATACTTCTACTTATCTACTTACTTATATAAAAAAGGATTAAAATATCTATCTATTATAAATAGGCCTCTATACCTATTTTAATACTTATCCTATTACTTCTATCTCCTAAAGATATAGTACTTATCCTATAGTTCTAATAATCTAGCTATTAATAATCTTATAAAACCTTCTATCTAGGGTAAATAGATCTAGTTATAGTAGAGATTAAAGTAAGATTAATAGTAAATATATACTAAGGTATAAGGTTATATTACTACCCCTGTAAAAGTATAGATTACTAGTATAGGGATAAAATATTATTATTATAAATTTATAAGAAATTTAATCTATTATACTATCTAACTAATTAAAATTATCTTACTATACTTTATAGAGTAATTAATATCTATATAAGAAATTAGTTTAAAACTATTAGTTACTAACTAGCTTATTATATTACTTATTAGGTAGGAAGATATACTTATAGTAGGAGGTAGGGCTTATAGTATATTTTCTTACCTACTTTTTACTTTTTCCTTATACTTATTATATTAAACTACTTTTATAGTCTATATATATTTTACTAACTATATTCTATAAAAGCTATAGCTAGCTAATCTAACTTCTTCTTCTTTATCTTTATTTTATTATCTATCTTATTAGCTTCTTAATCCTTATAGTTTCTTAACTAATCTAATCTATTTCTTATTATTCTATAATATCCTAATATCCTAGACCTAAGATAATAGCTCTATCTAAGAAGTAGAATATTAATATTACTTCTAACTCTAGTACTCCCTAAGGTACTAAGAGATATTAATTAAAAAAACTATTTAGTACTAATAAACTAGATTCTAAAATAAGTTTAAGATTATAACTTTTAAATAATCTACTAAATACTAACTAACTAATTAGAAATACTAGGATAATTATAATATTATTCTTTTATACTATAAAATACTTACTTAGTATAGTAGTAAGTATAATATTAATCTAGAGGATCTTCTATACTTACCTAGTACTATAGAAAGTACTAGTACCTCTAGTTATATAAGCTCTCTTAGTATAGTAAAATCTTCTATCTATATTAACTAGGAAGAGAATACTAAGAATATTATAATCTTATATTTTAAGTTCTATTTTCTAGTTACCTATAAGATTAATAGATATTAGAATAGAGAACTAACTTTTAATAGGTACTCTAACTTTAGTAATATTATACTAACTACTAATAATAATTTATAGAATAGTCTCTTTTTACTAGAGCTCTAGTTATCTACTTATTTTTTAAGTAGCTCTTCCTATAATAATAATAAGGATTATATTAAGATAGCTATAGCTAATATTACTAATTATAACTCCCTTAGATAATCTAAATATAAAGAGTATAAGCTACTATAAGTCCTCTATATATCCCTTATAGTATAAACCTCTCTAATAAGAATTAATAGTAATATTATACTAATATATTTAGAAGCTATTATAGCTAACTATCTAAATAAAAGTATATATTATTATATATTATACTATCTAATAACCTACTATTATACTAAGTACTTACTAACTTATTATAGATTATTCTTATAATCTATAAAGCTATCTAAGAGTTTAAGAAAGGTATAAAGATTAAGGCTAATAATATTAAGATAGATATAAAAATTAAGACTATTATTAGAGATAATATATCTAAAGAAACTTAGGGTTATATAGATAGGCTTATATAGTCTATTAAGAAGAATAGACTTATATAATTTATTAAGAAAAATACTAGCTACTACTAATAAACAGGATTACTAAGAATATATATATACTATAGTTAGTATAAGAATTATATATTCAGATTATATATCTTAAATTAGACTATAATTATATAAATTAGTTAGAAAAGCCTTACTAATTAGTAGAACAGATACTTATTATATTAGTCTGCTAGATAGAGAACTCTAATAGTAAAAAGACTCTAATTTATTATATATATATATATCTAGGTCTTATATTTTATAGTTAGTAGATAAAGTATTCCTTCTATAAGATAAATTAAAAGTAGCTAGATTTTTCTTTATTAGTTATTAGCTTTAGTTTACTTCTTTATAGAATAAATAGACTATTTAGTTTAATAAAATTAAATAATTCCTATCTCTTACTTATTCTTTATTATTATAATTATAATCTTTAACTTATTATTCTATAGCTAATCTAGCTTATATAAAGATAAGAATAATCTTATTTAATTAATTAATTATAGGAGTTATTAACTAAGTACTAAAAAGATACTAATTAATTATAGTTATTAGTCTTAACTATATAGCTTAGTTCTAATTCCTTCTTTCTAACTAATATAGATATTATAATTATAAACCTATCTAGCCTTTAGTTATAGTATTATTATTTAAGAAATCCTACTAATACTTAGTATAATCTACCTAAGGATATAGCTTAAAGGAGAAGATATATCTCTAATATTAAATACTATAAAGAGTATAAATTAGGAGAGTATTATTATTATTATATTTCGAAGAAATATATATATCTATCCTAAGTATCTATCTTTATATTTATCTAACTTATATCCTTATTACTATTCTCCTAGCCTAGTTCTCTCTTATAGAAGGTCTATACTAAGTAGATCTTATATAGCTTTATCCTCTAAAGTAGATCTATATTTTAATAGAATTAATAAATATATAGACTTATAATTATAATCTATCCTATAATCTATATTTACTAGAAGAACTCTTATTTATACTTTACTAACTTCCTACTATAGAACCCTTTATAGTAGTAAGATATAACTATTTAATTATACTAACTTCTCTCCTAGTAAACCCTTCTTATTATACCTTTATCTACTCTACTCTAACTTCTACTTCTTTATCTTCCTACTCTATTATTATTATCTATACTAATAATCTAGTTACTAGTTAGTTACTTCCTTTTTATATACTACTTTACTTCTATAGCTATCTATTTATACTCTCTAGTTCTTTTATACCTTTTATCCTTATATAGCTAGCTTAAATATAGCTTTTTATATATAATTAAGTACTAAAGCAGACTATAAGTATATAGTCCCTCTTATAAATATAACTTCTATCCTACTATCTAAAATATATAACTTCTTAATTAAACTAGCTTATAATTATATTACTTAGATAATTAAAACCTATAGATATAATTTAACTAAATACTATTTATATAAATAGGATAATATAAAGAAATATAGCTAACTTATAGCTAGAGATAATCTAGATAAATATTCCTAATATATTAGATTTCTATAGAAGGTTTTTTTAACTAGAGCTAACTACTAGCTCTTTAGTTAAGTATTCCTATAATAGTAAATAAGGATATATTCCTATACTTTCCTATCTAGCTATACTAATTATAATAAAAATAATACCCCCTTTAAACTTACTAAATATTAATATTAATTATAATAATAATTAGAAAATTACTACTAAAGTAGAGAATAGATTAGATAGATAGATTATATATAATAATAAAATCAGGGTTATAATAATCTAAGTTATTAAAATAGGTACTACTAGGTTCCTATACTCTATATCTATTCTAACTAGCTTACTAGATAATATTAATATACTTAATAATAAGAATATACTACTAGTAAAGGTTTTAATTATATAGTACTCTAGCCCCCAGGCTTAATCTAGTAGTTCTATAGTTAATCTATAGCTCTAAGGTAATTAGTAAACTATACTAGCTCCTAGCTTATTCTAACTATTATACTCTTATTCCTCTTTAGGATTTATTTACTATTAATTAAGTAATAGATAGAGAGGGAAGTCTAGGGATATTATATATATATACTAAGTAGCTTAAAAGCAGAAGAGTAATATAGCTTTAATTAAAACTCTAGAGCTATTTTTTTTTACTCCTTATACAGTAGATAGATATATAATAATAATATCTACTTATAGTATATACTATAAGGCTTATAAGTTCTTACTACTTATAATAAGTATTAAACTAGCTATAACTAGCCTTTTAATAAGGCTATAAGAATAAAATATACTTAGAATATAGCTTTTAGCTTAGTTATATATTTAATATAAAATATCTTTATTTAATTAATTAGGGTTAGGGTTAGGGTTAGGGTTAGGGTTAGGGTTAGGGTTAGGGTTAGGGGTTAGGGTTAGGGTTAGGGTTAGGGTTAGGGTTAGGGTTAGGGTTAGGGTTAGGGTTAGGGTTAGGG
>CABFNO020001517.1:0-88098 GCA_902006505.2 Clonostachys byssicola
TCTATAAAAACTTAAAAACTCTATTTTTCTAAAGATTTTTATAAAAAATTTATTTATTCTATTTAGATTAATAAATTATTAGATATAAAAAGATTTTATAATATACTTAAAAGCTAGTTTCTATTTTAATTAATCTTCTAGTTTTTTATATTAAATATTATTTTTAATTATTTTTATTAATATATTAAAAATAGAGTTCTTTAAGTATATTTTTAATAATTAGATTAATATTAAAACTCTTAATCTCTATTAGATAATTAATTAAAATTAAATATATTATCTATAGCTAATACTTATATTCTTAGCTAGCTTAGGCCTCTAAGATATATAAATAGTAGGAAGTTACTTTTCTAGTTATTACTAGGGTCTATAGAGATAAGGATATATACTGGGTTTCTGATCTATACTTCCTAATTAACTAGCTGGAATTCCTCTATCTTCTAACAGAAATAGCATAATTAGTAAATTAAAATCATGTTATTTGAGAAAGAAAGGAGGCGATGAATAGAAAATTCCCATCCTTTGAGAAAGAATGGCCCGTACAAAAGCCTCTTGCTTTCGGACTCTGATAATGAATGGATGAAACGACATCGTTCGATATACGGTCCCGATTGTTGCTCGTGTGAATTCATTTTTATCCTATCTACTGTGTATATATGCCGGCACCGTTCATTCAGAGGTGGTGGCCGTTAGGCGGTTCTATTACTCTGTCAGTATCTATAAAAGGTCTTGGATGGAGTATCATTTTAATAATATGTGTCTGTATCGTTTGCAAGTATTATTAACCAGTCCACCACTCGGCTCTCCAGACTCGGCGACGGCTAACGATTGCCGTGCCGATATAAAGTCACATGCCGACTGCATGAAGACCGGCCAATCTTTGCCGATCAGTGATATCAGCCAAGACGAAGATATTATTTCACATCCAGAAACGCTTACGCTGTAAAATCAACCTAGCACGGGATACGTGCAATCTGGAACTGTAACAGCATATTGAAGAGCCCCAAGCACAACATGGGTTCAAAGCCGAGGATCATCACCGTGGCAGCTGCACAGCTTGGGCCCGTCAAGAGTCTCGACACCCCCCGGCAAGAGACACTCGGTCGTATGATCACCCTGCTTGACGAAGCTGCTAAAGCGGGCGCCCGACTGGTTGTGTACCCCGAGCTTGCATTTACCACATTCTTCCCCTCGCACATCATTGAAGATCCAGACAAGCTCGCAAGATACTTCGAGGCCACTTCACAGGCAGAACCTTATGCAGTCATCAACTCGCCCAACGTCAAGCCCTTGATTGAGAGGGCGAATGAGCTTGGCGTCGATGTCAGCTTTGGATTTGGGGAACGTTTCACCTCTGAAGATGGCAAAGTGACTGATTTCAATTCTGCAATTTACTACTCTGCGACCCAAAAGAGGGGAATAGCGAAGTATAGAAAAGTTCATCTGCCAGGTCGCGTCGACATCGATACTCGACCCAATGTAATACAACAGCTCGAGAAGCGCTATTTCACACCAGGCGACCTTGGATTCCAGGCATTCCGGGTCCCTGATCTAGTCGACGGCGCGCTGAAGGCAGCAGATGTTGTTTCTGAACAAGACCTAGAGGGGAAGGGGGACCCTATTGTAGGCATGCTCATCTGCAATGACCGCCGCTGGGCCGAAGGATGGAGATGCTACGGGCTTCAAGGAATAGAAATCTTGCTGGTAAGTCCTCAACCTTGTCAACTTGCCCTTAGTCTCAGGAAAAATAATTAATGTAATTCATCTTCTAACAGGAGGGCTATAATACCACTGCTTATGCGCCTCAATATGCTGGCGACGAAGCAGAGCAAGAAGCCGAGGCTCTCTTTCACCACCGTCTATCATGCCAGAGCGGCAGTTACACCAACGCGTGCTATAGCATCAACGTCGCCAAAGCTGGCTGGGAGGACCATGGAAAGATGATTGCCGGGTCTAGCATTATCGATCCAAACGGGCACATCATCGCGGAATCGAAGTCACACGAAGATGAGCTTGTCATTGCAACAATTGACCTGGCCACGTGCAGGAAGGGAAAAGAGAGAGTATTTGCCTTCGGTAGGCACAGGAGGATTGAGCATTATTCACTTCTTTCGGAACAAACTGGCGTGAAAGAGCCACCTCTACTTAGCTAGTGCGCCTTAGATGCACCGTTCTAGTAGAGAATACAAGACCAGTGTTTTATTGAACAAGAGATACGAAGTATCTTCTCAGTGTTACATCACAATTTAGTATTTTCGGCGGTAAATGGCCGCATCCAACCCACTGATGGTACACCGGCGATTTTACTCCGAGATCAACTGCGGTTCTTTCCAACCCCGAATCGGCGCGAGATTTACATCGGAACACCCAGCTAACTATATAAACACACTCGTCCTTCGTAAAATTCCAATTACAGCCAGGTCAAGGATACACTTATCAAGTCATTCATCAGATTTGCTCAGTCAATCAAGATGGGACCGACAGACGGATCAGAGGCCGGCTTCCTCACAGCCCAAGCCCAAGAGCTTCGCCTCTCTGCTACTCTCGAGATCAATGAGCTCGTTAGGAAGCAGCTTGATATGGGCAAGCCGGTGGTTCACCTAGGATTCGGAGAAGCAACTTTCCCCATCCCCAAGAGCGTGCGAGCTGCGCATGAAAAGGCCAGCGCAAACACCAGCTACCTGCCTGTGGCTGGTCTTTGGAAGCTTCGAGAAGTATGTAGCACGCCATGAATGATTTGAGTGTTTTTTTTCTTAATCCATGAGGCTAAGGAACTGTCTACGTACGTCTTATAGTCCGTTGCTCGATTTCAGACTCGCCGACTGGGCTTTAGTGTTAGTCCAGAGCAGGTTGTTATCGCGCCTGGCTCGAAGCCGTTACTGTTCGCTCTTTTCGACATTCTCAGTGGAGATGCATTGCTTCCTCGCCCGTCCTGGGTCAGTTACGAGCCTCAAGTGAAGCACGCTGGGAAGCAACTTTACTGGGTTGAGACAGACGAAAAAGACCGCCATACGATCACAGGTGAGTTATATCACAGGTAAAGACGCATGTAATAAGTGATCTGACACTTGACATACGAAGACTCATCACTGAATACCGCATATGAAAAGGCTATTTCGGAGGGTACTGACCCCCGAATCATGCTCATCAATTCGCCCTCAAATCCAACCGGACAAGCCTTTTCCAAGCAAACCCTTGAAACAATTACATCTTTCTGTAAAGAGAAGAAGATCACATTAATCAGCGATGAGATATACTCCGATATTTGTTATCATGAAGACTATTCGACCACCTCGTGTACTGAGGACAAATTCAACGCGGGCCAAATGGTTCTCACCGGTGGCTTGTCCAAGGTAAGCCATAGACTTTGCGCTATTCAAGTTTTGCCTTTGTACTTTACTGACACGCTGATACAGACCTACTCCGCTGGTGGCTGGCGTGTCGGATTCGCAATCTTCCCCCCTAACACGTTTGGCACGACTTTGCAGAAAGCGATATTGGCGTATGCGTCTGAATGTTGGTCTGCTGCCTCGGCCCCTGCTCAAGAAGCTGCGGCCGTCGCCTTTGACACCACTCCAGAGATGGACAGTTATCGCTCCCAGCTAACTAACCTCCACAAGCATTGCACAAGCAGACTATATGAAGCACTGAAGAACTGCGGACTTGCCGTGGCAGCGCCAAAGGGTGCCTTTTACCTGTACCCATCCTTTTATCCATATAGCAAGCAGTTGGAGTCATTAGGTATTCATACGAGCCGTCAGCTGTCCCGTTGGCTCATCGAAGAGTGTGGTGTGGCAGCGTTGCCAGGGTCGGTGTTTGGAGAAGATGACGAAGGTGTCCTGAGTGGCCGCTACCGTTTGAGGATGGCAACGAGCTATCTCTATTTCAAGGACCAAGAAGAGCGTTACACTCGTGGATACGAGTTATTATCTCAAGCATTGGATGGGGAAGCCACTGCGGCGATCGAGCTGCCTTTACTTGAAAAGGCGATAGTGGCACTAGAGAATGCCGTGGCAAAGCTCAAGAACGTGTGATATTTTCTCAGTCTTTTCCGATTGAGCATTTCACGAGACACTTTGAAATTGATGAAATTATATTGATGTAAGAATTGCCACGTAATGAAGAACCCGATATCTGGTTCTATGACACAATCTGCTTAAGTGCTTCCTAAATTTTGGTCCCAACCTTGAACGTTCTCATTGTTCCGAGAGTCTTGCGGGAAGATATCCCAAAAAGACTGAGACCCGGAAATTCCTAGAATCTGCCCAAAAGGGTCCATTGTCTCCCAAGGATCGGTCATTCCGAGGTCGAAGAAGGATGAAGCGAAAGGCAATGAGCCATCTGCTTGTGAATCATCATTCCTATCGCTCTCTCCTAAGGAATGCGTAGTCTCAGGTCTGCCTGTTGTGGGAAATGCGAGCCCGGTAGAAATCGTTCTTTGAATACTGTCGGCAAGAACCTCGAATTGAGCATCTAGTTTGAATAAAAGGTCATCGTTCCACCGTTCGTTCATTATTGCTAGACATACGGAGCACTTCCTAGTCCACGCGGGAAAGTCGACCAGAAGAAGAGAGGGGCCCGAGGTTGAAGATATTTGGGAATAGCTTGTTTGGGCGGTCACTGCCATAGTGAGACCGGCAAATAGAACACCCTGCACAAGCATCCATGAGAGGGGAACATTGCTGGTTCGAAGAATATCAAGAACATTGTCAATATAAGCACCTGAAGATCGAATGCAGCGCTCTAATGACGTGGTTGAAGGATTCGGGCAAAGCGGGCTCCTTCTATGAAGCACAAATGAAGTACCGTGGTAGAGCCTGTCCCAATAGCTAGTTGTGTTGATGATTAGAAAGGGGTCGAGGAAAACCGCAATGTTGTAGAGCTTTAAATACCTGAACGGGTACGTGAACTCTGGATTTTCCGAGCATAGGACTGACATTGAAACTCTCCAATCGTCGAGCTCCGACTGCAAATCTGCTATCTGGTCTTGTCGAAGCTGAAGGGATTGGCCTCGTATACTAGAGGCGCTAGAATAGACCTTGGATATAATACGGCTTTGTATCTGACGATGGGTAATATGCCGGATCGCAAATGCTGTCTGTGGTGAATGCAATGGCAAGTCCGCCGTGATGTGTTCTTCGCTGATAGAAGGAGGTCGTCCAAGATTGTAACAAAGACTTATCTCAATTGAATAGGCTGTCCAAAATATCCTATTCTTCCAGTCCCTCTCTTCCTCAGATGTATTCCAGTCCTTGGGTTTATTGTGCAACCCTATCTCAATGGCCGTCTGTTAAGTTAACTTTGGTTCATTACTTATGATGCATAGGAGAAGACACGCCACTCACTCGCATCGCTAAGCCAGCCATCTGCCATTGGCTGGACTCGATCGGGCCATATGAGCTATATATACAGACAAGAAGCAGTATTTGAATAAACGCAGGACTGGAGTGGAAGTCTTTTCCTAGAGTACTCAAGTATTGCAACGCCACGGAGTAGAGCCGAGTCGAGGAGGGCACTGGTAGCGACGCCCCCTGGAAGCCTCTTCTACCTTGATTTGATCCGAGTTGCGTGCAAGTGCTCATATGGTTGGCCGCTCCTAGAGCCATGGCCAAATAAAACACTGCCATCTCACTGCAGCTCTCTGGGCTCTGTACCAACTCCGAAAAAGGTGCATTTTGCAGTTTGCCGCATCTATTTGCGAGATCATCCAGGGCTTCATGGCTCAATAAAGGATATAGGGGTTGCACCCACATCTCGTAGGACTTTTTAAGCAAGGCGATGGCATCCGGCTGAAGAGGTAGCTGGTCATCCCTGAAACGTGCTTGCGCCTGATTTGCGCCTCTTGTCTTACCAGGGTGGAGGACAGATGCCATTGAAGGCTCGCATGATTGTAATAGTGCCGTTGCATAACTTGAGAAGAAAGCTCCGCTAGATGGACCTAGATATCTCTGCTCACCGGTAGCATTCAGAGCTAGCAGGCTGATATCCGGTGCGTCGCTTCTTGCTGGAGAATTAACCTCCACGCCAGCTAGGTTATGGGATTCCATTGGCGACATATTATAGGGCTCAAGGTTTCTATTTGCTGAGCCAACGGGAGAGCTGGCAGTTGATGGCTCTGGAGCAGAGTTCGGAAGTCCTCTATTCGATTGCCGTGGATGCCTTTTTGTGGAAGTCCCCGTAGGAAGACTCTGACAATCCATACCGACCTCCCGGGAGAGCTCTTTCTCGAGCCATTCTACTCTCTTTTCGGCTCCCCTGAGAGCTCTGATATGAATGAGAGACTGGATGGAATATGTGTAGGACTAGAATCACAGCTTACCGCATAGTGTCCGCTTTTCTAAGTCTGGTATACAGCTCGCATTGGACAGATGCTTCGCTGCATTTCAGGCAGTCTGGAAAACCAGTGCACTAGAGAGTGTAAGCCAATCGGCCTTGAACCGCCGAACCAGGGTCAATGTCGAGAGCGACATGTTTCTTACCTTGACCTTCTTCCTGTGACATCGTACACACGCTCGGATTGTGGTATCAGCCATGATTTCAGAGTGATCGTCAAGGGACTAATAGCAATGATGCAGATTTGTGGCGGTGGGCGGCAGTTCGACCCAACTCAGAAAGCACGAGATAATCTGAGAGCCATGGCATGAATCAAGATGCAGAGGCAAAGTCAAATTCGCCCGACTTCGGAATATTGTGGGGAGAAGTCTGTCTCGTCGGCGATTTTTCGCCGAGCCACCTACCATCAGCTCCCGCCTTCGCTCTTATCTCCATACCACATTATCTCAGAGCTGCACCTCTTATGATATACTCAAATTCTGTTTAAAGTCATAATAGCAGATAAGCCTTTCAGAGTAGCATAACGTTTGAGCTGTATTGATAAGACAGATCGCTCCCCAAATGTCTCACGGTGGTTCACTCCAGTATTACAAAGAAGAGTACTCGCCTGTGAAACCGTGATTCGATTCCGGATGGCTAAGGCAGCATATGGCATGCCAAGTATTTTCTTTAATTTATCTTCTAGCAGTCCAGACTGTTCATCCTGTATTGCTAGTTTTAGGAACATGGCTTCCTTCACCTCAATTTGCCAATAAGAAGCTATTGAGTGGATGCCAAAGCTAGTCTTGGAGTAGAATAGTTTTCCGAGCGAGCCAATTACGATTAACACAGCTATTCGACCCATGTCCTTGTTACCCCAGTGCTCCGTTGTTTGGGTGGGCTTCCTGGCTCTATGGCTCGGTATCCAGCCAGTTGGGCCAAACAACATTCTGAATGAAGTAAATGAATCAGTTAAGTCGAGACAATGAGTGATTTATCAGCAAGTTGAACGGGCTTTCTACTTTCACAAATTGACATCCTGGATGTGGATTCGTCGATTTCGTCTCTATAAATACGGCATTGCTCAAGCCTTCTATGCTGGATTGTAAATAAATTTTCATCTTGCCATAAAATCTAACATCAAAATTTGAATATCGATATAATCATAATGCATACATCGAACGGACTTCAAGTCATTTTCGGTGCGGCCGGCATTGGCCCCGAGTCCTTTCGTGATGTTGCGAGACAACAGCTGGATGTTCTCTTGGCCGAAGGCATCACGGTCTTGGATACTTCTGAGATGTACCCAGGGTGTGAGGATGAGCTTGCATATCTGAAAGCTACAGACAAATTCGAGATTCATGCCAAGGTCGCTGGAGGTGCTAGCCCTGGAAGGCAGCATGATGCAATCATCGAAGCTGGCCAAGAACGTCTTCGAAAGCTGAACGTGGACCAAGTAGGTGACGTATCCGCCTCTTTAGTTTATTCATGACGGAATATCGCTGACACTCATTGCGCATAAGGTCGAAATCTTTTATCTTCATGCGCCTGACAATTCGGTGCCCGTGTCCGACCAAGTCAAAGCATACGATGCCTTGTACAAACAAGGTGCATTCAAGCATCTCGGCCTCTGCAATTTCACTCCCGAGGAGTTGGAAGAGTTTTACAACGCTGCCAAGTCGAACAACTGTGTTCTTCCGACCGTCTACCAAGGCTCTTACAGCGCCGTCAGTCGTGTCGCCGAGAAGGAGCTCATTCCTCTACTTCGCAAGTTGGGAATCCGCTACGTTGCATATGGGCCGATCAGTGGTGGCCTACTTGCAAAGTCTAGGGAGGAACTCCTCAAAGGAACTGGGCGGTTTGACCCCAACAATTTCGTTGGAACAGTCTACAATGCCCTCTTCAATAAGCCTTCCTACCTCAAGGCGCTGGATGCATGGGGCGAAATTGCTGAGCAGGCGGGAATCCCGAGGGCCGAACTGGCATATCGGTGGATCATTTTCCACTCTGCGCTTAGTGGTGAGCATGGCGACGGAATTATCTTCAGCGCTAGCAGTGTAGCTTAGTTGAAGAACACCATCAAGTTCTTTAAGACAGGGCCACTTGAAAGCGATATCGCAAAGCGGGCTGATGCCGTTTGGAAGATCGTAGAGGCTGAGGCCCCTCTGGACAACTGGCACGGATACTTGAAAGGGTTGTTCTAAATCTTCTGATACTTAGAAAACTTTTTAAATTTACTATTCTACTAAATCACCTACCACATGAATTTTATTCAAAACATGGATTGAAATGGACCTGTGTTGGGGTGCGGCTTTCTGGTGGCTAACCTCATTGCATCTATGGAGTTGGCATCATCATGTCCATACAGCGGAAGAACTTAGAGAGATTGATTGAAACACAGATAATATTATAGAGGCAAAATTAGTTTAGTGGTGCGAATATCGCGTGGTGAGGCGCGTAAGTTGGATTTTGGGCAAAGGATAATTCCTTATCGGTCACTGGCCAGTTATTCGTCAGTCTAATAATATTTGTTTTATTCAATTAATATTATACGGCCAAGATGTACACGGATAAGAAGATAAACATCTTCTAAACAGCCGACCTTCACAAAATGATCAGAGGAGGATGGTCAACCTAGTTTTTGACTCCTCATTCCTCCCACAGTAGCCTTAAAACAACACATACACCATACCCAATGGGCAATACTCAGATCGCAGGAACGCTCCACACAAAGTACTTAAAACATAGAACGAACGTAGGTCGTAACGCGACTGGCCAGTGTCTGATCCGAATCATTCGAGTCAAACGTTCTGCCAGACTCGCTCGAGCGTCGGCTCTGGTTTCTCATGTCGTCGACAAACTTGGGCCAGGTGTTGGTCAGAACTAGATACTTGACATGGCTACATGTGCTATCGAAAACCAGATGATCGAATCCCGGTGGGATTTCTCCAGTGTACTTGGCTCGCAGGCGCGTAGTGCTAGAGTTGCTCCCCGAAGAGCATCCGTCGCTTGTTCCGGTAGGTGGAGGTTGCTCAATGTCGAAGGGAGTCGCGGTGTTGACCACTGGCTCGCCGCACAGGATACGGGTGGGTGCCTCGAATATATCCTCAAGCCGCCTGAGCTCTGGTCCCGACAGATTGAGCGGAAACTCGGCGTCTCGCGGGCTAATGAATTCGGTGTAGAGTTGAAGAGCAGCATTGTATGCGTCCAGTTCTTTCTCTCCCCGAAAATCACCAGAAAAGGTATTCTTCCACGCAGCAGCCCGAGTTAGAAAGGCAATATTCTCTCCGGAAAAGTCGCTAAGAGCCGAGAAATTCTGAAGCGGCGTGGGATTCTCTCTGAGGACGTAGTCGAGAGCGCCGATCGTGTAGAGGTGGTCACTCATCTCGTTGTTAAGGAGGTTGTCCATGATGTCGCTCTTGCCCCTACTTGACGTCGACCCCTTGCGCTCCTGATCAGATAGCTGGATAGAGCCAAACATTGTGATCTGGGAGGATGACTCCCATTTCTCGTTTGAGGCCGCCACCTTTCGGCGTTGGATGTTCAACTTGATCACCTGGAATACGGGGACGAAAACAGTGAAAATCTCGAACATCATAACGGATAGATGGATCCTACACAAAGTCAGCGCGACCATTCGTGCCAAGTGTCTTCTATTATTTGGATTGGGAGATTCTTACCATTGACTGGGCGGATAGTACATGTTGACCGGTGCAAAGGCGGGGACATATTGTGCGATCAGAAACATGGGAGTGGCGTGAAGGCTATTCCATGGTCGGTCAGTATCTTGAGATCCAAACGTTAGGGAAGTCAGTAACTTACTTAGAGATACAGCAGCCAATGGTCTGAGCCCTCCATCCCATGGTATCACGAATGCCCCAAGCGCGCCAGAGCAGATAAGGTGCCACCTTGGAAGGTAATCAGTATGAATAAATCCAGAAGGGGTACGACAGGCCACATACCATCCATGTCCAGATGACCTGCCAAAGGACTGAAGGCCACCATTCCCAACCTCTACCCAAGTCGACCATTTGTTCTGGAAGCGTTGCGCCTCGGATCTCAGTCCCCGGGATGCCGAATGTAGGATGATATTTGCGACAGGCGAGCCACATGCCGACGGTCAGAAGAACCTAGAGCTCAATCAGCATGATGTGTCGTCGTAAGATTATCCATCAGAGTAACATACCTGCGCGATCATACCGAGGCCAATGAAGGTCATGATTCTGAATGAGTAGCTTATGTTCCTGAAGCGGCAAAGCCACGATGACCCTCCGCCGTTGCATCGTACTTGTATCTGGTGATCATTGGTGAACTGCTTTTGCAGCTTGGCCACGCATAGAAAGCGGCTATTTGAGGCGTGAAACAAGGCAATGCCCAGAGGGAACCAGATGCCCATGAAGAAGTACTGGATGTCGTAGGCGAGAACAACGGACATGGTGCCCCCGATGGGGTAGACAAGTTGGGCGAGCACCCAATACGAATGCAGGAAAAGGATTGCTGTAAAGGAGAGTGGGAGGCCACGGATCTTGAGAATCGGACTATTGCGGTTGTACCAGCAAAATGCCATGCCGGCAAAGACGAAGGTGGTCCATATGCAACAGAAGCATATGAAGAAGATCCCGATGTTGTCCCATCTTGGCGGGCTGGGCGGGAGGTTGTAGATAGTGAAGTTTGGAACTCCGTCCATGCTGAACAGATCGATGTTGGGCCGTCAATGAGTGTGAAAGGTTGAAAGGAATGACGAAGCGTACAGGAAGGGAACGGCGATTTTAAAAAAGAGTGTCTGGATGTCTCAACTTTGTTGCTTGACGGGAAGAGGGGCAGCTCTCCATGTGGTGAGGATTGGAAGGGGGACCTGGCGGTTAGATAGAAACCGGATTGACCAAGTGGCGGCCTCACTCGGTGTTTTGGGATTGTCTATCGCCTCCTTTTTCCTTTTTCCTGATCGCCACTGGGGTTAGACCAAGACATGCAAGAGCATTTTTAGGCTCGCGTCCCAGCTTTTGAGACCCTTGTCTTTCCCCTCAATGGGACCCCGTGATTTTGTTTCCCCGATTCTCTTCGGACGCTTGGCATTTACTTTATTTGCTTGCCTCAAGAACAACTGGATGCTGGCACTAGATCTCGCCTAGGTAGACTGAAGCTAGGAGGGCACGGGCACAGTTGGGTTGGCCGGATGTGAGGCTAATGGTGGAGCTGAAAAGCCCCAGCTGAAGATCAACATAGTCCGTCAAGCCTAGACCGGCAATGACCAGGTCGATCTCAGATCCAGAGACATTCAGTCATCGTGTGGCGTGTCCATTTCCTTGCCGGGAGTAGCACTGCTCTTTGACCACAATATTGGGTGGATTCGGGCTTGCCTGCCGCTCGCCCTAGCTTCTTGGATTCTGCGGCCGGCAAATGAGCGGTGCTGTTGCTCTCTTGGCAAATGTGACTGAGCGAGCTGCTGAACAAATGGTGTGCGTATGGGCAAAACTTGGCTTTGGGGAGCCCCACGCGGAAAGGGCCAGCTCCGAGATTCAGGAGAACAGTGCAAGATTGAACGTGGTTAGTACGTATTGGCAACTGATGTGCAGACTTCCACCGTAGTTGGTGCCTTGTCGATCATGTCGTCAACCAACCAAACACATGGGTCGAGCATTATTTATCCATGTTGTTAATCTCTCACTATACGTGTGGTTACAACCAGCCACATTGCCAGCGATAGCCGTAATGCCCCCTTTGACCTGTCGATTCCTTGTTTTCCTGGTCGTACGCCTCGTGATCGACGTTATCCCTGCAGCAATGCCACGATCGACGCAGGAAAGGTGTTTATTCAAACCCAAGCTGTACACCACCGCTGTGGGATGTACGCTAAGAGAAAAAGCAAAGAACATTGCAAGAGTTGAGGCAATGGAAGAAAAAGAAAAGACCACACCCCGCACAAATCAATGCGTGATTTCGGCACCTAGCGCAAAAGTAAAGTTTGAGATCGACACGCTCAGACCAAATTCCTGTTCTTAGCATAATACTTGGATGACATTGCCTGGGATTGTTGGGTCCATTGGAGCCTAAATGGTAATCTTTCCTTTTCTCTTGGCGAGAAACTCCATGAGCAGTCGCACGTCCATCTTCTTGGTGTTTACGGATAACGCCGATGGGGCAGCCCTTTCTGGTGGATGACACTTGTATTCAACAATAATATTCATGAGAACTTGCCTTGAGGTAGCGATGGCTTTCTTTGGGACATGAATGTTTGCTTAGCCTACCACTTGTACAAACTTAGCCACCGCTGATTTACAGCTTGGTCTGTTATATTAGGCCGATAGTGCAAAACATGATCTGCTACTACGTACTCACCACTAGTCCATAATGTACATCGGCCCAACTGGCTAATAGAAGCTTTTCGTGATATAGCCCACGTGGTAGGTAAGATGGTTATTTCGTGGGGACCTGCCCTAGCCGTCTCTCGCCGTGGCAGGCAGTAGCGGCAGGCCTGGCCTAGGCGTCATTCATACCCATAGTCAATTCGTAGAAGGTGGGTTTAGCTGTCTATTATCATCCTATGAAGACAATAGGCTACGACTACGGTTGTTAGTATGCATAGCCATGCATACAATCTAATAATATTCCGCCACAAAAACGGGGCTTGTCCTCCCTGGGCTTGCCTCCAGCATCCAAGCCTCGGATGATTTAGTTGGACATGCTGGCCAGTTGATGCCTCATCCATAAATGCCATCGTTGCAGTTAAGACATAGCATCAAAAGTGAGGCACGACGGGTGGGTTGGTGATGATAAAGGCTACACCACAGCTTTGACAAGGAATTTCTTTCATATTGCTGGCACCGCCTGGTCGAATGACAATCGGTGAATCTCCTGGCGACTTGTTTCAAAATCCAATTTCGCAAAATCAATTGTTATATGCGGTGCTAGCCTGCCACAGCAGCCTATTCCATGCTCTCAAACCTTACTCTGATTCAAGGTGATACTCCCCTCCATTGGTTCCCTAGAGGTCGTGTCATTGAATCAAAAATCATTCGCTGTCTTCGGTCCAAGATAAATGGACCTGCTGAATTTGGTAAGACATGTTTATGCTCAATACCTCGCAACATATTCTTGTCGGAAGAGCTACTACTTTGAACTGGGCCAACTGGCCTGTCCGTATTCCCGAAGTCCTCATAGGTTACAGTGGGCACTTTTACGCCCTATAAGGAGTGCTTACTGGGATACTCCAAGGGCCATTGTTTCCTGGATTGACCGGCGGTCCATATTGTCGTCCGATCATCCGTTTACTAATGCTTTGTTAAGCCGTGCCTAAGCTCCCGGGGACCGATGCACTTGGCCGGGAACATCACGAATTCCTGCATAGTCACTAGTACATGGGTGATAATTACTCTTTAAAGACGCTTTCAGAGTACGTCTCCGGAATAATGCATATTGTATCCTCTATATGGTTACATTCGGTTTCGCTTTCAAATTCATGCCACCTGAAACGCAGGCCTTCGTCTCCTCTACATGACGACATTTCACAACAGTTCACGGAACCTGCTTCTTTCAGGTATATTGACCGATTCGTAGTTCAGCAAAATGCCTGACATTGCACCACATAGCAACAAAAAGCTACTATACACCTCATCTGCCAAAAAAGCACACCATAAAATAGAGGAGCTTTGCCAAATAGCGTCTACTGCCAAGAGACGCACTGCAACGCTAACAGTTTGAACGGACATAATGAACAAACTCACCATTTTTTCCGCCAGTGGAGTGGTTCTGTCTAGATGGCTGCGTTGCATTCATCAAATTTCGCCATTATTTGATCGTCCGTGACAAAATGGGTTGCTAATACGACATCAAGTTGTCCAGGCCGCATCCGGGGGTCTCTTCGCAACTCAAGACGTGTATATATACCTTCTAAGCCTCAATGTATCGAGTAATACACCTCCTCAAAATATTGTCAAGCACTATACACCTGTGATTTCATTTAGCTCGAGTTGTTCATCATGCATTTTTCCGCTGTCCTCGGTCTCCTTTCGGTGGCAGTCGCCCTGCCGTCTGCTCTGAACATCGACGCCCAAGGCAATAGTCTCAGCGTCACTGAGCGGGAAGTGGGAGAGGTTGTCAACCGCTCCCCCGAGCAATCCGCCCAGGATATCGCCATTCTCGTCGAGAGAGCCTTGTACGATCAAACGGTCGACTGGCCTTCCAGCAGTGTCAACCTCGGCACCATCAGCTTCCAAACCCAGGTCAACAACCTCGGCAGCGACCGCTACCAGATTAATTGGTGGAACACGGATCCCGCCAACTCAGCGCGCAAGATCAAGCTCACCTTTAACGCGGGCGATGGCACCCGCCTCTACGACGTTGTGTCCTCACCTCAGACCAGGGGCACCACCGAAGTCACCAAGCGCGGCACCCAGTTCCGCGTTATATTTGACCAAGAGTAAGAGTGCAATGGCCTCAGTGGGAGAAAACAACTTTAGGAGGAGTGAGGCAGGAAAATGGGCTGAATGGGTGAGGGGGCTTCATCAGACTCAATCTTGAATGACGTTTTCTTATTGAACCAAGGATGAGTTGGAGATTTTCCGGGCTCTTTGAGTTTCCCTCTTTAGTTTGCCATTTCGGTTTTCTAAATGAGCTGAAGCCCCGAAAGCATGTAAATCCAAACCCAACAGTGACCTAAATAGTGAAGATATATTCTTTGCACAAACCTGAAACTGCCCACCACAGAATACTTTATTGATTCCGGAAAGCCTGTGAAATGTCCGACAAGATTGCACTCACCTCATTCCAGCTCGTCAGCTCCGAGCTGAGGCTATTGATCCATATCAGTGAGTGGCCCGAGTTGAAAACAAACAGGGACAGGATAGACTTAAACATAAGCCGGATTACTACGAGTTGATTCTCTTTATCGATGTCCCTATACCTGTTTCCCGCCATTATCTGTTCTCTGGCAGATAATGATTTCTCGGCCTTGACATCCCGAGTCAGCTTCACCGAGTTCCCAGGTTTTACTTGCCAAGCGTTAGAGAGAGCAGCACGGTGTCAACAACATCATTGGCATCAATCCATCCGCGGCGCTCAGAATTCTCATCTCTCGCCTCATTGGGCAATATTTCGATACTCACCTGGTTGCCAACTTTATCGTCGCATTCTGCACGGAGGCCTGTCATCTCTCAGGCGAGACCCAAAGATAATCGTCAGAAACTTGGCCAGTGTAACAGAAGAAAAATCATATAGCCAATCAATTGATGGAGAGAAGCCTCTTAGGGCAAAAGCTTTCTCACTGGATCCTGAGGATCACTGCTTTGAGACCATTGCTTTGAGGCTCATTCAAGAACAGTAGATACGCGTATCCGCTTCATCAGGATCAGAATGCTGGGCGGGACGGAGTTTGCGGCAAACCCGATCCTTCGTGCATATTGCGACGCATTTCCCAGGGATTCAGCCAATGAATCAGGGCAGCGCGGTGTTGAGAATAACACCATCCGGTTTGGAGCTAGCTGAAATGTTTGCTGGTCCTGTGTCACAGATTCGGGGAATTGGTTGGCGGACATCGGCTTTGGCGGCGGATTTATGAGTCCTTGACCTCATAAGGACGCAATGCCCGCCGCTGTCTCAGAACTCTCTCAATCACAACAATTGATCCTCCGTTCACTGCTCGCATCATGTCGCAGATCGTAGGACTATTGCGTCGGAACTACCGCGGGACGGTGAGCCCGCCTGTTGCGACAAAGAGCGACCAAGCACTGCGCTTTGGCATCCTGGGCGCTGCCAACGTCGCGTACGCAAACACCATGCTTAGATGAATCGTGCCCGGCGTTCACCAGCTAACTACCCTCTGTAGGCCGTACGCGTTCATCTCCCCCGCCAAGTCGCACCCCGAGGTCGTCATCCAAGCTGTCGCAGCACGCGATCGCGCCAAGGCGACAGCCTACGCAGCCAAGCACGGCATCCACGAGGTCAAGGACAGCTACCAGGCCATCCTCGACGACCCCAAGATCGACTGCGTCTACATCCCTCTCCCCAACGGGCTGCACTATGAGTGGGCGATCAAGGCCCTACAGGCGGGCAAGCATGTGCTCGTGGAGAAGCCATCAGTCTCCAATGCCAAGGAGGCCGAGCTGCTGTTCAACTCGCCGCTTTTGAAGGAGCCCAACAGCCCGGTCATACTCGAGGCGTTCCACTACCGCTTCCAACCCCACTGGCAGCTCTTCCTGACGCTTCTCGATCAACCCAACATCGAGTCGGCGTACACCTGCGGGTTCGTGCCCTCCATCATCTTCGCCAAGGACGACATCCGGTTCCAGTTCGACCTGGCGGGCGGCGCGGTCATGGACTTCGGTGCGTACGGCATCAGTGCGCTGCGGCAGACGTTCGGCGTCGAACCGGAGGAGTGCATCGAGGCCGACTTCAAGCTCATGCCGGGCACAGAGGGCAAGATCGAGCATAGCTGGACCGCGAAGTGGCGCATGGCGAATGGGGGGACGGCCATCTCCGAGGGCAGTCTACAAGCCAAGCTGACACAGTTCGGGGCGCCTCGCGTGGACGTCACACACCGGCAGACCAAGGTGGAGGAGGAGGGCTTGCCGCCGGGCCAGGAGAAGTGGGTGACGAGGAAAGTGGTGCTCTTCAACTTCATGGTCGGGATTATCTGGCATCGGATCGACATCGAGGACAGCTTCGAGCTCCGCGAGTGGGAGACCGGCAAGGTGGTCAAGAAGTGGACAGAGAAGACGTCGCGCAAGGCGTATACGTTCAAAGAGGCTGGGCTGGAAGGTCCAGGAGAGGACTGGTGGATCAGCTATAGGCATCAGTTGGAGCAGTTTGTCAACCGCGTCAAGGGGAGAGAGACGAGGACGTGGGTGACTGGGGAGGACAGCATTGCACAGATGAGGATGGTTGACATGGCCTACGAGAAGGGCGGCTTGCCTATCCGGCCATCGAGGCAGGTTGTTGATGGGAAATAATGGGCAATGAT
This sequence comes from Clonostachys byssicola, assembly GCA_902006505.2. Classification (NCBI taxonomy): domain Eukaryota; kingdom Fungi; phylum Ascomycota; class Sordariomycetes; order Hypocreales; family Bionectriaceae; genus Clonostachys; species Clonostachys byssicola. The sequence goes on from CABFNO020001517.1 coordinate 17,270, forward strand.
GCGAGAAAATGAGTGATAGTACTAATATTTATTGCAGCGGCGAGCAAACTAAGGTCTCGAATGTGATATCAAGTGATTTATATAGACTTCTGGTGGGTGAAATAAAACATGGCACACGAAGATCTTTCACGCAAGGGAGGGACCTTGTTCCCTACTCAATACAATAAGAGAAGGAAGAATTATTCTTTGATATTTAGCTTAATATTGTATTTATTATAAGATTAATTGTTTATATATTATGTTGAAATAACGTTGAAGTGTTTACCTACCAACCTACCTAGATGTGCCATGTTTTATGCCAGTCGCTTGGTGATGTACAAGTGCGGCGTAGGGTAAGTAATGTTAATTAATGAGGAAGGCGCCGAGGATCGTTGCGCCTCCCTAAAAGGCGCTACAAATATGGCGCTTTAGCTGCTGCGCCACTGCATCACAGGTAAGATGACGTTGTTTGTATCTTTCAATCTTCCATCCATGATATGATCACCTCTCATCCTTCCAGCCTTATTGCCATTTTCTACCATTGAACCGCTCAAGATGCCCTCAACACTTGCAAAATCGAACCACGACCTGGGCGTCCAGGTCGAACGCTCCAACTACCTCCCCGGAGATACCGTCGTTGGGACCGTCCATCGGAGGAATGCCATGGTCTGCCCTGAAGCCACCGTCCATGTCGTGCTCCATGGCCGGACCAAATCCAAAATGGTCGTGAGAAGGAACAACAATAGCCACACCTACCGCGGGCGCTTCACCCTTCTCAATTCAGGTCAGAAGGTGTTCCAGGGGCCGGTGCATATCCCCGAAGGCGTTGGTGAGCCACAGCAATGGGGGTTCGCCCTCACAATTCCCACAAACATCGATGCGCGTCTGTTTCCGCAGCAGTATGACGCAGCCGAGTCATATATCCCCATTGATCCTGCATCGGTCGGCCAGATGGCCCTTCCCGCTTCTTTTAGCTCTGGATATGGCCGAAGAGAGGCTTTCGTCGAGTACTACATCGAGGCTACCATCCGATACCAGCGAAAAGGCTCTTGGCACACGGAAACCGCCGTGGTGCCAATTCATGTCACGCCCCTCAACCCCAATCCTCCTGTTGCTGATTTCAACCCACTCGGCCGTAGGATTCAACAATCTGTCTCCACTCAGCGCCTGGTCCCGGGCATGGAGAATGCGGAACTATCTAAGAAGGAGAAGATGAAGAAGTTTTTTGGGAGCTCTTCGGTACCGAGGTTCGCGTTCAATCTAGAGGTCAGCGCGCCAAGGTTACTCCAGATCAGCAACTCTCCCATACCCTTCCCCATGCGTATCGTGCCTATGTGGTCGGCCACAACTGAACTTATCCGAGATGTGCCCCAAAAGGCGAGGCTCGTAACCTTCAGAGTTACGTTGGAGGCGCACTGCAACATTAGATGCGAAGGTGTCTTCCGCCCCCACGAAGCACACTGGGAGGACGAATTGGATTTACAGAGCGAAGGGTTTGGAGGCCGTCCGCTGTCAGTTGAAATCCCCTGCGCGATAGGCAATACTCCGCCGGTAGATGTCGGCAGCGTGATTCGACTTCGTCTTCCAGCCAGAGTATCACCAGGATTCACCACATTTAACGTCCGAGTTAGCCATCGGTTGTCTTGGAAGGCCCAATTAGAGATAGCCGGGGAGAGCTTCACCGTCCGCGGAACTCAAGAGGTGGTCGTGATCCCAGCCAGCAGCGCCGGATCCAATGGGCAGGTGGATGGCGAAACGGCACAGTCATGGATTGTGCCGCCGGATGAGATTGCGCCTCCTCCAAGCTTCGCTGAGGCGCAGAGGGAAGATAGCAAGCAGGCAGCATCTGATAAAGGAGCTTCTGAAATCGCGGCTTCGAGTAAGGCTGATATTGCTGCTATTGAAAAACTAAATTTGAATGACGCAGCACCCTCGGACGGAAAGTTGTAGCTGGAGTTGTTTTGTTGTGGATTGCGAGAGAGAATTTTGATTACTGCTTGATTACTATTTAATTATTGTTTGATTATTGCTATCTTAGATGTACAGTATTGATTTCAGGCGATCATTGAGGGGATAACCTCTGATACCCTGCCCACATACTGGCTCCTACTCCTAGATCGGTGGAACAAGGCGATGGAAATAAAAGGGTTATTAAGACACTATTGCCTTTATTCAATAAGACAGCGCGGCTCTTTACAGTCTTTCTAGGTATATTTATCTATCGCTCTTTCATTCGTCTCGATCTAAAATTCGGATACCTAAGTTTTGGCACCCATGCTCAAGCCAAGGTTGCCTGCCTAATAATCCGTGCTGGCCGCGATCTTTTCAAACTTCTCAAGGGTCTCACTGAGCATAGCCACCTTCTTCTTCAGCATGCCATAACAGTCCGACCCCATTGGCATCCTCAACTGGTCCTGCAAGCCCGCAGCCATCCCCGTCCCTGTCACCAACTCATAAATCCTCTCGACCCCAAGCTGCGGATTGCCAGGCTGGCTCCCGTGTATGCCGCCCATGGCGCCACCAATATCAAAATACCCCTCCTTCTTTTGTCCCATGTTCCTCCCCTCCGCCGCCGGTTTCAGGAAATCCGTCCTGAAGATGCCCGGCTCCACCAGATGGACCCTGATACCAAACGGCTGCAGCTCCAAGGCCATGCTCTCCGTGAGCCCCTCAACGGCAAATTTGGACGCAGAGTAGACTGGTCCGCCGAGAGCTCCCAGCAGACCAGCACCGCTGGAGAGCTGAACAATGACCCCGGACCCCTGCTTCCTCATGTGGGGGATCACGGCTCTCGTGAAATTGTACAGGCCAAAGAAGTTGACGTCGAACTGGTACCGCGCCTCCTCGGACGAGATCTCCTCGACGGCGCCGACGTGGCCGAACCCGGCGTTGTTCACGAGGACGTCGATGCGGCCGTATTTCTCGACCATGTCATCGATGGCGGTGGAAATGTTAGCCTCGGACTCTGTGATTTCCATCTGCACGAGGAGTGCGGAGGAGGTCAGGATCTCCCTTGGGAACTTGGCGACGCTTCTTGCCGTGGCGATGACGGTGTCGCCCTTGGCTAGGGCGTGCTGGGCAAGTAGGAGGCCGAAACCTGAATTGCCGCCAGTGATGAACCAAACTAAGGGAGCCATGGTGGTGTTTTTCGTTCGGTGGTGGTAGAATATGCCAAGTCGTTGTGGTGAATATAGAATTATTATTATGAGTGTTTCTATAATCTAAGCTGAGTTATTGGGAAAGAGTCCCTTATATATCTTATTTCGACCCTGGAAATTGATTATCAATTATTGTCCTTTTCCCGACGATTCTTCTATTTCCCGCTCCTGGTCGGGTTTGGCATCTCGAGTGTCATTGCTGACGGATACGTCCACCACAAAGCATACTAACCGTTTCTACCTCTCGTCAGCCGGGTATCAGTGGGCAGCATGCAGGTGAGTCACAGTGAACGGTAGCTAATCAGATATTACTATCTATTGCCCGTGTTCAATGTTTTCATTCCTTGATAACAAGTTCGAAGCCTGGCAACGCAAGATCAAAGGTCCAACTATCAGACATAGCTCCAATACATTAATGCCTCGAGGTTTTATCGCCTAGATTGACTCGAAATTTGAAGAATGTAGCCGCTGTCTCCCAAAACATCCGATCTCACTTCAACGCCACTCATCCATAGGCAGGTTATTTCCACCTCATCTTGGAGTTGAGTGTCTGGATTCCCGTTCAGACATTGAGCATGAACTTCTTCTCGGGCGGGATGCAAGCAGGCTTGTGGTTGACCCACTGCGCTTTCTGGCATTTCTAATCAATGCAAGTGGTTAGACTTAATCCGCAGGATAAAGGGAGAGAGGACAGACCTCGGAACAATACCAGGCGCCACGGCAGCGGGAGCACCTCTTGGGAGCAAAGCCAAGATCAACCTCGCTCCGACCACACGTGAAGCAGCTGGGTGCCTGGAAGTCGCGCGGGGTACCATCAACGTAGTTATCCAAGGCATTGAGGAACTGAACCCGGCCTGGCTCACGGAATCCCTGGTCAAACAAGGGCAGGGCATAGCGATGGTTGCAGTGGATCTTGGGAACCAGCCCACGGAGGTATTGGATGTAGTTGGGCTTGATCTTGGCGCCCGCGCGCATCATGAGGGCCCCGGCGATGATGATTCGGTATGGGCCGTCAAAGGTGTTCTTCTCGGCTTCGGCGAGGACTTTTGTGAAGAAGCAGTCTCCGAGGCCCGAGTCGAGCTGGGCGCGGACTTCGGCAACATCCTGTTCGAGAATGGGCTTGTACTCGTCGGTTTGGTAGAACATTCGTGCTTCCTGAGGGGCTAGCATGTCGGTCTGGAAGACCATTCTGCTCAGTTCGAGGGGCTTGCCCTTGAGAGTCTCGCCCAGATCGCCGGCAATGTCAATGTCATGGTCACCTTCGAAAAGACCTGAGAGGGAATGTGATTAGCAACGATGACAGCTAAAGAAGTGGCATGTAGAGTGTCGGCGAACTTACGATGTCCCCAGCGACCCATGGTGGAGATGTTTGGAGTGGACGATGGAGGAGAGATCTGCAGTGGTGTCTCTGCAGCTGGTTAAATGATGGCAGATGGTTCGAGGACGGGAAAAGATGCTCTGCGAGGAATTTGGATCTTCAGGCAGAAGAATGCAGGAGAAAAGAGAGGCAGGCAAAATGGAAAGAACGAAGGACGGAAGGAGGTGAGTTTGGCCTGCAGCCTCAGGCAGACATTCACTCTGGTGGTGACACAGGTATTTTCAGGTACCTTTAGGCACAACACTCGCATTGTTTGGTAGTGATATGAGCAGTCTAGATACATCGAAGTACTCCAAAGATGGCGAAAGTAGCACAATCAGATTACAGCATGTTTGATGGTCTGGTGACGTTCTGCCAAAGCTCTAAGCTCTACGACGGTCATCGATCGTTCAAAGGTAGAACATCATCATTGGATTCAAGGAGGTTGTTTCTTTATTGACCATCACTCGTGTTGTCCCTACACATATCTAACAGCTGGGAATGTATATGAGAAGCCAGTCTGTTTTCCTCAATTTGGCCGACTAGCACTACCAACTCTCGCCTCGATTCCGCGTCGATGTTCACAGGCTGAGCAGCTCTCGATACACTGCCCGCAAGAAGGTCCATGCAGTCGCGGTACACGTCTGCATTCTGCGACCGGTCAGCGAAAATGGAGAGTATTGCCGTACAGTCTCTAATAGCACGGTCAATAGCCTTTGATACTGTAACGTTCCGGCGCCAGACGATGTATATCATTGTGACACCTATTTGGAATATGAAGAGCATCTTGAGAAGATCAGCACACGGTTGCGTTTTTCTTGTCAGGTAACGTACATCAAACCAATGTCTGGGCAGATGTTTTCTCTTTTGGAGAGCCCTAAAGGTTGCACAGGCGTCACAGCAGACTTGAAGAAGTTCATCCACGACTTCCGGTGAGGCCTCAACGGAGACAGAGCTGTACAGTAGGAATCGGGTCATGTGTCCAACATAAACCACGCCAAGAGGACTTGCATGCCCCTCTCTATTCGGATGACTGCTTCTGTTGTCAGCCGCCCAGTAAAGTTGCAAATTTTCAAAGACGTACCCATTAGCGAAAACCTCCTCACATTTAGTCCATTTGTCGATCTCGGCTCGCAACCCACGTAGACGTAAGATCTCGGAATCGGGAGGCAGTCTTCGCATTGCGGTAAGTATCTCCGAGTGAAGCCGTCTGATCCTGCACATATGGGCAAAGTAACGTAGATCGAAACTGTATAGCACTCCGTCTGAGAGACCCGGTATGTCAGCAGCCCAGGGCATGAAGAATTGAGGGTCAGGCTTGGCTTCATATGATTGTGTCTCAATCCATTCGTCCGGCGGATAGGGAGGAATGCGTAATGTTATCGCCGCAACTTTGTCCAGGCTTAAACAGTGTTAGACAGATGTTACCCAGGATCGTGTTCTTGATCTCACCAGTATATGGACCACCAAGCTTTGATCTTCATATCTGCTTCGTGAGTCCCATCGTTGGTGAGACGATGAAAGCCATGCAGGATGGCAAACCGCATCGCCACACCAACAATATGCACAACCCGCTCAGTGGTTTCGCCATGGAGCGCAAGGAGCGCTTGGAGAAGCAAAACCTGAAGTCTCCTAGATGGGTTAAAAGAAGTATCCGATAAAATGTTTTGTTCTTCAACATCCAACTTCTGGCGCTGTCGGCGGCCTGTGTGATCGAGCCATGCGAGTTGTAGAATGGCACCGTTGGCAATGATCTGCACGCGCGTGAGTGAGTTTCAGGCATGAAAGCAGACCGAGTACATACAAGCTTGAGAAGACACATGGGCCAGTCTTTGTTGCTACAGATTTTCATCTCGCCCGTTTTCCATTTGAGATATGCCGTGCTGCACTCCTCTACGTCGAGAAAGGGATAGCGAGGGTGAATGGTCTCAAAGTACGTTTGGAAGAACGAAGCGCCTTCGCGAACCGAAACATCAGCCATTGCGGCGTCCGCTGATGCGTCTATGGATTGCGAAGTGTCTAATTCGTAGCTTCTTGGTTCCACCGTGTTATTTACCTGTGTGGTTGGTTCCTGGACGATAGAGAACAGGTTCTCGTCTGGGTATGAGAAGTCAAAGGGAAAGTCTGTGTTCCCGTGGGAGTGTATTGGGGGCAGATAAAATGCGTTTATAGGATCATTGAAGCCCTGGACCTCTGCGTAAATGTTCGCTTGTGTGTTTGGAGCCAGAAGCGTACCAGGACCAGTATGAACTTGGGCCGTTGTCTCAGAAGTTTGTTCAGGGAGGCGAGCATGTAAATTCGCGACCTGTTGCTCAAGATCCTCGACATACGAGACCGAGTACGTGTCAGTAGGCTCATTAGTAGCTGGTACACATTCTAAGAATTTCACTTAGCAGCTACAACAACAATGCAGATGATACTACTGACCAGCTTTGGCTGACCTGCAGTTCCGGCAAGCACCCTGGTTCTGACCATCGCACCGTTGCTTTCTCGCTCTGCATCTTTGACAAGCCGTCGCTTTCTTCCGTCGAAGTCTTGGCGTCCTTGGCTGGTCTGACCGCATGTCGTTTTGTTACTCCGAAGACAGTTGGCTCCCGATGAATTGTGACAGATGCTGGAAAGACTGGCGCAGAGGCTTTTTGCTCCGATGACTCGGAGTCAGCCCCGCTCTTCTCGCAGCCTTTGACCTCTCAGGATTCCTGCAGGCTTTCTTTCGGCTTTTCACCCCGATGACTCTAAGGTCCGTGGCAGCTAACATGAGCCGAAAAGCCGACGGCTTCCTATATTGATTTAAAAGGGTTGTAATAGTACCTATAAAAGAACCCGTCACTCCAATTGTAGACAGTATATTTCAAATCCTTCACGTCGGTTCTTTTACTTACCTGTTCTTACTTACTTGACCATCACATCAGCCACCACGATGAGAAATCAGCTAAGCTATCCTGCCGGCGAGCAGAACAAAGTGCACCGGCTGGCCGACAAGCGAGCGGCGTACGACCTCGAGACAGTCCACAGCATCATGAACCAATCGCTTGTTTTCCACGTCTCCTTCCAACCTGACGCCCAAGATGCATTCCCTAGCACTATTCCCATGCTTGGCGCCTTGGGCAACTTTGACTATCCCAGTGCTGGCTTGAACGAGCCTCAAGACGCCTACATCCATGGATACATCTCCGCCCGGATGACAAACCTGGCTAGGAAGGCAATGGACGACGGACTCCCCGGCTTGCCTGTCTGCCTCTCTGTCGCCAAGGTCGACGGCCTCGTCCTATCTCTGAGCGCATTCACGCACTCGTGCAACTACCGCTCTGCAGTCCTGTTTGGACACGCAAGTCTCGTCACAGACGAGTCGGAGAAGCTGTGGGCTCTGGAGATGCTCACCAACAAAATCATCCCCGGCCGGTGGGACCAGGTCCGCCAACCCCCCAACAAGACCGAACTCGTGCAGACGCAGGTCCTGCGGGTTCGGGTCACCAGCGGGAGTGCAAAGGTGCGGGCAGGACCGCCTGCGGACGACAAGGAGGATGTTCAGAATGCCGAGGTCATGGCCAAGGTGTGGTCGGGCTATATTCCGCTGGTGGAGCGCATGGGAGAGCCGATTCCCAGTGCGTACAACAAACTTGTGGAGGTACCAGAGAATGTCCGAGACCTTCAGGAGGAGTTCAATAAGGAGGCGGATGCGTACAACGAGAAGTTGGTCAAGCAGGTGGAGGAGGATGTGATCTCTTGGGGGACGATATGATAGACGACAGAGTTACTCCAGGCATGTCACGGAAGGGAAAGAAAATGAAGTTCAACAGCAATGCAGCTGCCGGAGCAAGACAACTCGACCCAATGAATACGAAAGCTTTAAAATATGGCCTTTCCTAGCCCTCCCAAGATATAGTCATACGACAGGAAAACTCTACTCGCGGCATGTCACGACCGTGTAAGTGAGAGAGCTATGTAGCTGCTGGAGGGAAAAAAGGGAAATTCCCAAACACCAATAATTTAAACTTAACACCATACCCAATATCATAACACATTAAACTTCAGCCTTTTTGCCCGGTTGCGAGGTTTGTGCCCGGCCGTACATAAGGTTCAACACCAATAATAGATGTCACGCCCGTATCTTCTCCCAGTTTGGCTTCGCTGCCCCCTCTATCGTCTTTGTCTCCTCCCGGCCTCGTCCAGAGAGTCGAGAAAACCATTTGATTTGAGCTAGATGAGGGTATATACATCGTTGCCGAATCACTCGTTGGTCAGTCTGTCCATGCACACACTCGATGCTGCTCGCATCTTGTGCTCTATCTGAATCTGTTGTAGCGAAATGGGTCGAAGAACCTCATTTATGAGCTGCAATTGAATAATTGCATCTCCATGCGATTGGATATCCTTGCCGCAGCCAATAACCTCCTTAGTAATAGTCCATTCAGAGGAAGAGCGACGCATCTGCCAAACAGACTTCCACGACTTTTTTACATTAGACTCGAAATCCATGTCCCATGTCGCCCTCCAAGTAATGCCATGATCTCTTTGGTATCGAAAGACTGCTGCTACTCCCTTTCTTCCATTCCATATTTCCATAACTCGCAGCTTTGGCATCCTCTTCGCCGCACTTGCGGCTAATTCAAGCATGCTGCTTAGCTCGGTTGTGCTTGCATCTGGCATAAGCAGGTTTGAAGTCAAGCTAAGGGAGGTAAGAAAGGGCCAATATGTATGCCCGGTAGTAATGGTGAAGAAGTCAGCGGCATCGAGTATAAAGGATGCGGATAAAATATCAAGCTTCAGGCTGGCAAGGCCAATCGCTCGACCCACAGCAGAGGATGGGATGCGGAATTCTTCAGCGTAGTAAATTCTCGCTGGATATTCTTGGTTGAAGTTCTCGAAAAGTACAAGTCGTTTGACATCTGGCAACGACTTGAACATGCGCTCATACGCTATTGATTATTTCAGAATTCTCCTTTCTCTCACGTAGTATAATAGGAAGAATAACTTACCACTATCTGTAAATCGCTCAATAATTCTATCCCATTCTCTCCAAGGTTCATGATGAATCTCTTCAAGTCTGGGAAACCGAGAGAACAGCCTCTCAAGGGCAGCTGGTTTCCATCGCCGTCTAGTCTGTTGACGTAAACGGATTCCTGTTACGGCTGGAATAAAAGGGAGGTTGCTCCACCACTCAAATTCTTCTTCTTCTGAATCAAATGGGCCCTCTCCCATGATTTCTTGAAAAACTGTTTCAATGGCGTACACCTTCGGGAGAGATTCCTGACAAGCAGCATTCCAACCATGCTGTCTATCACTGGACTCATGCAGAGCTCTTTCCTTTTCTTTGAGGTATTGGTCAAAGTTTTGAATAGAAATATCAGGTTCGAAAGTCAGATATTTAAACCAGTGTTCTGAGTCGCTCGGTGAATAGACGCTAATATCAAGCATTAGATTGGACTTGTCTTGCTCCCACGTACTAAGAGATGAGAATAAATTTTCGATGCATGTTGTAACAAGACGATTGTCTTTATATGATAATCCAACAAATTGGTCCATTTCGCCCTTGCACTCCATGCAATCATAGGTTTCAAGCTCTACAGCAAGGTATAGAGACTTGACGAGGTGTCGATTGCGGTGGGTTATTTGGTTCAGATCTGCAAGACGAGAAACTGTCAATGTGATGCGAGAAAATATATGCGGTTCGATGACACTCTGCCATTCTCGTGACACTGTGACAAGATGAGCTAAGCGACAACCATCCGATATCAAGGCATCCAGGACCATGAGGCGGATCTCTGGCGCTAAGGAGCTCCAAGTGGCGGTATCGTTATCTGCCATGATCCTAATTGTCGGGATAAACAGCGAAGTCTGCAAGTGTGTCAGTTTCAGTGCTCTGGCCAAGGGGCTACTGGTACTCACTGGGTTGGTTGGTATATTCGCGTTTGGTGTGTTGAAGTGTTTTGGATTGGCGTAAGACAATCGAAAGAAGCTATGTAGGTAAGAGGGCAGGCAGCTTTAATAGTTATTCAATGAGCAGTTCGTCCTGACGGCAAGTGAGTTATAAGCAGGAAGGTTTATTAAATTTTCTGCCCTATGGCTGCAGCCTTGGGCTAGCGAAGCTTTTATTATTAACCTTTCATATTCCTTGTGTTGAGTTTATGGGTCTGACATTTTTTTTGTTTGTTTTAACTTTATATCAAACTCTCTACGGGGGAGTAAATGGCAAGCCAATGAAAAGAGCCATTGGGGAACACAGGCGGACGAGAAGAAGGCTCTTCGTATGTCGCAAGTGAATGCATTGGCATGCCCGCATGTTTCCAAAGCACGCTCGGGATTAGAGTCGGCGAATAGTTCCTGACGCGAATAGTATTCTTGGAAGACGCCGAATGCAAAAGGAAATCCTATTGCATCAATGAGTATTTAGTAGTCGTTATATTGAATGCAAGGCATACCCCAAATTAAGCTTTCCATCACAGTCGCGGCAGTCAAAACCAGCCATGCATCTCGGCCACCGTCGATGGGGGGATATGAAAGTTGCTCTGGCGCCTCCGGCGAGGCATTATCAGGAGGCATCGAAGTCCTCATCCCTAATCGTATTATTTTTGAGTAGTTTCGTTGAACCTACGTCTTAGTTCATTGTCCGTAAAGCTACATATATAACCACTATACCATACAAAATCAGCCCAAGGAGCCAGGGTACCCGGAAGCTGAGCGCGCCGCGGAGTATGTATCCCCACCTTGTACAGATTTCCGACACCGGAGCAGCGGCGGCCATTCACCTGGCTGCCCGGAACAAGATGACCAAAGGGCGTGCTCCTTCCGAAGACGGATACACACCGACGGGCAGACGTCAACCCTGAACTGTGACCATCCTTGACAGCAATACCGGACTAGTAATTTCGGACACGCATGGTGTGGACTATGAAGTTGGGCTTGAGCCCGGCCATGGAAAAAGTACCCTGTTTGATGATATTAATGGTATGGGGAAAGTCATATATACTGGGTAGGTGATATCATGCAACTCAGGTAAAGGCTATGGAGAGCATACCTAGACTAACTCGTTGTAGCAAAATATATACTTATTGATAGTTCTCTCGTCTACAATAATAAGAGCCACATATCGACCACTGCCTCCAAGACCGACGTTATAGGTAAGTTGGCGGTCATGTTGGCGGTCATTCTCCAGGGAAGTCTACGAACCGGCCAAAGGGAGAGCCGGGAGACGAAGATTTGGTAGAAACAGCATTATATCTAGCTATGAGGGTTAGTAACTTTGATATCTATAAAATAATTAGATTCGCTACAACATCAGATAGATTTGGCTAACTACATATTTACAGGCACATGCACTCGCGCCGCATCGCCATCATAGACGCCCGTCCCGCCGTTAGGGTCACCGAAGAACGAACCATCCAAGCAGCCGAGTTCTGGGTCGCAGGACAAGGCACCCGCGGCTTGGCGGGTGTTGCTCCACGTCGAGATCTCTGCCCGTACCACCCTCGCCACCGCCCTCGAAAGGGGTTTCGGCCCCTACAGGGGCAAGTGGGTGGAATAAAACATAGCACACCAAAGCTCTCTGCGCGTAAGGCAGGGACCTCGTTTTTTAACTGAATATAATAATAAGAGAATAATTAAAGAGTAATAAACTATTCTATAATATTTAGCTTGATATTGTATTCAGTACTAAGTTATTCATTGTGATACTGTGTGTGAAAATTCAATGCTGAACTATCTCGATGTGCCCTCAGGACATAGATTTGATTGGAAACAAGGAGCAAATTAGTATTAGAATGCAATAGATAGTCCTTTCAAGAATACATAACAGCTCTTGGAGAAGTATTCCGGTTATCTTTACTGGCCGGTGCCTTTTGAGGGTCGTCTGCTGATACATTTTATGATTATACACTTGATGATGCTGATGATGATGCTGACGCTGATGATAATGTTTTATGCAGAGTTTACGGCTATTATTTATCTCCGCGTGCTGACATCAAATTGAATAAGCGGATCTGCTGACAAAGGTTACATTAGCAACTTCACCGCATTGAATATTCCCACTGGATTGGTCTTTTCCCAATTGACGACGGCCGAACTCACAATTTTCCTCCTCGCCGTTTAGTGATAGGGACGGCCGCTAGAAGATACTCTGACCATGGATTCCAGGTCTCCTATTCGTCGACGCCCACTTCGGGGCAGGACTGCCACAGCTTGCTCGGAGTGTCAACGGAGGAAGAAGAAATGTAACCGTCAATGGCCATGTGATCATTGTCAAAATCGAAAGATCTCTCACTTATGCGAGTTTGGGCCACACAAGGGGGCAAGGTACGCTGTTTGCTGAGTGGTGATAGATTGATGTCTATTCAATTGAAATCCTAATGATCGCGTTAAGTAGACAGCCGGTGGAGTCAGAAGCAAGCTCAATGAACGATTCTCAACAAACAATTGAGCCTCTGGTATCTGATACCCAGAGTCCTTTGTCCCTGGAAGATTGCTGTTCGGCAGTGAATGAATTGTCATATGTGGATAGCGATGTTTTCAGAGTGCTTCAGGCAAGTGCTACAGTTTTCTCTGATCAATAAACCCGATCGACGAACTGAAACTGACACCAAAAGCCAGATCCAACCCACTACAAAGCCGACGAAAGCGCTCTCAATCCCAAATCATGTTTTGCAAGCTCTCAGAACCGTTCCCCCGCGCCCTTATACCGACTCTTTGGTGAAAAACTTCTTCAATCTTGTTAATTACCACTATTGCATTCTCCATCAACCGCATTTCATGACCCAGTACACGAAATGGTGGTCAACAAGACCCGAACTTAGAGGCTCGCCTAGCTGTTCCGACATCTCTTTCACTTGCCTGGTTCTCCGAATATGCAGCAATTCGACCCAATTTCTTACCCCTTCTGATATTCATCGGTTTGAATCTGAACTTGGAGAGTCTGTATCGGTCTTGGGGGCGAATTATAATACCACGGCCCAAACTCTGAGCGATTACCTGCCTTCTGGGAGTGGGGGGTTGTCAAATGCTCAACAACTCTTCCTAGCAGCTACTTGGTCTAAATCAGAAGGTGACTTTGTCTCTTCATGGCATCAACTGGCTGCTGCGGTAAGACATGCTCAAGAAATAGGTTCGTCACGACTTATTCATAAACACTCTAGTCAAGAAAGCTCAATCACAACTTTTTGGACAGGCATCCATAATGATTCATCATCAGACGAGATGACAGAGATAGAAAGAGAACTCCGCAGGCGACTTTGGTGTGCTCTGTGGACCTGGGATAGGTGAGAAGCGCTCGCAGGATTCTTAGTCGATGGTGCTTGTGCAGGATTAATCCGTACTTCACAGATTCATGGTCGGTATTTTCAATCGAGCCGCAATCATCCAGTCAAACGAACCTATCCCCTTGCCAAACCCAAAGTTGGATCAGACACTAGACGATCCAGAGATACCATCGATTGTGTTGACCAAGGTGCTTGAGAATCAGCTAACTAGCCAACTATACGATGATAGCCAAAAGGATGCGGACTTAGATGCCAAACTGGCACTAGTCGAAAACTTTATAGACAGACTTCCATGCGTCTTCCGGCTTAAGGGCGCCGACGAACGATGGGACACAAAACATCCCAGGCTCGTGGTCCAGCGCTTACAATTACATACAGCTTGTTATATGGCCCAGATGATACTGCTCAGACCAACGGTTCTGGATATTGAAAGATGTGACCCGGACAGGCTCTCTTATATAATCGACCTCAGCTTGAAGTGTATGGATGTGAGCCGAAAGTTATTCGATGCCTGCGTCCCACAGCACGCAAAGTACTTTATGGTTACATTCGCCCCATTCGATAATGCCTCATTTCTGTCTTCGATTATCATAAAGGCCGGTCGGAAGCGTCAGGTTCCCAGACGCATAGAGGTTATAGCAGCAATTGGGCAAGCAATCTACATGTGCAACAAGCTACGCGAATTCACGAAGCTGGGGGCAACAACATGGACTATTCTGAAGGCCCTGGCTTCGAAACTCAAGCTCGATGCGTCAGAGAAAACCGACCTTCAGCAGATAGGACAAATGGGCAACGCATCTAGTTCAACCGGAAGTTCATTTCCTGAGCTTGGCATAGCCCATGAGGAGCCTCTTGTGCACCAACCTGGTAGCATGTCCGATTTGGTTGATATACCCCAGAGTGATTGGGGAGTTTGGGGACCATTAGAACCTCCGGCACAGGTTGATCTCGGTATCCTTGACGGGATGTGGGATTGGAACGGTCTAGGTTTGGGCGACATGGGCTCTAACTAAGTTAATGTCTGTTCTGGGAATATCAAACTACATGGTTTCATAGGTTATCAAGCGACTGACATAAAACATTGCGCACCAAAGCTCTGTTCACGCAAGTCAGGGACCTCATTTCCTTGTCAATAATACTAAACACAATAATAAGAAAATTATTGATTATTATTATTTAGTATTTAGCTTATTATTATAGATTTTTTATAGATTAATTGGTTTGATATTGTATTAAAATTCAACGCTGGAGGTCCTGGGTGTGTAATGTTTTTGACGAGCAACGACAATTGCTGAGCGGGATCAATCGGCTTACGGATACCATCTCCTCCAATTTTGCACGTGGCCCATACGGCCAATATCCTACCCTGCCCGGACCTGGTTATGGTCATCCTGGGTATCCTCCTGCCCTTCCCGCACCCGAGCATCCTCATCAGGGTGCGTACAATGGAATGGACACGGTTCTCCCCAGAACGCGTATGGTACTCCAACACACCGCGAGCAGCTTCTGCTCGCCAATACCCCCTGGGTGACACCCCAATCCCACCTCAGGTCCCATCGCTCCCCGGCGTTTCCTTGTCCACGACCAGGATGCGAGAGTGCGAGTCGAGCAGCCGACTCGGCCAAGGCAAGTTGAGTAGAGGGGGCAGTATCATTCGAAGCGCTCTGATATGCAATCTCAATCGCTTGGCTGTCCATGACTCAAGTCTCTCATCGAGGCTAGGCTTAAAGATTGTGGGTTCCGACATAGTCGTGTCCGGTCACGGCGATGCAAAACTCAGCTCGGGCTCTTCAAGAGAGTCAGCGTGAAAAATTCACACCTAAATTGAATGGATAAGTACTTGTTGGATGACATTCTATGCTTGCTCAAGTCTATTTTGTTCTTTCATGCTTTAATTCAATCCGTTAACGGAAACCCAGCGCAAACCATTTAATTCCAGTTCAGATCGTTATTCATCATTAATTTCTCAAACTCTAAATCGCGCTCATTCTTGTAGAATTAAGGCTCCTCGTGGTGCACCGCCTGTTCCATCTTCTTGGTTTCGACGGGGATCACGGGAACTGGAGGCTGCTTGGCAAGCTTGACAGTGGCCATGGCAGAAGGAGCCTCGGTGAAGAGAGTCTCAATCTCTTCAAGGGAGCGTCCCATGGTCTCGGGGAAGAAGAAGTAGACTGAAAGCGGGATGCAAGCTCCAACCGCGGCGAAGACAATAAAGTACCTCCAGGAGATGGTGTCAATCGCAACTGGTGTGATCATGACCACGACGAAGTTCCTATTATAACGCGTGTTAATGGATTGAACATATAATTAATTATGTAAGACGAGAGAAAGCATACCAAAGCCAATGGTTCGCTGTGGAAATGGAAGACATGGCCATACGCAAGCGCAGGGGTGCAACCTCAGTACAGTAAAGGAAGTTGGCACCAAGGAATCCGATCTATGTGAACGTTAGAAACTGAATCAACCCAACGAAAAACAATCGATGATGATAACTTACAGGAACAAATGTGTTGAAAAGGTAGATGAAGCACCCAGCGATGATCATCGCAGGCTTGTTCTCCTTATCCATCGAAGTGGTGATTGCCAAGGCAGTCATGCAGCAGCACATTCCAATACCGCTGATCATGAAGACAGCGCGACGTCCAAATCGGTCGATAGCGACAAAGGCGATGAACGAAGACAAAAACTTCCAGGTCATGGCGCCAGCGGCGAGGATCTTGGATAGCTCGGCTGACAGACCAATGTTCTTCTTGAAAAGGATGGGAACATAGACCGAGATGAGGTTGGAGCCGGACATTTGCTGGTAGAACTGCAGCAGGATGCACAGAGCAAATCTATAGAGCAGCTTGTCCTTGCCCATGGTCATCATGTCCGTGAGCTTAGATCCGCTGACCTTGGTCTCCTCCAGCGAGTGTTCAATGCCAGAAACCTCAGCGACGACTTCGACGGCATCCTCTTCATGGCCTCGGAACGAAGCCACGATGGATCGAGCTTGTTCGGATCGTCCCTTCATCACGAGCCAGCGAGGGCTCTCGGGGAAGAAGTAGACAGAGAAACAGAGCATCAGGGAGAAGATGATGGCCAAGCAAATAGGAGGTCTCCATGTAATCATGCCGTCGACGAATTCGAAGAATCCGAGGTTGATCCAAGATTCCAAAGTGTAGCCCACGCAGATGAAGAGACCGTCGAGGACGACATGCTTTCCTCTGTTCTTGGCACCGGAGGTCTCACTCTGCCACACTGGGACAATCGAACTGAGGCATCCAACACCGAAGCCGATAAGAACTCTGCCGACGATGAATTGGGCGAGAGAGAAAGCCGAACCCTGAAGAACTTCGCCAATCAGAGTGGCCAGACCGCCAGCGAAGATGACATTTCGACGTCCGAACTTGTCACCAGTGTAGGAGCAGGACAGGGAGCCGATGAGAGCACCAATGGTGAATGTGGCAACGACGAATCCCTGAAGTGTGGACTTCCTGCTCTTCTCGGAGCCGGTCGAGTTCACGGTATCGATCTCAGGGAAGGTCTTCACCCAGTCCGATTCTTCCAAATATCCACCGATGTTGGCTTGGTTGTAACCAAACAGGATGAAAGCCGGAGCGACGATGAGGAAGAGCTGAAGAATGCTCAGGGCGTTGCCCGAGACTCCCAGGTATGTCCGCGGCATGCTTTCTCAGTGTTGGGTCTGGCGAATACAGCAAACAACCGGATGTGAGAAAGGCAGAGATGGAAGAAACTCGCCACGGCCGAGACGAGAGAGAGCACCCAGGCCAGCCTTCTTGTACTCCAACTCCAGAAGGGGAAACAAACTTCTCATGGAGCCCCGTGGGAACTCGACGTTGCCTCCACAGTGGTCAGCATTTCAAACCATTTCCCCTCTTTCCTCCAATTTCCTCCAATTTTACTCCAATTTTGCCTCCCTGCCCTCGAAACCCACCCAAATCTACCTCCCGGATCTCAGTTAGGAGTACCTGTTCCGTCCAAGCCGGGGGCGCCGACCGTGCGCGTTGCGACTCTCACCACTGTCCGATCACCGCGACTCGAGGGATTTTCGTAACCTCGCAAGCGGAGCGAATCCACCGTGGCATGGTGCCCGTCAGGGGCACAGCATGAAGCCATCAGTGAAAGGTTTGCGACACGAGCCGCGGGCGGCTATGACGGCACGGAGATGTTCGGTGAGAAGGCTTCTAGCGCAGCGGGATTTTTTCTAAACTGCCGGGCTGCCGTCATAGTCGGCCTCAGATGTGGACCTCGAGGCCTGCAAGATACCGCTTGTCAGCTCCTAGTGGCTCGGAAAGTGGCCGTCGTGCAGAATCAGGCACGTCCGGGCCCGGTTATCTCGAAGGGTTCTGGGTCCCTCATCAATGCCGGCGCGCTCGTTGGCCTGTCATTGTCATCCCTTGACGCTCAACGCCGCAAGCGGCCTCTGTGCTGGCCACGCGGCGGTGTCGGAAGCTTGTCGATGTCCACAATTCACGACGTCAGGCCAGTTTCCACCTCAAAACTGAGTACCGGCAAGTGGGTGACATTCCATGTAAGACATGTCACCAGAACGCTTCGGGCGGCATCTGAAGACATGAGACTTGCATTCTTGGATTGGCAAGAAGAATCACGTCATCTACTGGCCGATGAACCTCTACAGTGTTGTACTGCTTTCATAAAATCGGTCTGTTGTTTTCATGTCCGGATTTATGTCGGACTCCAACACCATCGGGGCCACATTGTGAGCCGTCCGCTCGACTGACAGGGTGGCCTGTCATCTGGTGCATTTCTTTAACCCAATCAGCACAAGTGAGGCTGAGTGGGCTTCATTGAAATAGGATCCGCCCCAAAAAAAAACAAAATGATGACAGTTTGAATCCTCTTACTCAAGCTTAAGCGTAATAATCTCGAGATCCTGCCCCATCAATCCATAATGAAAAAGCACATCATCACGTCCCCCAATGGCATAGAACCTATTACTGAATCATCAATGTCCATAATATGTCAGAGTAATCCGATGGTATTAGTCAACTATCGCATTTGTGTCATTGCTGAGTTCCCGTA
Organism: Clonostachys byssicola; assembly: GCA_902006505.2. Lineage (NCBI taxonomy): Eukaryota > Fungi > Ascomycota > Sordariomycetes > Hypocreales > Bionectriaceae > Clonostachys > Clonostachys byssicola. Next base: position 36,061 of record CABFNO020001517.1, read on the forward strand.
TTTCACCTTTCATGAGAATGCCATATTCGAGCCACTTCGGCAATGGGGGCCTAGGTGGAAAATCTGAGCGCGCTCACCTGACTTGTAGATGACGGCCGGTCCCAATTGCATACATGCATTCATATGAATGTGAACCGGCCCGTCGTCGCCTCCCAAGGTGTATTCAACACTACTCTCACCCCTCTCTGCATCCTTGTCCATAATTGCTGCACACTTATCAGCCAGGGGTTTATGATCAACCTACCCTAGGATAAATGGAGTAGGCAGCAGTACTCTAACCGATGTTAAATTGTTCAGTGTAGTATTACTGTTGCCTAGACTCCCATATATTATATGATGGGTACCAACATGAACTCCACTAACCCAACGGAAAGGTAGTAAGGAAACTTTTATTAGGTCGGGGGTCGTTCAAGTATTGGATAATGAATCTCATTAATAATAAGGAAGAAGAATCGCATGATGACAAAGGATAAAATATATTTCTTCCGGCTAGGTGTAAGTGTAAGCCCCAATAAGAGCGAGAAATTTACCACGTGCACATGATAACAGAGTGGCGGACATAGCTGGCTGCAATTCACTATGCCATCTAAAAAAAAATTCGGGAATTATGCATCCCTTATGAATCGACTTTCAATCCCATTCGGCGGTAAGCTGTTCGCGAGGCGAGGCGTCTTCACGAACGGCTTCAACGTAGATCAGTGGGAGGCTCCATATAGGGTAGGCCGGCCCGGATGACCACGAACAGGGTCGGGTTGGCCCAAAAAGCCTTTTCAGGGTGCGTGAGCAAATGACCAGGATATCATTCGCCCCATGGCACGATGTCATCAGCATGTCGAAAAAAAATTGAGTGGGTTTTGCCACTTATTTCTCGTGTTGATAATAGTAGTTGATCAGGTTTTATTGACAATGGAATATTGCGCCCTCCTGGCATAGCTTCAACAAGTACATTTGAATCACGAGGTTCTAAGCGTCTCCTAGGGATGAAAAGTCTTTAACCAGATGATTGGTTGATCGTTGCGATTCTTCTTCCATGAATACATTTCAAACGGTAAGATACCTATGTAGCCGAGTAAATTGAATCAGGTTGATATAAGCGACCCTGACAACTCAGGTCAATGCCAATCATCCGAGTGCACGTTGGTGATTGAGAGACAATATTTATCCGATAACGGTTTCCGTTTTGACATTCCCTTACAGCTTGGACGGAGAGTTAGCGGCATCTAGAACTGCCTGGTAAGCAGCATTGACTCTCGCGTGCAGAGCTGTAAATTGATCGGCGTAGGAGGCGTCGACTTAGCCACGGATTAGAGAGGAAATTCACCAAAGATAAATTAAAATGTTCACTTACCAACGTTGGCGAGAGCAGCGAAGAGCGCATCAACATCCTCCTAAGCATGTGTTAGCAAATATCATGTCACGGCATCTGGAATAAGCAGTACCTTAACACCAGCGAGGAGATCGAAGAACAGATCGAAGTAACCACTGTTTCTAATCACGTCAATCTGCAACATAGTATTAGCCAAGTGCATTTTTCTGCGCGCCTGTGGCTCTTAATTATGGATGGATACCTTGGCAATAACGTTTGCGAGAACGGTTTCAAGAAGAGAGACAGTGCTCTCGGCCGCCGTGTTGAGAGTGGCCGATTGATCAGCAGTCAATGCGCCATTATCGATAACATCTTGAGTAGTAGCCTTGATGCGAGTTTGAAGAGTCGTGATGTCAGTGTAGAGCGAAAGGCTCTCACCCAAGCTGCCAGTATACGCGACAACTTTGGTGTTGATTGAGGTCAGTGTAGCGTCGATCTGCGTGAAACCATTCTGGATGCCGGCGAAGTCTCTTTTAATAGGAACAGGAATTGCCGAAGCCAAGGCAACAAGCCCAAGAGTGAAGATCTTTGCAAAGAGCATTATGGTGAGAGTATTGAACAGAGTAGTGTTCCCGACAAAGCTTGAGGTTGCAAGATGGAATGCTTGTTTGCTTAGAAGGTGTGAGTGGAATTGATGATGGTTTGGGAAGATGAGGTCTATTTATCTTTGATTAGAAAGCCTCGAAGTCGATCAAATTCTCTCACCCTCTCTGAACTCCTGATTACGACACGTCGTAACGAATAAGCTTGTGATTTGCCGCGCTTCCTCGGAAGATCTTCATGTGATTTTTGATGTATTGTTTGGTGTTCCAACTTCACACTGCGGGGGAGACATTGCGCAAGCCGAGTCACTTTCCCATTATGCTTGAGAAATTATTCAGGTAAGGCGCGATATTCTTTGATTTGTTCTCATCGCGGAGTGATAGCCCGCTTAGGACATGGTATGTATTGGAAACGGGGAAATAACCTTGTAGCATAGAATGGGGTATTCCGCCAACAGCCATTGCAACACACATGGTTCCCCGTGGGGAAACCTAATCCTCGCATGGTAGTACCAAGATAAAGATCTACATAGTTCTTTCTGTTCGAAACAGTAGCATCAACTCGCTTAAGAGCACTGTAGTACTGCCTTTGACGGTAGTCTCAGCCGAGGGAACCCGATTTGGTCCTCACCGCATAAGACGAATCACAAGCTCTCATGGACACGACGAAAACCCATGTGGCTCAAATTGCAGCCCCGTACTGCGTGATCAATCTTTCAAGGCGGGCAAGAGTGTTAATGCAATTAGAAACACGGTTGTAATACCGAGTTCCTCGGCATTGTAACTTAATGTTGACTTCTGCATTGACTCGGCGTAAGGACATTCAGTTCGATACAGCTTACTTCTGAGACCAAATGGCCATTTTAGTCGTCCAGTCTTAAGCGAAAAGCAATTTGTGTGTATTGATGATGAAAGTTATTGATGGACAGGATTTATATCGACTTAAATCAAACGCAGATAAACCCAAACTCATTTGAGTTTTCTAGAAATTTACATGTGCTCGCCCTTCATTGATGTCACAAGCTGGCCGCTGCATGCCGACAATTTGGGTTGATATTGACAAACCGTCTCGGATAAATGGAATGAGAACTCACCTTGCTTGAAAAACCCGACAAATGACTGACGCCGTTTTGGTAGCACTGAGTCAAATCCCACCAACCTGGGGATGAATTGGCATCTTTGACCACGTTCAGGCACATATTTCAATCAGGCTATTATACCTCAGTCGCCAGCCGACTGCTACCTAACTAGGGTGACAAGGACTAAAAGCAGTCGTGCTCCTGACCAGCCCAACACGTCCCATTCTTAGATGGCACTCTGCGGCGGGGGAGAGCGGGGCGTACCTTGTCCGCTCAGAACTTACTCATACATAAGTATATACTCCAACATACTCTCAGAAGCACAGGAACCTCTCAGATAGTCAGGTAGATGATTGAGCGAAAGGCGTTCATTTCAAGACGCGTTTGGCATACTTCCAAGTGCACCCTATTGGTATTATGTGACTGAACATGACAGTATGACTGTGGCAGGCGGGGAATATGCTTGGGAGGGATTTACATTGCGTTGGATTGTCTTGACGAAGTGGGAATGTTGCATCTAGGCGCTGTCACCCCGCTATGGAAGGTGGCCATCTAGTAGTAGTATTTGGATTTTATTAGCTAACATAATTACTAAGTTCTCTCCATTTGAGGTGGACTTGCATATGGGCCTTATTGGTCCTCTTTCTAAGTTGTTCAACCATAAGTATCTCCCATTGAGACTACCTAGGTACATATAACAGCAGCTGTAACAAGCCAGAGGAGGATACCAAGATGGATCGAATAAGCTGTTGGCCACTGATGCTTTAGATTTAGTTTGAAACATAATATGTATTAAAACCCCACCATTATGTACCTGGCTTTAGCATCTTCCATCCGTCCACGCAGACTGAGGCAGCTCACACACTGAGAAGCTCAGGAATATATGATATTTTATCATATGGCTGAGTCATCAAATCTCATCCCCTGTGGCCCAGCTGGCTAAGGCGTCCGACTGTTATTCACTAACGTAATCGGGAGATCGACAGTTCGATCCTGTCCGGGGGAGTCCCTTTCCTTTTGGTTTTGCCTTTATATTTGGCCATCTTTTCCTAGTCTTTCGTCCAGGTGGATAATGCTTGCGTGGAAAGTCTCTATTATCTGAAACGTGGACCATTTGCCCATAGTTGGGTGTTGGATTCTCTTACGAGGAATTTTGAGCCTTATCACATCACAGGTGGACGTTTAGTAATAGGATGGTGACGATTGCTTTACTGCTATGTATTAGACCTATGGCATACACCTGAAAATTTATGTATGGCTTCACGCAGCCTTGTTGTGATATCTCAACGTGAGCCACCCTTTTCCTCATCGGTCGTTGTACCCTCCTGGTTAAGAGTCGCAGCCACATGATCCGTCATATACTTCTCCGTGTTCGGCGCGAAGAATGTCAAAATAATAGCCAGACCTGAAAACGCGATCGTGCTGAGATATACCGTCCGGTATGCATCAGAGTTGGCCACCTTGTAGGCCCTCACGCCAGCAGCTACAATGTTGTCTGTGATGCCGCTGACAGAGGCATAGACACTGCTTGGTGCACTTGTACCAGAGGTGGAGATGATGGTCAAGAAGTCAGACACAGAGCCTGCTGGTAACCCTGCATCTATGAGAGCAGGTGGAACCAGGCTCGAGGTTGTTTGGGTCAACCGGTTGCTGAGGATGGTTGTGTAGATAGCGACGAGGACGGCACAGATGGCAGCTCGGATTGATGCTCCTAACCCGCCAGCAATTCCAATCTCTCTCTGATCCTCAACGCAGATCGTCGTGTTGGCCAGAGTAATTGTCTCGTTCCAGCCGATGAAGAAACACCCGAGAAACATCAGGGCAATAGCGGTCGATTTATTATCAGGATTACTTACGGTAACGGCTATATTTAAAACCAGTTAGTTATCATGCGAGAGTGGCCATGTCAGAGTTAGCACTTACCGGCAAGAAAGATGCCGCCAATCGTGAACACAGTCATGCATTGATACTTTGCCTTGCCAATCTTTGCTGTGAGAACTCCGCCGACAATCTGTCCAGAAATGATGCCGACGCCCACAAGCGACGATATGCCTCCCAAATAAGTCAAATCCCGGTCATTGTAAAGGGTTGCGCATTGCATGGGCCAGATGATTGCAAAGGCATAGTACACACCAGCACCCAGCCCCAGCAGCACACACGAGACCACCCATTGTGTGTTCTTGAACAAATGCATGGGGATTAGGGGTTCCTTGAGTGGTGCATAAATCTCCCACAGGACAAAAGCTACCAAGACAACGAAACCAATGACAATCGATGAGATCGTAGCGGCTGACTTCCATGGGTAGACGGCACCTCCCCAGCTGAGACCGAGAAGAAAGACACAAAAGCCGCTGGCGAGCAAGAAGAATCCAACCCAGTCGAAGTTTTTGAGCCAGTATAGGACCGATGAGTTCTCTTCGTTGCGGTGCTTCTTCTCAAAGGAGGGAGGGAAGTAGAACAGGACCCAGCAGATGAGTGCTGCGCCGTTCAACGCCAAGATCTGCCAATATAGACCTCGCCATCCGACATTTGGGTAAGACTGCATGAATCCGTAGTCGATCGACGGGGCGAGGCCAGATGGGATAGTGAAAAGATATAGGAATGCGTTGCCGACATATCGCCACTTGAGGGGAATAAGTTCGCTGCATAGAACAAGAAGTCAGTAAGGGCTTTCTCAAACTTTTCCAATCATGAAGCTGGATTCCTTACCCAAGCACGAAATGGAACCCCATCTGGGTAGCGGAGCAGATTCCCAATAACACGTTACCACCAATCAACATTGGAATGGATGTTGAGGTCGCGCACACAATACTCCCAGCAACTCCGATCAAGCCTCCTCCAATGAAGAAGTACCGACGACCAAAAATATCCGTTAAACGCCCGAGGGGAGCAAGGAAAATGGCCAGAGCCGCATTGTAGACAAGAGAAATCCATGTATATCTCGCATCCGGACCAAGATCAGCGTTGATTTGGGTGAGAATGGGCGCAGCATATCCCTGAATTCACGTTAGTTACTATCCTTAAACGGTGATTTGCTTGGTAGGGAGTATACGTACAAAAGATGCCACCGCTGCCCAAAGTCCTAGACCTGTTGCCAGAAGCGATCCAAGGAAGAACCGGCTGTAGTAGTAGCCTTTTGGAAGGTGTTGAAAATCAGTTTCGCATCCTAGAGTTTCATGTTCCTGTATAGAAACGGAATGGGATGATGGGATTTCAGCGTGTTGGTGAGATGTTACCTCTTCTTTGGAAGAGTTAGCCATCGTGCTGGGTCGAGGTTTGGAGCTCTGAGGGAAAATTTGATAGCACTTGAAACGGCTGCAACCCAGATGGATGAAACGAAGAGGTCAGAGGATGCAGCTGCATGCCAGACTTTATGGGCACCTGATCTCCAGCCAAGATTCAAGTCTTGACACAGTGCACGATGACTAGATACCAAAAACTGTAGCTGATACCGCGCCAACAGGGAACAGCTGAGGCTGACTCTTCGTCAGGGAAACAACATCCGCACGAACCGGAAATTTCGGCCCCGCAGTATATAATACTAATAAACTGCATCTTGCATGATTCAAATTACATCCTAGACGTATTTCCTTGTTTCCTGCACCGCCCTTTGCCAAGTTTGTTTATCCCTTCACCCAAACCATCTTCTCTGACGACAGCGATGTATCCTTGTTGGTATAACTTGCAAGACAAACAGATAACTATGTAACCATTCCTCGTAGGCTACCGAGAAACCCCAAGGGAAGCCAATTTCCACTAGCAAGTAGCAATGGTGACTGGGGCTAGGTTGCCGTGTCCCCTGAATATCGCAAAATCTGGGGTAAAAGCTGTCCATCGATTCGTTCATCTTGGTCAAATGGTACAGCTCCTTGTGCGGAGATTAGTCTGCTTGCGCTTTATGCGGGGAAATGAATGGAAGTAACAAATGGAACGAGGCCTAGACTACGCAAAGTGTCCGCGTGAGCCTCGGTCAACGTTTTCCGCTGGAAGTTCAGCTTCCCCCGGAAGTAAATAGCCCCTATACCCAAACGCGAGGCCATTGGTCAACATGGGCTGGCTTCAAAGCTGATTGACCGCCAACAGCTAAATTCTCATTTACAGCATAGCCTTGTTCCAGAATATCTCAAACCGCACTGCTGTGTCTGACGCAGGCATCACCAATCAATTTTAGCCCGCCCAACGCAATTCTAAGTCACATTGAAAGGAGTCAAGATGTGCCACGTTTAATTATGGCAACCAGAGTCCTACTAGTCGCGTGTCAAGATCCAGTGCCTTATCGTTTTTTGGCTGTTGAGTTACTTGGAAGTGGCGCGCTGGTTTGAGACTTTCGCGTAGACATGAAGACGTAGATTGAGTGAGAAAGCTAATTAAGGTCCATTCCCCCGTAGGCATCAACCAACTGCTCCCATGAGATACTAGGGCCATACATTAATGCTGCTACCAAGCGGGCGTCATAGATTGTGCGATGCGGGAAGCTGTATGTACAGCGATGGGTGATTTCAGCTGCTTTCGTTCCTAAAATGTCAGATAAGAAGATGCTATTTCCCGAACGCGTCCTAATTGGGGATTCCAAGTCTCGTAAATGTGCAACAACCAGCTCCCTAAAATCGATTGTATCTTGATTTTCCTCGGGAGATAGACCGGGAAAAGTGATGAATTCTGGAGAGACAGCTAGGCGCTCCAAAGGAACAGTTTGAGCACCATCCCAGTCAATAATACCAGTGATATTGTAGTCTTCATCGAAAAGGATATTGCCATAATGGAGGTCAGGGTGGCACAGGGGGAATGGGCCATAGACCCTATCCTCGGAGATTATATGCGATATAGCAGCCTTGAGAATCCAACAAGCTGATATCCATTGCTTATCGCCAACGTGCTGGGCCATGGCGAGTTTGTTTTTCCGTTGCCGCTCATTATAAAACCATTCCAGGGATGTTGATGGTTGCCGACATGCGTCAGGATCGACAGGAATAATCTCAGGCGACTGATCGCAATTTTGACCACATGATATTCGACCAAGGGTATCAAATGATAGATTTTCTAGTTGGAATAATATCTCGGCGAACTGAGATGCAACCTTGGGCCGGAACTGAGGTGGGATATTTTTTGCCAATACCCCCCCGAGAGTTTTGCCTGGAAGTGCTTCCATGAGGGTGTATGGGAACCCAAATTCATTTTGTGATGAAGTGGAAAATGCAAATACACACGGCACTGGTACTGTTGTCTGGGATTTCAGCGTCTTCATTGTTGCGATTTCGCTCAACATGTCCGTGGCGTGCGCTTCACTCTGGGCGTCGTCTATCGGAGAATGTCGTATTCTTGCAAGCCAATATACCTGGTCGGAAAAGGCCACTTCTATTACGACATGGTGAGAGCCATACGTAAACCTTTCCGGGTCAATAGTGCAACAGACATCAGGACTGTAAGACTCTGCTCCAGATTGGCGGGCTCGCAACGCCACTCCTTGGAGATACTGAAAGTTGGCAATCCGTAAGACATTAAGGACTTGCTGATCAGGAGAATTAGGCTTAGGACCCTGATCCCCAAACCCATCCCATTGGTTACTTGCGCGATATGACATGTTGAGATTTTCTGAACTCCGTCGAGGGGCCAAATCCTGTTAAATGAGCTGATGGTATGGTGCGTGAAATATAAGCAGAAATTTTCTGGTGGGGAAACTTCACATATTCGTCAGCTCTTGCCCCATGTGATGGCCTTGGAAGAACCAACCGCATAATTAGTGTGTTGCGCCTTGCAATAGTTCCCTTGCTGTGCCTCATAACCCTTGTTGGGCTTTGTAGTGATGGAAGAGACGTTCTCCAGCTTTCTCGTCTGGGCCTCGCAACTGTATCGGGAAGAAGTATGCTTCCTATTCCTGTCTGGGTTATCTACTTCCGCTTTTTGATCGATTGAGCTGACTATAAATCTACCATCAGTCTTGCCTATTCAGAGGTGCATCTTCTGATGACGAACTTGCTATGGAAGGTTGATCTTGGGTTGATGCCGGACAGTGATGACTGGTTCAATCAGAGTGTCTACGTCTCTCAATTTAGACTGAATGCAGGTGCACATAGCGGTAAGCAGGAATGATAGCAAAGAAAATATTCAATGCAAGGGACAACTTGACGTAGCAAACGTGTGAATTCTTCTAGGACTTCTCTTAAAAACATTATGCCAAGTTGGAACAATTTCGAGTTATAGGCAGCCGGTGGGATCAAAGCAACCCATCAAGGACAGTTCAATGGATATACGAAGACATCTATCATGGACAGGCTTGTCTCAGCTGTGTGATGGAATCTTCAGGCTTACTCTTCTTTTTAAGTGGAACCTTCTCATTCTCCCTCACTCTCCGATATCTCCGGAGCTGTCTCTTCAACGAACAATTTTAGATTATGCCTGTCGATGAGGGTTGTTCATTTTAACGATTTCCCCGGCTTTGACTTTGATGCGGCAACCCGACACTATTCCATGTTGGGTGAAAGCCGTGATCCTACCGGGGGTTAACCACCGAGGGGGCTCGGATCCAAAGGTGGTGAGCCAATCATCCGCGTTGCTTCCCGTCAATTCAGGCAGGAGAATTGAAACATTGGCGCCTGTCTTGAATACATGTAGTAAGATGACTACAGTAGTGAAGAGGAGTATAAATACAAGAGACATTCGGTCTTGCTCTAGCTCCTGACCATCATCGACTTGACTATCATCTACATCATCTATTCAATTATCTCCTACAACCCGCTCGATTCATCCTCACCATGGCCAACACCGTCCAAAAACTCCGCATCGGCATCATGATGGACACAGTCCAGCTCTCCGATGTCATGGGAGCCGACATCCTCGCCGGCTTCCGGCTCAAATCAATGAAGGAAGCCGCCGCGTTTGCCCCAGAGCTCGTCGGTGATGTTGTGCAGTACGCGCCCGACATGGAATTCTTCTATCTATCCACCACTCTTGATCCAACTGAGACCACAATGGGGCTCAAATATGTGCCCAACATGACATACGACGACTGTCCCCGCGACCTGGACATTGTCCTCATCGGCGGGCCATGGCCGACCCACCGCCCTGCAGCAGCGGACAAATTCATGAAGGAGGCCTGGGAGAAGACCCCTGTCTGGCTTACCACCTGTACTGGGAGCCTGTGGCTTGCCAGCTCTGGCGTCCTCAAGGGATACAAGGCAACGACAAACCGCTCATTCATCCCAACGGCCCAGCAGCTCAGCCCTGATGTGGAATGGGTTACCCAGCGCTGGGTGACGGGGCCAAAGCCGTATACTGGCGAGTCCAGCCTCAAGCCCGAATTGTGGACAGCAGGCGCTGCTTACTGCGGTATGTGATTCTCTTTCTCTTGCCTTTGGTTCACTGTGCTAACGCCTGGTCGTGTGAAGGCATCGACATGATTGTCAAGTTCTGCTACGAGACCTTCAATACCAAGCTTATAGATCTTGTTGGAGAAGGAATGGGGTTTGATGCGGATTCCAAGCGCGGACAGGACTACTGAGCAGATTCTGTACAATTCATCGGCTGATAACGCAGCCACAATGGAGGCTCACTAGATAGCTGTGGAACAATAATTCCCTGACATAACGTAACAAAAACGTAGCTGAACCGCGTCTCACAAATAGCGTTATGCCAAGGCGTTAGGGTTGGTGAGCTGAAGCTGTGCTCGAGACTAGTATAAACTATGAAGGCATCCCCCCAGTCTATAGAACAAACCATCAACACGTATCAACTTCTCCAGTTGCGTGATATCAATCAAATCCTCATTAAACTTACGACTCGCTCCCCTTTTGCTCATTCCAAACATATCAACGTCATGGCGCCCCATCCCACCGACTCGTCCCCCCTCGTCAGCGGCCGCAACAATGTCAGCACTTCCCCAACCACTAAGCTTACGTCCTCAAGCTCTACCTTGATCTCAGCTCTCGCCGCAAGTCGCGTTGTCTTGGGCGCAGCCGCATTTCTCGCGCCCGGGATCACATCCCAACTCTTCAAAGTAGACACTCTCCCGGGCGCCAGCCTCATAACCCGCATTTTCGGCGCTCGCGAGAGTGTGCTGGGCGTCCTTACCGCTGCTACATGTCGCGATCACCAGTCCAAGAAGGAGCTGCGGCGCATGCTATGGGCTGGCGTCGCCGTTGACAGCATGGACGTCGTTGCTTGCTTGATTATACTGGCCTCCTCCGACACAACGGAGGCAGCGGCTGCAAAGACCACGGCTGTTGTTGGGCTCGGGGCCGCGTTGTTTGGGTTGTTCACCATTCGGTCTGTCGATTGGGCATAAGCACACGGAGTTGATGTTCCATGGAAGTTGTCAAATCATGTACAAAAAGAATATGTAGTCCATTAACCAATCTCTTTAATAACACCTCGCAATCATAGTAGCTAAAGGAGAAAACAAATAATACAAGCTGCGCCATCATTGTACTCATCAACGTCAATCATCAGCCCAGCAAGCTATTAACACCTGACGCCGTCAAGATAGAACCTGAACAGAATTTTCTCAAACCATACTTAACGAAAAAGCATACCCTCCTGAACTACATATAACGCCCAATGCGTCTATCGTGACGCTGGGCAAGTTCTGGCCACTAACCAGTACCAAAGCCCATGACGAAAGAAAGCCAGTCGGCATCATCCGACTCCATTGAGCTTGCCACAGCCATGATCTGCTGCGAGTTCCATTCATCCGGTTGTGTTTTATCCTTACTGTCCTCCCCGTACATGGACGCATCGTCCAGCGGTGCAAATGATAAACCAGGAGCAATAGGGTCTGGTACGGTGGTTCTTCCTAGAGCTTGAGGTAGGAGCATGGAGGGATGGGTGCCAAACTGGGCCGCGTGCTGCGTGTCGATGAAGTCGCCAAGGAGCTCGTCGAGCTTTTGCATCTCCGCCTTTCGATACATGGCGATGCGGTTGCCGCTGCCAACTATGTCCTCGAGTATCGCGTTGGCTTTGTCTACCCACGGTGGGTGATTCTCAAGTAGCCTGATATCCACCGCGCGGGCCATGAGAATCACAATCGTCGAAACCGAAAGAGAGTCCAGATCCAAGGGAATGAAGGTTTCTGAGCACCGGGGTTAGTCTACTGGCCACAAAAGACAAGAAGCTAACATACCAAGCAAGCCCTGCTCTCGAAGGCTCTCGAGAATATTCAGAATCTGCTGTGCAGACTCAACACACATTTGTAGCGGATTGCGAACTTTGGCGGAGGCCATGAGAGCGTCAGCTTCCAGCGGTGCCTCGAATCTCTTAAGGAGGCAACAGTAGAGCAATGGTCGCGTCGCGAGGACGATACACTGTACACAGATATTAGCTCTTGCGAGATGTATTACGGGTCGAAAGACTTGTCTACCTGGTAATATTGTAGATGGAGATGGGCGGCAATTCGTGAGATGCCAACATAACTAACGTCGGCGTGCAACGGAAAGGATGACTGCAAATCATCCGCTACAGCTGCAATGCTCTCTAGTACGTTCTTCGTGCTAATCACGAACTTCTTATTGATGCTTCCGTTTGTTCCATAAACAGCTGAGGGGCTGTTAGCAAGCTGTGGTTGCAACTGTCACCAGTAATTTTGGTTGTTACGACGCAGTTACATACCTCGACTAACGTCAGCGATGATGCGTGCGAACCGGATGTGCATGCCCAACGCAGCAGTCCGTCGTGACGCTCCAGAGTATGACGGGAGTTGGCAGTGTACGCCCTCATCTCGGGTTGACTGAGGAAGACCCATGAGTGAAGTCATCTGCCGATCCAAGATGTACACTGTCCACCAGATCTTGCGGCACCGTTCGACGAGCTGCTTTCCCAACTCATCGACAGGCATGTCCGTATGCATGCCGTGATTCATGGCCGTGCTTTTTGCCTGGCCAATCTATTTTTAACCATTAGAGCTGACCATATTACTGCTGGGTCAAGGAGCTTACAAAGTTATGAGCCGCGTGGCGAAAGTCAAGGGCTTGGTAATACCATGCCATGCAGCATAAAATCTCTGTAGAGATCACAGGCTCTCTGCCAAGTGCGGTAGCGTCTGGCAACAACTGCAATGCCCTGACGAAGAAATGGACGCCAGGTGGACGGCTTCCCGCGCCCTTTTGCTGGACAAGACTTTTCCCGAATGCAAGAATGACCAGGAAGTGGATATACCACAGGCTTGACTCATTGGCACGGGCCTCTGATGGAAGGGAATAGAACCTGTGCAAGTTGGACATGAACTCCTCCTCGTCGAACATGTGAAAGAGTTGATCGCAGTGGAACTTGACGGCATTGATCAGGTATATGGCATGGTCCACAGCGGGGACGACGAGGCCTTGCATGTTCTGCGAGCTCCTCGAGCCATCCCAGCCGAGGTCATACGCACAGCCGTCAAAGAGGAGGGCATCCGTAGGCAATGCAGCTTGACAAACGTGCTCATGCGCTACGTTCAACACGCGTCTAGAGAAGCCCCAGTTGGAAGAAGTGCCCAGATAGACTAGGATACCGTCATTCTCTGGTCAGCAATTTTCTTCTCCTTTTCTATAGAGGCACACTCACAAGCCGTTCCATTTGAGGCCGCCATGTACTGTGACGGCGTATTCGTCAACGGATTGGTGAGTTCCGGAGGCTCTGCCGTAGTATGAGTATGCGCAATAGAGGGACGCCTCCGGGGCTCCTCTGAACCTCGTTCTGAGGGTCGCGGAGAGGATTCCGATTGTGGACCGTCTCCAGAGGTTCTTGCAGTAATAACTTGAACCAATCGCCACGTTAGATCTGGCACGAATCTGGAGCTACAGGAGATATCTAGCACTCACCGTCGCCATCTGGAGGCCGACAGGTCACCTCTGCATTCTCGCTTTGCGTGGGAGCATGCCTTGCTACTAATGCCTCCAGGCTTTCCAACCGTGCAATTTTGTGTTGTAAATCAGCAAGATATCTACACCAATGGCGATGTCAGCCTTGCGCGCCCATTGATGGTGCAAGAAGCATAACCAAGAGGAAGACCTGGCCAAATAAGAATACAAAAAAGGGACACTGACCCTTGCGTAACCATGACTTTATTGTCTCGCTTGTCAAATGTGCAGGTCAATCGGCGTTGCGCGCAATTGTCGCAGGGCTGCAGCCCCGAACACTTGATCTTCTGTCTCCTGCATCGTGAGCATCTGCGACGCTGTAAGCCAATGCTACGTTTTGGCTGCCACGGCGCAGGTAAGCTGGGCAACTCGGGAATGAAACCACTTACGCATACGTCGAGCGCTTGGCCACTCGACGCGGCGGCGTGGTGGAAGAGTCCATTGTCGAGAAGAGCAAAGTGCCCGCAAGCCACGCGGTTTACATCCAGAATATTCCACCTAGGCGTGGACCATTCGATAGATGATGCACTGTCCGTGGCCAGAGATCCGGACAGCTGGTAACAGGTAACTTCAGCACTATTAGAACAGAGTTTGTGTGTGGCTCAGTACCAGAGCCGCCGGACACGCAGGAAACTCAGCGTCATAGGTGGACCACGCCCCCTGCCGACCTCTCTATCTCTATGCCTGCCCTTCTTTGATTGCGGAGGTCCTCGCCCAGAGCCAGGCATGGAGATGATACGACACAGCGGAAGGGGACAGGGCTGGCCCTGGAAGAGGGGGCACGACCCACTGGCGACCTGGTGACATGAGCTTCTTTTCGTGGATTAACTTCCAGGGGGACCCGGAGAAACAAAGCTACAGACGAGGGATGATTGGCTCGCTTGTCCTGGGCAACTGATAGGTAAATCGATACAATCGTGCCGTATACGACTCGACGCCCTGCCTTATCATACTGCCCCTTTTCTATGTATCTCACGATGTTCCTCAACTTCCGTGAATATAGGCAGGCACAATACTAAAGTACATACAGATGGACGAGGAAGAACGAACAGAGCGAGGTCGGCTCAGCCAGCTGATAAGGAGCGGAGACCGGGAGGCCTTGCCGACTGATGACAAGCACTTATTGGACGCCCTTTTATTAGTAGACCGAGATCGCTCTCAGCTAGTCGGTGGTGGGGAAATTCCTGGGGTATTCCCACACCCCGAATTCGGGGTGTCGATAGATTGCCTGTTTCCGTCGCCGTCGTATTGCCATCCTTCTATCTTTGCTTCAGTTACTTTCCTTTTCGGGGGCCTTTGAGTGAGCAACAACCTGGAGATCCAAAAAGAGATACAGATATATAGGCGGTATCGGTATTCAGTGCAGGAGAAATGCCAGAAGATGTTGATAAGCAACTAGATTCCCCTTCTCGATTAACATTACCGTGTTTGCTGCATGAATCCCGGACGTCCCATTCCTTCCAGCCCCAATCGAGCAGGCGAGGTACAACAGGCGCCAAGGGACTATCGTGAGATGCAGCTCCCACAGCGCCCCAGCACACCACTTCCGTTGCCCAGTGGAAATCCGTGAATTTGGGCCTCGTGATGCGTCAAAGGTACCAGTCCCACCGTTTGAGGGGAAATGCAATTCCTCGTAATAGATTCAACAGGCACGCGTCGGGTAGTTCTCACCCAAGTACCGGCTAGGTAATCATCTTTCGGCTTTGAGAAGTAAACAAAGTAGCGAACGAAATAGCGTCTAGGTCACAGAAATTAGTATCACTCACATAGGCTAAATCATACACGTATCTAAGAAATTGATCCTCCGTCCGCAGCCGGGCTTTCCCCTCCATCGCTCGTTTCGGAAAGCTTATACGAGCATGATAAACCGCACCATTCTCAGCAACTTATTATCTGCGAGTGCTGCGATGGCAAGTCACGATCTGACACCAGGCGCAAGGTGGGGGCGCATAATATCTTGTTATTTTTTCTACCCCGATCAACGTTCGTCAGGTCCTTGCAAGTCGCATATTCTCGCTATCCCTCTGTTTCACCAGGGCTCCGTCAATATTAATCTTGTGTCTCAGAACACTGTGATACCTCATGATGTGGTAGATACAGGACCTACAAGCCAGTGCGATACGATGAGGACTGTCACCGGCGACTTGAGAGGATTTGAATGAAAGATAAAGGTAATGGTATTGCCGAAAGTAACACAAGGGGTCAGCATCATGCCGTGATATAATGGAATTATGGCATTTCAGACTGAAGTGAGCATAGTTGTCGGGAAGCAAGAGAAAAGAGAAGTGTTGCTTTGATATCAGGCATCCAGCTAGGTTGACCCCCACCCCCGGACGACAGTCAGGTGGATCGTCGACTTGCGCAAGAGATCTGATCATAGAACCAGATTGCCTAGTTCAGTCGAGGTCGATTACTTCACATCAATCGGGGGGCTCTCCGGTTTTCTCACTCGTTCTGGACGCTAAATCGGGAAGCCCTTCCGGTCGAGGTCACTTGCAACCAAAGTCAAATCTTTCCCCGCACAAGGCCCAGAACGATATTAGGAAGATACCTTATCATGGACACAAGTTTGTTTGGGCACATCTTGTTGTCTTGTACAGGGGTTGTCTCATCTCATGCACGGCTTGTCAATCCCCGGTCCAATCCACCGCGGATCGGATCTGAAGGCGAGTCCGTTGGAAGGGGGTCACAGCCAACAGGCGTGTTCAGGTATCGAGATTGCATTCACGCCCGACTTTGCCACACGAAATGAAAGCGTCAAGGCCAATCCTCTAGTGTCCTCGTGATCCGAGTTTCATTGCTACCCCGCTATCGGCTTCGGGTGACTATCACCAAACGGAGGGCCTAGCAGTATCGTGAAACTCAGAAAGCGGTGATAACCATCCTTATTGGCAGGCCACTTTGAACAACCGTGTTGTTTTTGCGGGCTCAGAGTCCGGGCGACTCCCCTAGAGTCAATCAACGGGATCTACGGGAAGAGCTGCATCATGTAGCTGGCTGCCGTATGATTCAAGGAAAACAAGGCCGGGGTCGATAGTGGCCCGGGAGGCTGGCGATATGCACTTTAGATTTCCATCCATAGATAAATAGATAAGAAGGTTTTACACCACTCTAATCAACCCCTACCTCTCCATCACCAAAACCATCACCAAAACAACCATCTATTCAGCCCCCACTAATGCTTCACCCAGTCCCAAGCATGGGCCTGGCCCTTCTCTCTAGGCCATTTGGCACTGCCCGTCAAGTCCGTGCGGGTAGTTCAGTTCACCTTGTCCTTAGAAGAAGCTACATGAGAGCCTCGGATCCCAAAATTGGAATACGCTCCAACTCTACACAAGTCACTGTTGTGGACGCGATCGAGAGCAAACCAGTAGAGCCCATAGTGGCGCCCAAGAGACAGCCAATTCCGGGCTTCCCTCTCTCCTCCCTCGACAGCACATCACTACTTCGCTCACTTCTTATTGCGGTTGTTTCTTCAAATAAATTCTTACTTCTGCCTGCCCTCCATACCCTCTCCTTCCTATCAAAACCTACTGGCGGCTTCCTGCTCGATGTCGACAGAAACCCACTTCTACACGGAATACTCAAGAAAACATTCTACGATCAATTCTGTGCTGGTGAGACGGCAGAGCAGACCAAAGCTTGTGTAAACCACCTGAAAAGTCTAGGCTTCCGTGGTGTAATCCTCACATACGCCAAAGAAACAGTCTTTGATCATGAATCACAGAGCGCACATGAACATGGCAAGAAGAACGAACTAGATGTCTTTAGCAATGCCAAGGGTGTGAGGCTAGACCCAGATATTGATGCCTGGAGACTGGGTACATTGGAAACCGCAGATCAGATTGGTGAGGGCGATATCTTGGCTATAAAGTAGGTTTAACCTGGATCCAACTCACCCTATATGCTATCAGACAAATGTGAAGCTGACCTAGATGTCTCTAGACTGACTGGTGCTGGTACGGCAGTCACTTCAGCATTCGCTGCAGACGGAACCCTCCCTCCACAGATGATCGAGGCCCTAGACGAGATCGCTGCCTCGTGTAAGAGACGCAGAATCAGGCTGATCGTCGACGCCGAATCTCAAAAATACCAAAAGGCTATTGATCGTGTTACCGTCGACCTCATGCGCAAATTCAACCGCGACGGATACGCCGCGATATACAACACCTACCAAGCCTACCTCAAGGCCACTGGCGCCAACATCACCAACCATCTCGCAGAAGCCAGCAAGGACGGATTCACGCTCGGGCTGAAGCTGGTCAGAGGAGCGTACATCCTCTCAGACAACAGAGCGTTGATCCATGACACGAAGCAGGACACCGACGACGCCTATAACACCATCTCGCAGGGCGCACTCAAGCAACGCATCGGGGAGTTCGGCGGCACCCGGCCGTTCCCGTCGCTCGAGCTCTTCTTGGCAAGTCACAACAGAGAAAGCCTGCTTGCCGCACTGAGGCTGCACCAAGAGCGGGTGCGGGAGCACAAGCCAACCGTGAACGTCTCATTCGGCCAGCTCCACGGCATGTCGGACGAGGTGAGCTTCTCGCTTCTGCAGGAGACGAAGCAAGGGGCGGTGGGACCGGGCGTCTTTAAATGCTCCACATGGGGGAGCATGAGCGAGTGTCTGGCTTATCTGGTGCGGAGGGCGGTGGAGAACAGGGATGCGGTTCTACGAACTACGGAAGAGTATGCCGCTCTCAAGAGGGAAACGTGGAGGAGGATCAGGTCGATCTTTGGTGGTGTAGCAGTCTAACCAAGGATCAAACAAAAGGCATCTGGATGACCGAACCAGCCGCCATATTGCAAGGGTAGATGATAGCGTGTCGATGACTTGGAAGTCAAACCAGAAAAGGGAGCCATAACTTCCAAGATAGTCGGTAGTGCCAATCATGAATCAGATGAATGATATCCCATGTTTGTGCATGTGGCATGGTTCGTGCTAAGAAGGATATCCCTACCATACCCCAGCTCCATCCTCGATTACGCGGCGAATAAAGCGGACGACGAATGATACCAACGCCCGCTAAACACAGCACATGCCTTTCTAGTGAGAAAAGGGAAGTCGTCACGCATAACGAGCATTAGACTATCGAGAGGATGGCAAGATACCGGATCCAGTCGCCGGGCCGGTATTAACACTCCACATTGGCCGGATCACGCATCCGGTCGGATCCAGATGTCCGATCTACTCAATGTACGGCCAGTGCTTCCTAGATTATGGGATGTGCCTTTGTAGCCCCAAAGATGAGGATTAGATACTTAAAAACAGAGGTTAATTGGAATAGCGTGATCATCTACAATAATGCCGTGTTCTAACTCCCCAAACCTCATGTTGGATATGGCAGCCCAGCGCCCCTCAAGTTTACCGCCGAACGTTCTGTCAGTTGCATTCTCATTTCTCTTGAAATTCTATGAGCGAGACTGTAAGGATGATTGGCAAACAGTAACTTCAAAAAGCAGATGAATAACCTGATGACTATACAATCCATCGGTATCACGCTTTAGTTCTACAGCCTCATTTCGATATTATTCTTGAGTTACGCTTAGTATTCCATCACCATTAAAGGTTTCTTCCTGAGTATAGATAAAAGGGTATCATTGGGGCACAACCTTGCTCCTCTTAACATCCAACAAAAAGCGTCAACGATGCCATTCTTCTGTATGAGTTTCTGGGTACACAAAACTGAATCAGTTCATGAGGTCGCATCCTTTCCCGGGTTGTCAGAACCTCCGATATCCACCCTCATGACTGCTGACTGTGTTCTTTGTGATCTTCCGCAACGCGTATCATCAAACCAGTAGTCATGGTTCAGAACAAACTGGCCCTTTTCGTACGTCCGTCGAGCGCCGATGTTATCAAAATCAACCACCAGCACGAGCCTCGTCTTTTTACCACCAACTATCTCCAACGCCTTCTCCTTAGCGTACTCAACTAGACTCACTCCCAATCCTGCACCTCGAGCATTCGGAGCCACATACATTCCATACAGGCCGAAATAGAATTCAACTTCGTCATCCATAATTATTGAGGGCGATTCTATCCACATGTTGTTCTTAAACATTGCAACTGCAGCCTCCTTGTCGAAGGGACCTGAAAGGGTGAGGGAAGCAAGCCATTCTTCTTTGAGGAGCATGGCTCTTTCCTGGTCTTTGTTTCCTTCGCTCTCTGCGGAGTTTCCGGCAACAGCAATTATATTTGTAGAGAGCGGGCCACATACTCGCTTGATCCAAATCTCATCGGGGAAAGCGATCTCCCGCTCATAAGATGAGCCAAATGACTCGGGGGACTGCTTCAAAGACAGCAAGCGAAAGCCCTTGTATCGCTCGATAATTGGGTCCAATTTCTCGGCTGAAGCGAAGGTCTTTGGAAGCGAATAAACCGCCATTTTGTTGTCAATGTTTGCTTCTTGCGTTTAATTCGTCAATGAATTGTGAGGAGTTTATTTGTGCTGACGATGCTGAGAGATTTGAAGTGAGTCATCTTCCCCTCCCCGCTTCTAATATTAGGTCAGCAGGGAGAGTGCGCGATACGAAGCATGGCGTGATACTAACTTGGGTTATTTGTTGAGTCATCTTGAGTCATATATGAAGAAAATGAGGTTCAGCATATAAGTTATCCATGTCGAGCATAGTCACTCTTTAAATTGTTGCCTATAAATTGCGTTTATATTGGGTATTCTGCAATCTCCCAGCTGGACTTTACCTTGAATCGGCACCGTAGGCAAGCAAATACGGAGGAAACAACAACGTTTCAGGGAAATACTAGATTTGCTAGTTTTATTAATCTACCAACTAACTACCAACCTGTTTGAAGTCTAGGGAAGTTCCTTAGGAAGCCTGGCCCCAAACGCCGTGGAAACCGTAACCCATCACAATCGGCATCCTTGCCCGGCCCAACTCTTTCATGGTCTTGGCATCAATGACAACTAATGAACTGCGCTTAGACTTCGAATCCATAGTCACTGTCAACAGGACCCCATCATCCTCAGAGGTAGAATTGGGCTTTGAGACGAAGATTGGCTCTGAAGGTAAATGCTTTGTCTCCGGCGCCCACACCTCCCACCGTCTCTTTTCGGCATCGATTTTAATAATCGAATCCGCAAAGTTACCGGCTTTCTGAACATGAATCCCGTATGAGAATCGGTAAGGTTTACCATCCCTTGCGGGATTGATGCGGGGAAGCTCAATGTTAGCTTCTGCATATGGGAGCGAGAACTCGATTCTGGCCGGAGTGGTTTCCAAGGTGCCGTTACCGCTTTGGGGAGGGTGACACAACCGTGGTAACCGGTAACGCGTGAAAGAACCGGCCAAGTCATTTTTCGATGTCGCGTTTGGTGTTCCGAGATTAGCCCTCAGATTCGGGATGCGAGCAGCACTCAAGAAGCTCGTGTCATTCATCCGGGGCAGATCAACAAAAATGTTTCCGGCCTTGTCTTCAAATGAGTTGATCTGATGAAATGCAAAGAAAGCATCAGGAGCTTCATATTTACCAACGATGCCCCCATGAGCGCGGTTGATAACGTAGAAGAGGGCCTTTCTCTCCGGGTCCCAAGACCCAATACTGTCAACGATATTGTTGGCTTCTTGAGTGAAATCGGCTTGCCAGATGATCAGTACAATGTGTTTCTCGGTGCCGAAAAGAGAGTGAATATAAGCCGGGGGTGCATCGGTGATGTTTGCGAGGATTTGGGTTCCTCCTGAAGGAGGATGGATACCGAAAACACGGTAAACTGGAGGGCTTGAGCTTAGGTCAAGCACATAGTTGTACAAGGATCCGTCTGGAGTGTGGACAGGATGGGCTGCTGAGTGGCCTCCATTAACCAGTAGAGCATGTGAAGCCTGGTAGGTGAATACTTCAATAGGCTCCAATGTATCAGGGTCGATTTGTTGAAGTCCGTTAGCATCTGTTGTGCTAACAAGTGTCTTGAAAGGAACATTTCCATCAGCAGAATTTCCAATTATTCCGGGAAAGTTTGGAGCGTAAGAAACAGCAACGTTCATGGAGCTCTTGTTCCCGTGTTGAGAGATTCCATCTCTGAAGGTAGCTTCGAAGGCGCCAAAGATTATCTTGCAAGGGTCGCTTCCAAAACTCTTCTCCGGATACCGGCCTGTTTCGCGGACGAAGTCCATTATCTCATCAGACCCGTTACGGCTGCGGTATGATACCCCCCCATTGGCAATTTCGAACCGATGATTACGGCTGAAGCCGTCAAACCAGTGTTCAGCTGTGTAATTGCCCACATCCCAGGTTCCTGCGCCACCACGGTACAGTGAACCAGTCAGCCAAGGTGGAAAGTGGCCTTCAATTTGCAGCTGCGTTGGCTCGCACATCTCTTGTGTTCCATAGAACCCCCAGGTGATAGGGTCTGACCCCGCGGGAGGTCCAAACGAAGCTGGAAGGTCATCTTCCGCCTGTGTGATATGAGAGAAATTAAGAACGAAGATCAAAAGCCGTCGTAGCGTTACCATCATGCCGACTTCAAATTCTGGGCGTGCTAATTGTATACCGAAAAACTAGTATGATAACCCAAAGTATCTGTAGAAATATCCTGCAGTCAAAATCAACACCAGAGCTTACAAAACGTTTTATATCTACTTAATTTCACAACTTCTCTGCATAAGGATCCACCTGATTCAGAGAGCATAGCCTCCTTGGCCAGGAGTATGATTGAAAACCGAGTGCGAGTTAAGATCCTCGGGATGGATATACGTCAGCTCCTTCGATTGCGAGTTGTAACCTCGTGCCGACTCTATTCACAAACCCATCCAGACCAGCTCTCCACAAGAGAGCCACATTACGGGCTTGGCAAACATGAAAGCCGCGTTTTCTGGTCAATTTCCCCACGCTGGGATTCCGGACTCCGTGGATTTTGCCCCAGGAGGCCCCTGCACAACCGCGGAGGATTAACGGTGGGCCGCGCTGCCTACGGCAACTCGGGGAGTAGTCAAGCACAACAACAAATTGTGCGCGAATTTCAAATGCATAGGTGCAATTGGCTATTCATCCTCCAAAAGCTCAGACTGGGTTAGTGATCCTGATACGAAATTGGACGAGGGATGTTTCTCCCAACAGGGTGATAATACTAGCTACGTAATTTTCCTCAGCCTAGTTACTAACAATGCGCCCAAAAACCGTTCACTCTACAATGCTCCTATTAGGTTGTATAGATCCTGCAATTGTAGCGCCTTCGTAGGTTTTCATCAGATCCGGCAGGCCTCTGTATCAACCTAGGTAGTTGTAGTCCATGATCCAACCAGGGCAATGGCAGTAACTCTACAACGGAGGAACTCTTCATATGACTGCTTTTTATTGTATGAATAAATTATCAAAATCAGCTTCCATCAATTCCTCCAACATACTAGTCTCCATTAGGTGTCAAATTCCATCCAGAACTTTTCGTTTTGCTTCATATATAACCATTCAAACCCCAGTGCCAATGTCACACAGGGATAACTGCGGTCAATTTTGATTTCCCCCATAATGTTTTGCGTGTAGATACTAAGGAAAGACATAGGAAAAAGAGACCATGAACGCAGGATGCGGCCCACGATCCGCTCATTCCTCCGGAACCTGCAGTCCGAATCGCTCTGGACGACCGTACTTGTCCAACGTCTGCATTCGTCGCTCAGTGTCCGTCATTTCAGTCCCCAGCCTCCCCTCAGCGCGGTGACGTTCCACCCGGTCGAGCATCTCATTGCAGTCCTTCCAGATTCGTTCACGATTTCTTAGGCCGTTGATTCGTCGTCGGTTCTTGGATATATCGCAAAAGAGACGGAACCAATCAGTCCTGGAAACGGAAAGATTGGTTGCTGGTTGGGACTGGAAGATGTTTTCATACTCGACTTCTTTTTGTTTCAGGATTTCTCTGATTCCCGCAATCGCATCCTCGTTGTTCGAATCCGGCAGTGCCTCCTCCTTCAAGATTTGGATCCTTGTCTCCAGGAGTTCTCGCTCTTTCTGCCAGTCATCATCTATTTTCCTCACATCCCGGGCCTCTCTGGTAGCCCAGAATGAGTATGGATGTGTACACCAGGCTTCATAAACCCAAGGAAAGTTCTTCTGAAGCAGGTTTCGGAATAAATACTGAGGCAGGGTTCTGAAAGCTTTAGATGCAAGTCGAAGATTAGCAAGATCGCCAGGCTCCATGTGAGCTAAAATCTCAAGACGAATCTCGAATGGAAGCTTGGAGAAACAGTCCTTTCCAACCGAGGTACTGTCAAAATCTCCAATAGGAACAGCAACCTCGTGGAGATCGGTGATGGCTAATCCCCTTGCCATCGCGGTGTCCAAATATGATTCCAGGGTGGGAATGAAACACGGATTGGCGGCCAAAAATTCATCCCCTGGCCAGTGATCCCAGTACTGTGAACTACCCTTTCGTACTGCCTCGTCTCGTGGGAACTCGTGAAGCATCACATTAATGGTTGCCTCGAGGGAGACCCAGTCAGTCAACGCCTGAATTTGGACCTCCCCATACCGATGAAGACAAGCTCGCTTGAAAATTTCCAAACAGGTTGGATGAAAAGATATCGCTAATCTCGGGGTCACCTCCTCATGAACTAGGAAGTTAGCGGCCAGTGGTCTTCCGGCATTATGTCGAGGAGGGTACGCTGCGGGCAGTTGGTCATCCAAGCTGGGTACCCTATCACAAAGCCCACTCAGGAAGAAACCGCTTGATTTCTCAAACTCTTCGTCCATCCTCTCCGCTGTGAAAGTATCTGAGGAGGGAGATTTTGGGACAAGACATTGAAGCGTGGAGCATCCACGGGCTTCGTCGGCGGATAACAAGAAGCCGTTATATGCGCCTGTGTTGCGGCAGCCAGGCCCGCTGACATGCTGGTAATCCATCCACAGCCTATCGTCTTCCGAGGAGACATTCTCATGGATATATCTCATGTGCCTAGCCCAAAAGTAGGAACGACCCGGTTTTCTGAGGGGCAAAGAGTCGAGAAATGCCGAGTATAGTGAGTCGTCGGCTGGTTCAGGATCAGCGGCATCCACTGTGTCGGTTGTGGTCTCGGGCGCTCCGATGGAGGCTTCTTCCTCACTCTCGTTTGGCGTATCGTACTCATACGTCTCCTCAACGAACTCGGTCTCGGACTGATAACAACCATCCTCGCCGAAATGGAGCCGGTCACTACCCCAGTCGGGATGGTCCTCAAAGTCTTGTCTGCCGTCATCGGAATGGTCCAATTCTGCCTGCCAGGTATTGATCACTTGGCATCCTCCACGCATGCACTCGTACTTGTGCCTGTAATCATGCGTGGCCCCTTCCAGCCACGGTCGCCAGGGGAGGCCAGCGAAAACCTCCTCTCTCGTGGGATAACGGCTGATATTGAAGCTCACGCCACATATTTGGCATATCCTCTCCAAGTATCCCATCGATACAGGTGGCCAGGGATAGAAAACCCCGACTTCGACTATGTAGTGATGAAAGATGAGAGAGACTTGATTGATCAAGCCAGGAGGGAGTGAACGGCTGAGGTGGAAGCCTGGAACAAAGCGGGGTTTCAACGGTCGAATAAGAAAACATCCGCCTCACATTTTCACAGCTGATGTGAAACATGTAATTTTCCAATTTTAAATTGGACCAATGACGAATCAGAGCACTCAGGTTACCAATACGCAAATACGAATTATTCCTCCTCCATCTTGCACTTCCATTGTCGCCGTCGCAGTCGGCACGCCTCTCTACATATAGGGTAGTCAAAAGAAGTTGGGGCGCACTATGGTATGATTAGTCATCTATATCTAGGTAGTGACAAGACTCGCGCAATTGAACTTCAACCTTGAATCTCTCCTACCTACTTAACGAAACGTCGCGGTACGCCATCTCCAAATGATAGCCGCCAATATCCGATGGCATGAGTCCTCCAAGCTCTGATGGCGATGTTGGCGACACAGCAGCCACGGCGGCCGAGAAAAGCCGAACCCCAATGCCGAGGACACGGAGGGTGCGACGATACGGCTTCGCCTGTCTGAGCTGCAAGTCTCGCAAGGTCAAATGCAGCGGAGACCAGCCAACCTGCCGGGGTTGTAGGCGCTCCGGGGAGCTGTGCGCCTGGCCGCCTCGGGCCTCGAGTCTCCAATCTGCTGATGCCCGCGCTCCAGATCGGACAGAGTCGTTAGGCAGTGGAAGCCGAGGAGAGCAGCTCACCGAGGTAGCCTCGATCAACACTCCCGCCCAGCAGAATGCCGATGCAAGCCCCAATGGGAGTAGAGATGTCGGTACAACCTCTTCTTCTACCAATCGCGACATGGCAACGCCGTCGCTTTGGTTCCAGGTGGGTGTCGGAGACGATGGGACTATTATCTACAACGGACCAACCAGTCGCTTTCATGCTGGTTCCCTAGATGAAGGGCCTGGAATTTTACAGGGGGATGAGACTTCGCCTCAAGTTGATGCACTCATGTCCCAGTATACCATCATGGACTCTGTCTGGATGCCTCTCATCTCGACCAAGCAATATCTCGGAGGGACCAGTGTGCCTACAGAAGCTGGGCTAGCACTGCTCGATATATACTGGACTTGGCTACATCCTCTGCACAATTGTGTCTACCGACCGGCCTTGATAATGGACCTGGCTCTTGGGGGTCCCAACTGCTCCAAGTTCTTGCTCATGTGTATCTTTGGGCTTGTTGCTCGGCATCTCCCGGAGGAACACCCTGGGTTTAGCGGCGTCGGCAAGGGGGAGATTTACATATCGGAAGCTAAACAGTTGCTTCTCGACGAAATGGCTGCCGCAAAACCCTCGATCCCAACCATTCAAGGTCTCCTTATCCTAGGAGGACGGCAGTGCGCCATGGGGAAGAGTTCTGAAGGTTGGCTCTACACAGGAATGGCCTTGCGCATGATGACCGATATTGGACTTCACCTTGACACGACAAAACTTGCCCAGTTGGAACGATGGACTCCCTCTGAGACAGAGATGAGAAAGCGCCTCTATAACTCAGCGTATATTTGGGATAAGACATTGAGCCTCGCGCTGGGCCGCCCGCCATCCCTTATACGACGGCCATACGAAGCTCATGAAATCTTGGATAAGTTTGATGATGACAGGCCTTGGGCACCCATTCTCACATTTCAGATCCCTGAAGTGTATCTGCCCTGCCCGTCGATGAATACCAGTACCTTCTGTGCCTTTTGCAGAATACACGAGATTACCGCAGATATGATGCTTCTATTCTCAAATCTTCCAATCCCTGAACGGTTTTCAACACAGATTAATGACCTAGACAAAAGGCTGCAATCCTGGTACAATGACCTGCCACAGATTCTCAAGATTACAGAGCCAGAGAATCTTAATCAAAGCCCACCACCTCATGTCGTTTCTATCAAGTGAGAGTCATCCCCTTCGATCTCCCTGAATACAGGTACTTACATTCTCTAGTCTTCTGTATCACGCGCTTCGAATCCTCCTCCGTCGACCATATCTCAGCTCATCGGATTCTCATCAACGGGATCAGCATATGAATGACTGCATCACCTACTCCGTGCAGATCAATGCAATACATGGATTATACGCAAGAACATTCCCTGATCGCCTCATGACGTACCAGGTCAGCTACTGCATTTTCATTGCAGCTAGTATAGAGGTCCAAGAGCTCCAAACTGCGCCGACATCAGAGAGACGAAACGCCGCCGCCAAAAGGCTCACGGTAGCCGTGAAAGTTCTCCAAGACGAAGCTGCGCATACTCCTGGCGTCGGCCGGAGCCTTGATACCATTCGGCGGCTGTTGCGTGCAGACCAGCATAAAGCCCTGAGGAAAGACAGTACAAATGAACACACCATTTCTTCTACTCCTACGAGAAGAACTCAGCCGGCTCAAATACTGAGCAGTGCGGGAAATGCACAGCCAGTCAGTCCTGAAGCTCCTGATCTGACTTCGGTTCGTGAAGTGGCAGATCCCTACCCCATGTTTGCTTCGACAAACTTGTTTGGCGACTTTGACGATGTTGGGTCAGCGTGGACGGACACTGGAGCTGGCTTCCATCCTGAAGTCATATCTTGGTCTGGCACAGATAATCTGCACAGGTCGTCGAATATGTCTACATTTGGTGATCAAGCTTGGGGTAGTTTTTAGTCCATAATGTATTATTAAGACAGTTTCTCCCACCTAAGAGCAAAAAGTGTACGTCTAGCTACGAATCAGAAAGGAAAGAGGTTTGAATGAACTTAAGTAATGAAAGGTTTTTAATTTTAGAGGCTCAGACAGCCGTTCTCTTAATATCCATCAAGGCGGTCTACTTAGCAATCAAACATGCAGGTGAGAGTTTGACTGCGAAGTGGAAGATGCAAGACCCGATATGCAGTCTCAAAATTTTCTTTCTATATCAATCTTCTTATGTTCTTCAAAGAGGATACTCTCTAAGGAGAATCAAAAGTCCCACGGCGGCCCAGCAGTCCAAATAACAAACATTGATCAAGGTACATAGCGGTACATGGGGTGCGCATCACCAATATCAGCAATATCCTCCGGAACATGGTCGATATCGCTCTTCCCATGCTTGCTGTCGCGCTGCTTATTCTGCCAGCGTAAACTGAGGCTGAGAGCCAAGGCAACCAGTGCGGCGAACAGCAGCACACCGCAGCAAATCCACATTCCTTTCTCATAGTACGGGCCCTCGTTCTTTGGGAACAGCCGGGCGCCGAGTATGGGACCACACTGGCCTACCATACCGAAGATGGCGAGCCCGGCACCACGCTTAGAGGCGGATCCTTGGTTGTCCGTGACCCAGGTGAACGTCAGCGCAACGGCAGGGAAGACTCCAGCACAGACAAGGAAGGTGGCGAAGTAACGGACGCCAGTAGTCTCGACTGTGGCGAGGATGATGTAGCCGGCTGCTCCAGCACAGCTGAATAAGACAACGAAGATGCCTCGGGTGCGGACGCGGTCAGACATGAAGCTACTGAGGATGCAAATGAAGAAGGCGGAAAGGTAAGGGCAGGCAGACAGACCCTGGGCACGCAGCGACGTGAACCCCATAGAAGTCAGGATGGTGGGTAGGTAGGCAGGCAAAGAGCCGAACGCGGTGTTGAGGCAGAAGATGATGATGGCTTGAAGGTAGTTCTTGTAGTCGTAGAAGGCGGCGAATACTTGGCTGAAGTTGAGCTTCCCCTGCTGGTCTTGTCCACGGCCCTTGATGGCACGTGCAGCAATGATTGCATTCTGACGCTCATCAAGATATACGCATTGGCTTGGTGAAGCTGGAAGGTAAAGGTAGGCGGCCACAGCCAGGAAAAGTGTCGGGATTCCCTCTGTTCATCATCCCCTTGGTTAGCTTTTTCATCCTCAAAGCAAGCTTTAACCGGTCAACATACCAACAATGAATAAGAGTTGCCATTCAGCGATACTCGTCTTCGCATGGACGATCCCATAGGCCAGGGCAGAGGCAAAACAATTTGCCAAGGGTGAGAATGAAATGAAGAGTCCGTATCTCAGGCCCATCTCCCGACGGTGATAGAAGAAAGTCATGTAAAGGGCAACAGCAGGTACAAAGCCCGCCTCAAAGGCCCCGATGAGGAATCTTGTTGCCATGAGGCCGCCGAAACTGGTGGCACCTGCTTGTATCATGCTGACCAGACCCCATCCAAATGCCATGCATGCAGTCCACAGTCTGATAGGGACAAACTTCCATACGAGGATAAGCTGAAGAGTTTACCAGATTATGTTAGTTAATGCTTTATGAGCTTTATATATCCATCAATTTTAGAAGATTACTTACCCAATGGAAGACAATGTACCCGATATAGTAGTTAGTGACAAGCCAGGAGTATTGATCGGAGGTAATGCCCCATTCCGAGCCCATTCCGGCAGTGTATGCATTCCCAATATTTCCTCGGTCAATGTATGACACCATGTAAAGGAGGCCGAGCCTATGTATTGGTTAATTTATTTGTTGCTAATATTCGTTACGTGAAGCTTAGCTCATGGGGGTCTTACAAGGGAATCAAGCACCAGTCCAGTTTCCGGACAGCCTTGGTTTCCTCTTCAGGGGTCCAAGTAGTCAACCCAGATTGACCTTGTTTCATGCTGTTCTTTTCGGCATCACCTACTCCAAAGGAGGGGGCATTGTCTTCGACATGAGAAGTCTGGTCGGGCGACATCTTGCTGGTCTGATCTGAAACCTGCGGATCAACGTTGGCGTTGGTCATCGTTGAACTGAATAAAAGGCCTCCTGGGAGAGAATATTAAAAGATTTGAGCTTTGGATGATGATGGTCGAACCATTCTTCATAGTCGATGGACATTGCCTCTCTTTAAGCAACCCATCTTCATCACCAGTGTTGTTGTTGCTGGAGTCAAAACTTGCGGGGGCCCCGCCTCAATGGACCTTTTCACCCGTGGGGAATACTAAATTGGCTTCAATTTCGGCATGTCCCGTGGGGTAGTGGTGGCAAGTTCGGTATTCTGAGTCGTGAAGGCGTCGCAATCTTCGGCATCTTTGGCTCACAATCCGAACTCCATGTTATGCCGACAAGTGGGTGACAGGACTGGAGAAACGAGATACCTAATGGAAGAGTTGGTTATTTATTGAATTGACCGACTACTTTCCGCAATATAGAGAATTTCAGTAGTATAAAAATAGAAGAGAGTAATAATAAATACAGTATTCTTTATTGTTGTCACTCAATAATCTGATAATACCGGTCGTAGACTTGAGAATAAGCAGCTTAATATTTGAGTGTCTCAATAACAATATCACTCACTTGGATGGGTGGAGGAAATGCCGAAGCGTACCAGTAAAACTTACCGAACTACGGTGTAGCACATGGAAGTCAGACCTGCTGATCTTGCCATAAATTACCCATGCTACACAAATACCGAGGTGAATTCAGCCGAAATCGCTCTTGCAATGGGTAACTTGGGCTAATTCCAGGAGGACGATTTAGTCCCTCACCATATAATACTAGACCCTGGCAGCCCAATCATCTCCCTAGCAGGACGTGAACAGCACAGATCTGGGTGCGACTTTGTGCTCTTATTAACAATATGGACGACCCTAGCAATATACAGGACTTTTCCATCTTGACTCCAAATGCCATGCTGGGCTATGGATACAACTCGGAGCACTTCTGGTATGGAATCGCCAAACACAAACCAGCGGCCATCATTGTCGACAGTGGCTCGACTGATGGAGGTCCATACAAGCTAGGCATGGGGAAAATGACATGCGGCCGTGGATCTTATGTGAGAGACCTCGAGCCGATTCTCTCTGCTTGTTTCCACCACAAAATCAAGGTCTTGATTGGATCTGTTGGCGGAGATGGAAGCAACAAGCATGTTCAAGAGATGCTGGACATTGTTTCCGAGATCTCTGAGAGAAACGGCTATGCCTTCAAGATTGCTACCATCAAGGCTGGTTTCAGCAAAGGTCTTATCAAATCAAGGATAGAAAAGGGGCGAGTTGGGCCATGTGGTCCAGTTGAACGCCTTGATGCAGACACGGTGGATGGAGCTGTGGATGTTGTCGCCCAGATGGGAGCCGAGCCGTAAGCATTCTCAGATCACGTATGTTCTAGCTTTGGATTTACATACTAACTCGACTCCATAGTTTCTTGGAGGCTTTGAAAAGCGACCCTGATATCATCCTTGGAGGTCGTTGCTACGATCCAGCGCCGTTTGCTGCATTTTCCATCTCCCGCGGAGTCCTCCCGGATGTGGCTTGGCATATGGGCAAGATAATGGAGTGCGGCGGCATCTGCGCTGTTCCCAAGGGCCGATCTATGATTGCTACAATGAGAAGAGACTCATTTGACCTGACTCCTTTATCTCCCGAGGAGCGGTGTACGCCCCTCTCCGTCGCCGCCCACACTCTTTATGAAAAGACACGGCCAGACCGCCTCCCGGGTCCCGGGGGTATCTTGAACCTCGAAAATGCCAAGTACCAGCAGATAACTGAAAAGACTTGCCGGGTTTCAGGAGCCAAGTTCGTCCAAACACCGTACCAGGTGAAGCTCGAGGGCGTTACACACCTTGGCTACCGCACGATTTTCATTGGCGGCATCAGAGACCCCATCCTGATCAACCAGATTGATGATTTCCTAGAGAGGGTCCGCAGATACTCGCAAAATCTGTTCCCGGAGCTTGACAAGTCCGAGCAATGCCGCCTCATCTACCATGTGTACGGGAAGAACGGTGTTATGGGCCCGCTGGAACCCCTTCAGTCTGCTCCCCATGAGATTGCCGTTCTCGGAGAAGTTGTTGCGCCCACCTCTGAGCTTTCACATACCATCGCAAACAATGTGAGAGCGTCTATTCTTCACTTTGCTTACCCAGGCCAGATGGCTACAACCGGGAACTTTGCAAGTCCTCTCTCTCCTCACGAGCAAGACGCGGGAGCAGTGTTCAAATTCAGCCTGTATCATCTTGTTGATCTCGATGAGGGCGAGGAGGCCTCACTGTTTCCCATCTCTATCCAATCTATCGGAAAGCAAGATTCCGCTGCCACACCGCCAGTTGTTCTTTCGGAGACGAAGTTGAAAGAGATTGATAACGGAGCTCTTGCTCCCATCTCCACCAAGGTTGTTCCCGATGGCGATGCCAAGCTGAGCGAGCTCGCACGTATCATTCGCTCTAAAAACTCGGGTCCTTTCGAGATGACGTTTGATGTCATGTTCGACCAGCCGGCGGTTTACCAGAGAGTCAAGGCCGCAAATGTGCTGACCAACGAGACCATCAAAACCCTGTACCAAGTTCGTGACGAAGATATTCTCACCAACATGTATTTCGACCCAGCCCTAGCATGGAAATGTACACTCCGAAGGCCGTGGGCTCAGGGAAGTGTGGGCGAGCGTGATACGCTTGGTACGCAGCAGCACGCTCCCCTACTGGACGTATTCGTTCCAAAAGCGGCTGTTGTCGACCGAACCACATTTGGAGCCCAAGATGTTTTGAATGATATCTGGACTGGGCTCGGTCTTCCCTCTGAAGCCCTCGATTCTGTTTCTTTGCCAGGGAGTGATGCTCTAGTGATCCCGTCGTCATACAAATTGGGTATTCTCGCTCAAAGTGCGATCGCCTTGACCGCACTTGGCGCAGCCCAAATATTCTCTCTGCGCAGTAACAAGCCTGTTCCCAAAATCCAAGTACCTTTAGAGCATGCGGCTGTCGAGTTCAAGTCAGAGAGATTGTATATTCTAGATGGCAAGCCAGCCCCCTCGCCGTGGGGTCCTATTGGAGGGCTGCATCAGACTTCCGATGGTTACGTTCGAGTGCACGACTCGTTTCCCAATCATGCGAATGGAATCCTCGAGCTGATGGGACTTCCTTTAAATTCGTCTAGGGAACAACTTTCCGAGAAGATTGCCGAATGGGCTAGTATCGACCTGGAGCATGTAGCTACAGTGGAAGGCAAGCTGACAACTTATGCGCTGCGGTCATATCGGCAATGGGATTCGTTACCTCAATCAAAGGCAATCGCAAGCTTCCCTATACAAGTCACACAGATGTCGTCTACTGAACCAAAACCCTTCGCCGAACTGGCGCAATTGAGTGGCGCAAAATGCCTACGTGGGCTCCGAGTTCTAGAAATGAGTCGAGTCATTGCCGCCCCTTTATCTGGGAAGACTTTGGCAGCTCACGGAGCCGATGTTATCTGGGTAACCTCGCCTCGACTCCCTGACCTACCGACTATGGATCGAGACTTTGGCCGGGGCAAGCGTACCGTCCAACTCGATATAAATAACGCGGCTGACAAGGAACAGCTGATAGAACTAATCAAGACGTGCGATGTGTTCATTCAAGGATTTCGACCTGGGAGCTTGGCTGCCAAGGGGCTTTCACCCGAGGAATTGATCAAGCTTAACCCAAGTATCATTATTGCCAATATGTCTGCGTTCGGACCTGATGGCCCGTGGTCTGGTCGACGAGGCTATGACTCGCTTGTACAGACTTGTTCTGGCATGAACATTTCCGAGGCCGAGCATGCAGGCCAAGGAGAAGTTGCTCGCCCAACACCCTGCCAAGCCCTCGACCACGCTGGGGGTTACTACCTTGCCTCTGGAATAATGACAGCCTTGTATCGGAGGGCCACCCAAGGTGGCTCTTGGAGAGTAGATGTCTCGTTGGCCGGTGTCATGAAATATCTCCACAGCTTGGGCCAATATCCTGGGTCAACAGGATTCCAGTGCAAGGACTTTGAAACGCCGTCAGATGTTCCCGCAGAATATATCGAAAAGAGACCAACCGGTTTCGGTGTGATGGAGGCCATCCGTCATAGTGCCTCAATTGAAGGTTGTGAAGTTGGCTGGGAAGTGATGCCCAAGCCTCTAGGTTCCGACACCCCTCAATGGCTGTAGCTTGTACAATTAGTCGATTTAGTTTAGTTGTTTGTTGATAAATTGAATTTCCATACCAATATACATATCATGTCTTTTCATACAATGAATAACCAATGCGTGTCGCGGTTTCCCCTTCACCAAGCCTGATGGATGGGATAACGTCGAATGATTCTAGGCCATGATGGACACTCATCTTACCTCTCAAACGCAAACGCCTGGCTATGTGATCTGAGCTTCAAAACTGAATCATCAATTATGCTAGAGAGGTTTACTGAACCGATCCAGCGAACTAAGACAGCATCTTCGTTATAGAATAGCAGTATCCAGCCCGTTCCCCACTTGTCTAAACACTTCGGTATCTTGTTCGGCTTTTGCTTCGGCATGTTCGCCCACCCTTCCACGCAATCCCAGATGACACTTTTTCTCGGTATTGAGGATTCAAATAACAATCTCGGTACGGCAGGTAGTACTAGAATAATTAGCCCGAGTTTCTTGCGGCGGATGAATGGGCACACTCTGATTGGTGCACATTTCAGAGTCCCCTCGGTTTTGGGTTGCCCGCATTTTCAACCAGGCGTACACCGACACTGCGAGACATACACATGAGTCATTTTTACTACTTTAACATTATTGAATCAGTGTGCGTCAGAGGCAGCCTAGAAGATAGCGACCGCCCCGGGAGGACTTGCAACGCCTCCTGGAATGTTCAATGGTACACTGACTAACATGAATGTCCACCTCCCTTCCTTCTGGCATTTGGCAGCCAGCTTTTCCAAGTCAAAGCTCTCCCCAATTGGCATCCCCCACCCGCTTAAGAATACTTCGTGCATAGAGACACCATATGGCTTTGTGCTTGGCCATGATTCATAGGCGACAGTATCACTAGCCACCGCTGCAAACGCGTTGTCCCAATGCCATCGAATGGCAGCTTCGCTGGCCTGAATCCCACAGGACGCACGTATCGCTCTACTGGACAAGGCGACCTGAGCAGCAGGTGACAGAGCACGGTATGCCGGAATCCAACCGGTGCGAATGAGGAGGATATCGCCCGGAAGAAACTCAACCTTCTGTTCCTTGACCACTTCTAGAATTTGCTCAAGGGGAATCTCGTGCCTAGAGAAGTGATCAATCTCGATGTCTTGTTTCTGTGCCCATGAGAACCAATCGAGCAAGACGCCACGGCCAGTGATGGTCTTTTCCGCAAGATCTACCGCAAGATACACTGGTCAGTAGATGCTTAGGGAGGTTTCAGATGAAGCTTGGACGCACTTTGAATGCCGACTTTGAAGTTTAGCTCCTCTCCCGAAATATCTTCTTGCGTTACCCCATTGTAGTACTTCAAGCTCTCTTGGTAAGGGTAATGTCTGAGACCATCCCAATGACTAGATCCTTGAGTATTGATGTCGAGCTAGAGTTTTGGATTGTTACACATTGAAAGCCTAAATTAGAATAATTAATACGAACCTCGTCATCGTTGGCATGACCCTTCACGATAATGTGGTGAGAACACGGTTTGCGTAGCGGATTCATCGGTTGAATGAATTCATCCAGGGGCAGACTAATACAAATCGTTAGGCAAAGTGCGTCTCGCAAAATCATATACTTTTCAAGCTACACATACTTGAGGGGGATAGTCTCTCCATTGACAACCTCTTTTGCGGCCCTTCTGACAGCATCTGGAGTCAGCAGGTTGAGAGTACCTAGTTCGTCCTGGTCTCCCCATAAGCCCCAAGCAGAGGCCGGCGGGTCCGTAGGTGCTAGTGGTAGTTCGCTGAATTTAGGGCGAGGGTTTTCTAAAGATTTGGTAAGAGTCATGATCAGGATGACGGGAGGTGGCAGTGACCTCTTCTGCGGTTCCACAAGTCACAGTTGGGATGGGGCGATATTCTCTCTTTCTGTTGCACGTCTAGCAAGGAACAGTTCCATTATTTAAGTACTGCAACCTAAGCATCACATACAAGCTATTCTACCTTCGGTGTGGGCATGAATAGTCATCCCTGTTGGTGGACGGCTGACGGAGCTCGCTCCATCGGCATTTCGGTATCTTCGTTTTAACCTTCGGGTTGTGTTGAAATGCGAGTGTTCCAGCCCCAGATTCGTGTTAGGGCACTACTAGCTCGGTTTATCCATAGAAGGCTACCCCCTTGGCCTGGTAAGTGTCCAGACCGATGCTATTCACCGACAGCTCTAGCCGCCTGGCGTCTATGGCAGCCATCACAATGTACCTAGCTTATGGAGAGCGAGAGAATTTCAATAACCACTCGTTTCTGCCAATGCCACGCATCAACTCTGTGTCTAGAAAGCAATCACAGACATGGTGTTTATTTTATTCATCGACTCAATAGACATCTAGCCATAAATCTTCGTTATCATAGCCTTGGCCTCGTCGCTGAAATTGTAGGTCTGCCCTCCCATTGCCATCTTCGCCATAAAATCAGTCCCATTTTCGAAAACGATCTTCTTAATCATGAAGCCCCTTGACACAAGATTCTCCAACTTGTCCTTCACCTCAGCTTGGGTAAGTGTTGGAAAGGTTGCAGAGTTGCCGTTCTTGTCCTTGAGAGCCTTGGTCTCGGCATCCCAGGTCAGCTCCCACTGATATGAGGGATCGCCGTAGGCCCAGGGGTTGCCAAGTTCCTTGGTCTTTCGGGAGGCATGCTGAGGGAGAAAAGGGAGGATGTTGTCAATATAGGTGGTTTGCACAAAGTCGGTGGTGAAGAAGAGGCCCATGTGGGTGTTGTCGGTGTCAATGGCGGAGACTTCGGCGGTTGGCTTCTGAAGGAATTTGAAGCCGGGGTCGGCGAATAGAGCACGGAGGAGTGCAGCGTAATCAACCGCCAGCTCGTATACCTGAGCCGGGGTGGGGTGCTGAGAGGGATCCAGGTCTGCGACAGCCATGATGACAGGCGCTGAAGAAATTGAATGAAAGTGGCGAGACTTTGGTCGATTTCAAGATTGATTGCAGCTTGTGCTGGCCAGGAGAGGAAGAGTCAGCTATCTCAATTGCCTTTGCTGATCGTGATGATGCAGTCTCAAAGACGGACTGAGCAATCTGAAATGGACCCTTCAAAAGTTTAGCGTCTATCGCGACGCGTCGCGTCGGATTCGCGTCAAGTTTGCGAAATCACCTACCCTACATAGAGAAGTAGCTGGCATGCAGTGACTTCACTTTACCTACTTTTAGGAAATATTGACAAGTGATGGGTATTTCCAACCAGTTGGCATATTGGGCTAGTCGGATAATGTAAAAACGGATCAAGAGAATACCGAGATCAGTACTTATCAAAGTGAGAGTTTTTGCAAATGCTGACGAAAGGTCACTAGACCCGTTTACTTTAGGTAATCTCCTGCACGATAAAAAGAACATTAAGCTTTATACAAACGGATTTTGGAGGCTGAACGGAAAACCTTGATTTATTATTATATGATTCATTTAAATGGAAGTTCAACAAAAGAAAAAGAAAGTATCATGGTCACTTGGAGACAAACAAGCGAGCAAAAAATTGGACGAACAGGGAATCGAACCCTGGACCACTCCCAAACACTTTCAGTAGCTGAAAACATGCTAAGGGAGTATTATACCACTAAACCATTCGCCCAAGAGGTGAGTGACCACTAGTGGTGCTGCTGGACGGTGGGGCAATATTCTTGCTCATGGACTTGTCGCCCAATTTCCATCGGGCATCCAGCTGAAAGAATTCCTCGGTTCAGCCGTTCGCCCAAACAGGATCGTCGTATCTGCACCAGCCTAAGGGAAGGATCTAGGTACCTCTCTGTTGCGCGACTTCTTGTCTCGAGTTGACGATTATTGAGGTAGAAATGCTGATTATCCTACTTGTAAAAATCGGCGAAAAGAATGGTTGATCAATGCATATGAAGCTCGGTTCTTTCGAGCAATTGAAATATGATGGTATCGAAACAGATTAAGCACGGGACCAACACAAGTCTGCCTTGCCAATAATGTATGCCAGCTGAGCCACGGCTGGAAAATGCCGTCCGTCGCTCACGATTACTGGCTCTTCCCAAAGCCCCTCTTTGTCTGAAGCCCGCCACACCTCCGTGAAACCCAACAGGCCATCAGCATATTCATCCCAAGCCCGCGCGAGCTCAACTTTAGTGCCGAGCATCTAGACCCCAGCCTTGCATGATCTCAGGTTGAGCACCCGACCTCTATGCCTACCTCTCGCTAGTTCTACCGCGATGGATGGCCGGGCCGCAGGGAGAGGGGTTGATGGCGTTGCGCGTCACGCTCAAGGGCCAAGCAGGCCATCTGCAACTGCAACGAGAGGAGGTCGTCCAAGCAGCCAAAGACCCTTTTCCAACCCGTCACAGGACGTCGCGAATCAGGTTCGGGACAGGCGAAGGCCGGCCTCTCTTTCGTCTGGCCGACGGGTGATTGCTACTACCCGTGCCAAGTCTGCGTATCAAGTCGGCTATTCCAAGGATTGCACCTTTGAGAAAGGAGACACCATCAATGTCTTTGAAATAAAAGACCACAACTGGTGGTTTGGTCAGAATATACGGACGGGCCGGAGTGGGGAGTTCCCTTGCAGCTATGTGACAATAATAAAAGGCAGCACCGGTATGGGCGTTCTGGCTAGGTTTCGCCCTGTACATGATTTCAAAGCCCAGGAGAAAGGCGACCTGGACATACTGGCGGGCCAGACGGTCTTAGTCACTGAACTGTCAGAAGACGGCTGGTGGAAGGGGAGAGTCGAGGACTCCAACGGCCCTGAGGGGATGTTTCCCCGGACCTATGGTGTAGTCATCCGATCATCCATCCCGAAATCTCGCCCACAGTTCTGGAAGGGCCCTAAGAGTGAATTCGAGGCGTACAGCCATGTTGACTATAAGGGCGATCTCCACTTGGGCTTGTCATTCAAAGCTGGGGACAGACTGCTCATCTACGTCCGGCTCAGCAGTTTGCTTTCATGGGGCGTGAACCTGGAATCGAATTATCAAGGAGTCTTCGACCATACATATGTTAAGCCCTATGGCAATCCTGACAGCGCAGGCATCATCTAGGCTAATGCCATAGCCAGCTACGACGGCACCGTCCTTGCAAACTTGGCTTTCGCGAAGGGTGATATACTTGTGGTCAAACACATCTTGGACTATGAAGTCGCATGGGCAAGAAACAGCAAGACAGGCTTAGAGGGTCTTTGCCCGGAGGCTCTCATTCATATGCCCGCCGCCCCGTCAGAGAAGAAAGTCTCGAAACCCCATATTATTTCACCGTTTTCACCGAATAATGTGACTGCATTATATACTTGGCCTGGAGAGTCAACAGAGGATTTGCCAATTGTCAAAAATGACCGGATATGGGTCATTGAAACTCTGGGTGACGATTGGTTAAAGGGCGTTAATGGGCGCACTGGCAGGATAGGCGAATTTCCGAGAACCTTCGTTCGCTTCCAAGAGGTCACAGACTCTCAAGGTAAGAGAAGTTCTTCGGGGAATATCGAAACGTTAGCTGCCTCTCAACCTCAACCGGCCGCTGCCACTTCAACGAAACGTATTCAAATACCACCTTCTCCCCCAGCTGTCAAACCTGTATCGCGAAGCGGGCCTGTGAGGCAACCTGATTTGACACCGGGAGCTACAACTCCGACGGAGAGCACTCAAATCCCGCTTTTACAACTGCCCGCCAGATCTATATCTGGAAGTAGATTGGACACTGACCTGGTCCGTGACTCGAAGCTCGATACGTCATTCACTGGTGAGGATGTAGTCTGCCATACCTCCTATACATTCCACCCCAGAAACCGCAACAACCGTATCGTCGTGGAAGAGAAATGGAAGGTGGAAAGATACCTCGGGCGCGGTGGCTTTGGCCAAGTTGATCTACAAAAGTGCGTGCAAGGACCGAAGGAGGGTGAACTCCGTGCTGTCAAGAAGATAATCAAGAATCCATATGATGACGAAACCAAGAAGATCAATTATGATCGGGAGCTTGAGGCGATTGCCAAGTTTTCTCATGAGAAGGCAAGTGAGACTAAATTCATATTCTGGTATCCAGAAGCTAACCAGCTCTGTTCTTTATAGTACGTCCATTGCTTTGCACGCTCGTTTGGATGGTATGAGAATGAAAATGCCATCTTCATAACTATGGAGTTTTTTGAACACGGGGACTTGCAAAAGCACATGCGAGGTCGCTTCCCGGAAATTGAGGTTGGACAAATCACCTCTCAAATTCTGGAGGGTCTCAGTTATATGCATGATAACGGATTTGCTCACAGGGACTTGAAGCCTGCTGTAAGTCTGCTGACCCAGAAACCGATCAACCAAGACACTCATTTTGACACACATCTTAGAATATCCTCGTCAAAGAACGGTCGCCGAATTGGTGGGTGAAGATCAGCGATTTTGGAATCTCCAAGCGTGCCAGCGGTGACCACACAGCGTTGCACACCCTTGTTGGGACGCCACGATACCTTGCCCCAGAGGTGATGAGAATCTTCTCCCCAGAGGATACGGATGATCTGGACAGTGAGACCATGGCTTATACCGTGGCAATCGACCAGTGGGCGCTAGGGGCCATCGCGTTTCAACTCCTCGCCAGCAGAGATCCGTTCCCGCAACCGCGCTCTCTTCAGACCTACGTACATGGCAAGGAGCCATTCCCCTCTAGTGTTTTGACAGAATTGCGAGTAAGCGAGTCATGTATAGAGTTTCTGAAGGCCCTGCTTGCACCAATACCTTCCCGCAGACTAAATACAAACACTGCTTTGAAACATCCATGGTTAGAACAGATCAGCCAATCCCCCCAGCTCTTAGACCAAAGGTATGTGAAGAATTCTGGATGTTGCTTGGCATTATTGAGAGACTAACCTTCAAAAGTGTTACATTGATAGAGGAAGAATTTTCTCTTATTCAATTTGATACATTAACTGCAAGTATATCGTGGACCGAGGCGCTTCAAAAGCCTTGATTTTGATATCTGTTGTCTCTGGCATGGGTTGTTCAAAGCTCGGAGTTGACTCTTTAAAATGGAACTGGTTAATGTATATATGCTAGATGGAGAGTCTGTGTTGAGCAGTAGATAATTCGCGACGTTGTCAGACATTTCTGGTGAAGAAAGAATGATTGAGAAATCTGTCCTGATGCATGGTTAACATTATTTAACCATGGGACGAAAGTTAAAGAATACGAGAGAAACTAAGATTAATTATCAACGGCAATACCATACCCTTTTGAAGGATATCCAAACCCCCCAAAACATTGCCCTTTGCCCATTAGTTACACCTCAGGCATTTTCTCCTGTGATCGCTTCCGCCATGGTCGCTTCTGCCAGACCTTATGCCTAGCATGCATGGCATACCGATGCTCCTTCCCCTTGCTTTGGTAAGAACCTGCCACCTCGCTTATCCTTTTCTTATCGTCTTTGGGGCTACGATTGTTCTTCGTAGATAGTGGCTTGGGAGCTGAAGAAAGCCGCCCTTTGAGCCAGATGACATAGAGAAAGGGGAGGGTTAACAGGCCTGAAACAAGGACTGGAAGAAAAAGTTCATAAGCAAACAGATTTCACCAAGGGAAGTATTTGAAGAGATATGGCTTACAAATGATGAGCAGTACCCAATATGGGGCCTTGTGAAAAGATTCTACGTCCAAGGCAAAGAGAGACGCGAGGAAAGACGAAGGCAGCTAGGCAACACTTGTCATTTTCAAATCCTAACGAAGTGATGGCTGGAGTCACCCACGAAGAACGATGAAATGGCAGTGAAAATCGTCAGGTTTTTCCCCTGCTGAAAGCTTTCTTTCGCTTGATCGTTGGCAACCTGACTCTGCTCTAGAGAGAGCGTCATTTCCACCTATTTCGGAAGACTCAGCAAGATGAAGCATGTCGCTCGCGTTAAGTGTCTTACATTTGACTTTATGCGATCGGTAGTCTTGATCATGTCCTGGATCCATGCAGTAGTATCCACAAATGAGTCTTTTTGCAACTTCCTTTGAACATCCGCTTGGTGCTTTGCAATTGCCTGAAGCATTTGAAGCTCGTCGCGGATGTCTCTTATTTCGCTTGAAAGAATTGCCGCGTCGTTGATAGCTTTCTTGATTCGCTTGTTCCTCTCCACAGTGGCCCCCTTATGAAGTACCTCTCTTTGCTCCTTGGGTGCGCCGTCTTCCCATCCATGTGCTTTGTCTTGCTCCTTCGACGGCTTTGATTTCATACTCTCACAGAAGCCTTCAAATAGCCTGACGTCATTCCTAGCCTATGAAATGTAAGACTGAGGGTCATGGCCAGTGTTGACAGGGGGAGGTAGATACGTACAATTTTGTTGATG
Organism: Clonostachys byssicola; assembly: GCA_902006505.2. Lineage (NCBI taxonomy): Eukaryota > Fungi > Ascomycota > Sordariomycetes > Hypocreales > Bionectriaceae > Clonostachys > Clonostachys byssicola. Next base: position 78,450 of record CABFNO020001517.1, read on the forward strand.
GAGTCAGAAAAGATCTGGCGAATGGAACCATCGGTACCGTACACCTCTGGGCTTGACTGCCGGTCGTAGGAATCGATACAGTACTGAACAATAGTCTTGGCCATCTCAAGCGGGGTTCGTGGCCCGACCTCCCTTCCCTCTGCTATGGCTTGTTCTTTGATATGCCTAAGTACGTTGGTCAAGAAGGGATCTTCAAATTGGTCTATGGGATGTGTGGTGGCCGTGATCAACCACTCTACGTGTGGGATGTTAGCATAATCTGGTATTCGATACCGGGAAGGGGGAGTCTGCTGACGTACTAGAGCCGATAATCCACACCCATAACTGGTTTACGCGAACGAGAGTCCAATGGGACTTTTCTGCTAGGCCTTCCTTGTGAATGTGCCTTGTGACAACTTGACTTTGGTTGCGTCTTTCCCGTTCGTGTTGTTGCGCAGTGTGTTCTTGGTCATTCTCCTCACCCTTGTGTTGCTCCCGTTGAGTCCTAGAGAAGTGATAAAAGGACTCATCAAGAGTTGCTCAGCCATAAACGACTTCCCCTTTGTAGAACTGCAGTAGGCGATGGTACTCTTTGAGAGCTTGTCTGAGCTTATCCTCCTCTTCGTCCTCCTTGCCTCCTTTCTGTTGACCCTTCTCTGTCTTCATCTGTTCCTCATCTGTCTTCGTCTGCTGGCTATCCCAGCCATGGCCGCTCTTGCCAAGGTCTTGGCTTCGGCATTGTATCGACAAGGTGAGGTATGGTATCTAGGTAATAGATGAGAATTCAAAGACTACACATGTCCGAATGGATGCTCACATAAATGGCATGTAGAGAACGATCAGAGCTATCGGCGCTAGACCCGGAGGTCTTTGATTGCGGCTTCCTCCCAGGTGTTAGATTAGTGGTGTGTCTAGGCTTCATGATGCGTGATTCAGACGTTCTGTCTGGGATCTGTGACCAACTAGCTTTGAAGAATGAATTCACTTCAGGAGCCCTCATCGACTTCTTCTCTTGAATATTATGGGGAATATGGCTAGGATCTCTTTTCCCTTTAGATGGCAGGCCGTCCTTGGATTGTTCGTCGCTTAAGCATGCTGAATCGTCAAGCAATATTCTTTTCAGCACGTCCTATACATCATATTTGTCAGATAGTAATCTTTGTGAGCAAAAACCTGTACTGAATTTAAGGCATGCTTACATTCATCCACGTTATCTAGTCGGGCTGGTCAGTTCAGCCTGTGGTTCAGCGGATGAGGAGAAGGAACTTACGTTGGTGGCTGGAAGATTGACCCATGTGAATAGGCTATCTCCGAGGCGATCTTCCTGTTGTTTGCAAATCCTTTGGTAAATAGGCGAGCCATTCAGTTTCTTTATCCTGGCCAATGTCTGAGCGGGTTCCTTGGTAATCTTTGTCGGCCCGGTACCGTAGATAACGTCCTGCACGCTGCGGAATTGAGTGAAAAGGGCTGACTTGTCCTTTCCCCCGAAGCATTCAATGACAGCAGCCTTTGAAACCCATTCCTGTAAAAACTCTTCTCTATCAACACTGGCTTTTGGCTGTGTTAGTTTCTCTTCCTCTCCTGATGTAACCGTCGGAGGAGGATCCCGCAGAATGGCTAGCACAAGGTCTTTTGCCTGCTGTCGAGACGAACGAGGTTTTTGCTTGTCGACTGTCCTCGGATCCTCTTGTTTCTCAGTTTCTGCTCTCTCTGCTTCCCTTTCTGCTTCACTCTGATGTCTACTTGTCTTCCCCTTGCCCTTAAGCCCGGCCTGCGCCTTGCCTTGTGCAGGCTTGTTGTTTTTGAAGCCGCTTTTCATTTCGAACTGTCTCTCGGCCTCATCCCATGCCGCTCGGTGTGGTACTCGTACCTTGGTTGGATCGGAAGTGGCTAGTAGGAGCCATAGCACGGAGGGCATTTCTAGATGGGCTGCCCACTGAATTGCGCTCCAGGTATCAGAACCTTCAGGGGGTGCTTTATTCGGATGCCTTATGTCCTTCAAATACTTTAAGATCGACTCTGCGTGACAGTGATTCTCTTGACGTTGAGCTGCCCACAGTAGCGCCTCCATTTCATCCTCCGAATCGAACTCCGTTGCAGTCTCCTTATCCGTCATCCACTTTATGATATCGGCGGGGTGTGTTTTGAGCGCTGAGTTCAGGGCTGTATCTCCTTCCTGATCCTGGAGACTCCTTTGCCCATCTCCCATCTTCACTTTGATTGCTTTATAGATGCCAAAGTTACCACTTCTCGCAGCCAGATGCAATGCCGTTTCTCCTTTGGCGTTCTGGATCCCAGGGTCGGCATTGTGTTTTAAGAGTTCAACCACCACATCATACTTGCGACCCTCACTCGCATCCCCCGTAGGCTCAAGGGCATACTGAAGCGCCGTGTTATTGCCCTCGGCTTGTAGGTTGCAATCCGCACCTTTATGGCAGAGCCGCTTCACGCATCTATAGAATAACCTGCGGCTGGCTGCGTGCAACGGAGTTTCCTGGTTTTTGTCAGCTTTGTTGATGTTGGCCGAGTTTTTCTCAAGGAGAATTCCGATAATCTCGTCTCGGTCGGATTCGACCGCTGTTCGGATCGGAGACCACCCAAATATATCAACGACTCGAGTGTTGGCATTGTAGGACTCAGATAGGAGAAGCTCTACAATAGCCTTGTGACCTTCCCTGCATGCCTCGTTGAGAGCAGTGGCCCCAGTAAGCTCTGTGGCCTCAATATCTGCTCCATGCCTCAGGAGCAGGTCCGCAATGGCCTTGTGTCCATATAGACACGCGATATGGAGGGGCTGTCGCCAGTAGCTATCCACCTGGGATAACATTACTTTGTCGTTCGGTTTGTAATCTAGCAGTTGCTTGACCGCCCACAACATGCCGCGCTCGACTGCCATGTGAAGCGCGCTGTTGTCACCCGCGTAGTGGGAAAGCTTGTAGATCTCATCACTCTCAATTTCCTGGAGTATCTTACTAAGGCGGCTGTTGTCCTTTTCATTATCACCGATGTCCTGGATAAATTTTTGCAACTCGGTCCTATCGTCAACAGAAGATGATGACGAGGATGAGGGGTGAGTAGGCGAAGCAGGCCGGGCAGGTAGTTCCCTACCGAAGCCTTCGATTTCCGACCGCACAGAAGAAGTAGGGAGGGGAGGGTTGGTATCAATGTTGACTTCGCTCGCCTTCTCGCCGGCTGCACGGTTAGGCCTGGGGCTATTTCCCATGGCTGTATACTTATTTTCTTTTCTTGTTCTCTATTCTGAAACGATAAATGAGCCTAAGAATGAGGCTGGCGAGAATGTTAAATCGCCAAGTCGATCATGTGGCAGGATAAATAACTTGAATAGTCTGCTCGGCTCCGGCCCAGAGAAGAGACGGGAAGAAGCGAGAAGCCTCAAAAACGCAAGCCCATGAGTATTTCAACGTAGAACCCGCTCGATTTGTTCCCCCAGTTCGTATTGTGTGCGGAGAAGCTGACTGCTGACAAGGGCCCATGCACATGAAAACCACTCAACATCAAGCCAAATACCAGAGACCGGCTTTCTCTCCAATTTGCTCATCAAGTAGCAAGGGGTGGGCTAACTAACCTCCCGCTGTCAACTGGGTATCTAGATGTGGTAAGCTTGTCACCAATGGAGGCTGGCTGCAGCAATCGGGCAACGATATTTCTGTTTCTGACTCCAATATAGAGCAAATACGGCAGGTTCAGCTCATGCGGGCTGCCTGACGAGTGCTACAGTAGTATCAAAACGTAGTAGTTGTATCTGCTGTCAGCTTAGCCATTTGTAATGCTCGGCGTTGTACACGTGTACAGCCAGAAGTGGAATAATCAATAACAAGGCTGAGAATATCACAATCATTAATTAATTAGAGATAGCGAATAAATAACAAAGAAGACTTATTATGGCGTTTAAGATGATGCCATTCCAATGATCCGGTGCTCACTTTCATGTGAAAGCTGCGTTCTTTCAATGCCGTGCCCGGCACATTCCTTTATCTCTTTCGCCGAATGTATGTTGAACGATGAATTTATCCCTACTTCTGTTCCTGCGGTTGTAATTCTGTACCCACATCTCGGGACCCAAGTGATTCATTGTCTAGTGGAAGCTGTCGTTCTTCCTTGGGAAGACGGAATCCCAAGTGCTTCAAGTAACTACCTGGGAACCATATGTTGTATATGACACACACGATGAAGATGGGAAGTGTGTCGAAGACATATTGACTATGGAGCCATCGTTAGCATGCTGTTTCTATCTTTATCATCACTTGAGGGGATGACATACTACCACTCTGCCTGTTGTGTTGTGCCTGATTTTCCTTGGGCAAATTCGATCATGCGAAAAATGGACCGAATCTACCAGCGTTAGCCTTCTCCCGCCCTTCTATAGCAAAATCAAGACGGAAACCTACCAGAATCAGAAGACAGGAGGCATTGACGACATAGAGCAAGGTCGAGTAGTGCTTGGTCATATTCCACCTCGTCTCGTTCTTACTAGCGTAGTCGTTGCTCAACTGCCTCGAAGTGAAATGGAAGCGCACCGCAGCCACGGAGAACAGACCAAAGCCAAAGAGCTGTACCGAAACACCAGCGAGTCCAAGGTTCTTGCCCAAATTCACTTTGTCCTTCGCATTCGAGTCAGTCGGGTCGGTGCCGGCGATGAGGACAGCAGCACACAGCTGCAGGAGGAGCGAGATAATATCGAATCCGACGAAGATGAGAGTGATGAATCGAGCTAGATAGCGTATGTTAGAAAATGTGACCTAGAGGCTTCCTTGTCCAGAGTCATTATGGGGTAGAGTACTCACGAGGAACCCAAATCATCCGCATCGTCCGATGCTCTGGCGGCACAGCCCAGAATACAATCCGGGAAAACACCACATAGATGACACCGGCCATCAGTACCGGAGCGAGAATTACTAGCGCGAATTGAACAACGTAGGGAGTCTTCTCCTGAACATTGTTTGCTGAGACCACACGGGTCGCAAACCCAATCACCTCCACTGAAGCGACAGTCATTAGCAAATGCTGGGGAGGGATACGATGTCGAGGAGGAGAATTTGAGAACTCGAGAAGTCAACTTACTTGCGATAGCTAGAAGCATAATGAGCCATACCCATGACCTCTTGCGAATAATCTGGACCAGGGTGACGAGGAAGCTGACCCCATACAAGCCGGCAACAACGCCAGCAAGTACCGCCGAAGGGGTGTAGAGGTAGTGTGAAGGTTGTGAGGTAGCCATCGAAGCGATAGTTGATGTGCTTGAAAAAAGTGAGGAAAGGAAATACTGGGAAGAGCTTGGATCTTTTCTTATCTAGGCTTCGTAGTGCCTTTTCCCATACAGCACAAGGAGCTGAGGGCATCCTTTATATTCATCATTCTCTCATTCGAGATATCGGTGGCCCCTGGCACCGATGCAATACAACATGATGGGCAGTGGATCAGCTCAACCCTGCTGAGAGATAGCTAGCGCAAAGCTACGTGCCAGATAACAGGCTAACTGAAGCAAGGAGGGATCGAGACTGCGGCTGAGCACAGATTGCTGATGTGGTGTCGGTGGAACGGCGATTAGGGTCCATTTGATTGGCCAGTCATGACCCACCTTTGCTCCAACAATGTCGGCCCACGCAACTAAACTTCGCCGATGTTGCGGTTGGTATGACATGGCAGCTCAGCAATGCCAGGATAGTTCTAATCTTGGAAATGGGAAATTTTGATACAAATTGGATACTAAGCATGGGTATCGGCAGTTTCTAGACCGTTAGGGGACTTGACTAGGCGTGGAGATGCTAACTTATAAGTAACATTTAAATATGTTCGAGCCGGATCTCAATGTGTATAAGCATTTCTTGATAGCTACATGATCATCATTTGTCTAGGCTCTTCATGACCTCCATACCCCGCACTTTGATTATCAACGGCAGTCTAGAGATGGTGAGTGCCGCGTCGGACGGCCAGACCGGGGCGCAACGCTCGCTTGCCCGACTACTAGCACAAAGGTAATTCTCCGCTAACGCGTGGCATAAACCAAAGAGACCTAAGCCACCATATGTATTCTCCAGCCGGGGAGCCATCGGGCGTCAAGGTTAGGGTGGATTGCTGGTTCTCCAACACTTTCTATGGGATTACAGCGTCTAGTTTCAGGGCAGCTCTGACTTCAGGAAGGACCGGGTGAATAGAGGCCGAGTACCGTCATGAGCAACGTCAAGGTAAGGTGGCTTGGTTGGTTGGGTTAAGTAAAATGAGACAAGCTTATCAAGATTGAGGCTCAACGGGGGGGACGGCTAATCCTTGGCCGTTAAAGTGACGTGTGCTTCAGACTTAGTGGCTTTTCTTGTAAGTATCTTATTCTTTTCCTGCATTAAATTCTCTCAGACGGGACATCTTGTATTAACAGATGGTTTGGGGGTATTACGAATTGCATCGCCGCGCTGAGCTCCAACACTCACTAATCGAACTCCTATGAAGACAACATTGAAATAAGCACACTTAATACCAAGAAAAATTGATGCTCTAGCTTTCGATTCTGTCTTTAGAAGATGTCGCACCATTTAGGATGCCTAAGCCATCGATATATACAGCCAAGGCAACCACAGTTGTCTCGCCAAACTTGTCAGATTAATTCACACGGCAAGAACAAAACCGAATTCCTGTGGTATTTCCAAGAGACATGGCAGATGTCTAGGCAGAATTTAGAGAGTATCTGGAGGTACTATGATCTTCGGCCTCTTACCTGTCGCGTTATATAACACGCAGATTGCTTTAGAGGTTTGCGCAAATCAGCAGACAATGGCTTCTTTTAAAGACGCCTTCAGTTGTGATATATCCGCGCTGTTCGTATAGTCCGCTATGAGAAAGCAGATGAACTCGATGGCAAAATGCGAGATCATGTAGGTCTAAATATTTGAACACGCCTCACGTAGATGTCATGTGGACTAGTCTGGCTATGCTAATTTAGCACGGATTACAGGCCAGCTTAGAGTTGGGCAGAGGGCACTACACTGATTGTTTGGATTTTCTGTAGGAATTCTGATCTTAAAGGGACCTCAAAGTAGTAAAAACAAAAGGTGAGGCACTTGGATTTCTTTGATGTGATGAGACTAGATGGGCGTAGCAATACAAAGTTCTAACGATATGTAGTAACCAGTATAATCGGACCAGTCTTGTTTATGTTCATATAAAATTGGGAGAATTGCTATTTATACCATAAAACACTAGAGAGACTTTGCAGAAAATAATGTCTTCTTAGCTTGGGCAGCTTCAAAGCAGAGTCCAAAATGAGATGGAGGAGGCCGGGATGTGGCGGGTGACCGACAATTCGCCAAGATGCGCTATTGTTTTTTCTGCGCAAGCTCCAGCCTCAGGTGATGATCTCTCGGCTAGCTATACCCTCCCACCGAGTTCAGTTGGGCAGGCCCAGGGCGACCTGAGGCCCTAATTTATTGCGGTTGTGATGGTTTGGGTGGGCCATTTGCCGTGGACGATGAGCTTGGCGGCCGCTTCTGGCTGCTTTCCTCCTCCTCCTCATCTTGCTGCTGCTTCAAGGCTTTTCGTTCTTTCATTCTCGGAATGATGCATTTGATAAGAATGACGAGAAAGACGATTAAGACGATGACGCCAATGACAAGGCCAATAATAGCCGGTTTGGATAGGTGAATGTAGACGACGTTCTTGTTCTTCTTTTCCTTGGTGATTTTGATCTTCTTGAATGATTTCTCTTTTCTTACGGTCAAATATACGCGTTCATCATCGCCAGAAAGAATCGGCAATGCGGCAGCATAGGCAAGCGGTATCGCCGATGCGAGGAGAGCCAGTCGAAGGGCTATCTTGGTGCCCAGTGTCGTGATCATTTGGCTGTGAGTATATGTTGTAGGACAGATAGAAAGTTCGGGGGAGAGAGGCGGCGATGGAATTGATTCAATGAGAACCATGGTCTTTATAATTAATGATGGGGATTGGCCTGAATGTCACAAGCGTAAGAAGCTATCATCGCTAGTAGCGCCACGACGGCGATATCAATATGTGAGCTGAACTTTTAGTGCTTTGCTTTGGTTAAGCTTAACCAGTCTAGACTCGCCCCCCTGTTAAATGGTGAGCAAATGACCATAGAACAGGCTGAATGAGTACTGATGGTTCTTAGTCGGAGAAATGCATTGGCTGGACTGGTGCGGCGGAGCAAGCAAGCAGACACCGAAAAGCATTCACACCAATATGTGCCGGATTACTTCTTATGTACAGTGATCGCTAAGTTAAAACTGTTACAGCTGTTGCTTGTCACACTCGGGGGCTATTCAAAGTTAGCAGATTCTACCTGATTAAACATAACGAGGAAAGTTTGACGGTGATGAAGCGACTGCAAATCATCAGGCATATATTTTCCCCTTTGGCCAGGGTAGGTGCTAGTAATGGATGCCTGCTTGGATGGAAACGAATTGGGACTTGATCCCCCGATTCACCTATTTCAATCTTCCACTTATACTAAACCAGCTCCCTCTACTGGAATATAGCCACTCTTCCAAGGTAAAATTTGGGTCTTTCTATATTTTGATGAGTTTCTTGTCGTTTCCGTGATTCACATGTAGCCGCATGGTCTTATGTCTCTTTAGATTTACCGAACAATGTAAATAGCATTATGGTTCATCCACCTTCTCAAATTCTCAGGACACTCCTCACTCTTTACAGGCGTGACAGAACCTTTCTCGTCGAATTGTTGTCTGGCAGCGCGGCAACAAGTTCTATTTCCACCGCAGCTTCGGGATTGGGAAGCTGTGCCGCTGCAACACATGTCCGCGCCTTTTTTTCTATGTTAGTATAAAACACGAGAAAATGAACGAACTGACTTTTCCGACAGAGAGGAAACATACCGGCTTAGGTGTGCCAGTGAAAACCTCGAGGTAGGCTTTGTTGACGTTGGCATAGTGATCCATGCTGCTGACGAAGATGTTCACTTTGACAGTATTCTGAATGTCGGTACCAGCTTCCTTTAGAATTGAATTAAGATTTTTCAAGGATTGTTTCTGTGGTTGGGGTAAGCACAGTGTTATGGAGATAGGCTGGTGTGGAACAAACCGTCTGTTCGTAGGCGTCTCCAACAAGCTTCCTCGTCACGGGATCGATGCCGAATGATCCGGAACAATATACCATGCCATTGCAAATGATTGCTTGCGACAGATGTGGGCTGGGAGCTGGTGCCTCCTTGGTGAGAACTGCGGTTCGGGTTGCCATTTTGTTGTTGTTTTGTGGCCGTTTATTTACCAATGACTTCTACGATTGAGAGTAATTTCTAGCCTAACCCATGTCAAGAACGACATTTTTATACCTGTAGCGCAAGCTACCCACCCCCTGAACTTGGCATGCTTGGAGTGGTTTTACTCCGATTGCGGTGACCTGGCAAGCTCGGCCAGTGGAAGCCGAGATTTGTTAAAATGTCCCCGCCTCTTATCGTCGAGATCCGAAATCAGGCCCTATATCCAATCATAGTCCATTGATTAAGCGAGCTTCCTCGGAGTTGCCCCTCCGTACTGGGCCGGTGCTCCATTTCCCTATTTCTTTGGTGTTCAAGCCTTTCAATCACGAGATATTCCAGTTATTTGCAGAGCAATAGTTTTTCTTTTTTTTTTTTTTTTTTTTTTTTTTTTTTTTTTTTTTTTTTTTTTTTTTTTTTTTTTTTTTT
>CABFNO020001517.1:88148-265476 GCA_902006505.2 Clonostachys byssicola
TTTTTTTTTTTTCTTTTTTTTTTTTTTTTTTTTTTTTTTTTTTTTTTTTTTTTTTTTTTTTTTTTTTTTGCTTTCTTTAATGTGTTGAGAATCAATGTCAGTATTCAGGCATCATCAAGCTTTCTGGGGAGGGGTGGAAGAAGGCTCTGCTATGTTTGGAAGGTTTCGAACTTCCATCCACTTAAGAGAAGCGTAGCTGATCTTTGACTTCTAACATATCATCATGCAGAACAGTTATTGGTAGCTCGCAAGGCATTTCTAGTGAATGACAGCATATTCCGGTATCTACAAAAGCATCTAGCCCAATCAGTAATCAATCAAGATTAATAAAGAATACAGGTAAAATCAGTTATTATGTCTCCATTACGCCATTTAGTATCCTGGACTGATGAATATAATCGATCTAGTATTCACAGATCAGAAGCTCTTCATGTGCTTCATTTTGCATCGCTGAAGTACATATTCTTTGAGAGCACATGTTGCACGTGACACGGTCGAGAGATCATGTGATTCTCCAGGATCCTCTGACGTCTATATCAAGGGTAATAAACCCGTGTTCTTGCGTACATGTAGCATCTGTCGATCTGGCCATCCAATGCAACAATGAACATACTCGCTTACGACCGCACTTCATGCATCCTCTGTGGAGCCCGATTGGAATCCAATGCTAGAAAATGGTGCGCCAAAGAGATCCGAGTCTGTTCGTCGAACCCCTCCCGTAGAACTCCCATAGAATGTTCCTCTTTCTCAACATTGAATCCACTCGTCCACTGATAGCTAATCATTTCGGTCGCAAATAAAGTGTACACCTCCTCTGTCGACTGCACTCAAGCGACGCTCTCTGGCGTTGGGCTCATCCGCCATGGCTCAATTGTCCAAGTCCCCATTGACCCAAATGTGGTGGACATGAGCAGACAGCCAAGAGGCTTAGATGAACGCGAAGGTTTCATAAAGGCACGATTGCACAGCCTCAAGAGGCACCAGCACACACAGACCCTTCGTCAGCATGGAACCCTCTTCGTCAGACCGCTTGTCCCCTTCCTCTGGGGCTTTGCCATCCATTCTTTTTGCTGGGACATGCTCAATGCCGAGAGTGCACCCGATCTTCAAGTTCTATTTCAAGCCTGCTTGTCAATGCCACTCAGTAGGAGCGGGGCATTGGACTGGGGCCACGGCTATATTGGGCTGATAGAGCCTGTCCCGATTGAGGATCCCAGAGGCTCAAAGTTGGGAGCTAAAGACATGATGGGGGATTGGTGGCGGTATTCAACCCCTTCCCAGATTGCAGAGATACATGAACTCGTAGAAGCTGAACATGCCGCTCCGATTATGGCACAGCCCATGCCCGAGGAAGGTCCGGAAATACCTACTGCGGGTGATTGTTTCTTATCATTGCCAACAGAATTGCGAGAAATGATCCTATTCAACCTTCCGTCGGGAGATGTCTATGCACTGAAGCTAGCATCTCCAGTATTTGCTAATATGCAGCTATCGGAGTCATTTTGGGCCTCAAGGTTCGCATTCGAACATGAGTTTGGATATGCACTGGAGGCTCGATCGTCGAGACCTCGGTCTTGGCGGTTGTTGTACTTCTCCATGGACCGGTTGAAAGAGAACCCAGCAGTATCTTTAACAGGTCGCTATCGTGTTTGGGAACTATCAAGCATGCTCAAACACCAGCTACGTGAAGCTGTTCACCCAGCTTGCCATGGTGAGCCCGTCATAGGATTGATCGAACCGCAGCATAGCAGTGAGTGGCTCAAGACCCAGTGGCAGACCGCTACCAGAGGGCTGGTGAATGAGCCTGATTTCTTCGAATTTGGCTGTAGGCCGCTACGCACCCGTGTTGTTCAGGTACCAACTCCGCTCAGACTAGATAGGATGGTTGTTTCGTTTGCCAGGGTTGGCACCGAGAAGTATATTTCTGGACTGGAACTTATTCACGACGATTCATCAATTAAGATTGGGTACACTGGTCGAGGGGAGCAGCAAATTGAGATTGATGAGAGCCTTTTGCCGATTTGCGGATGGCATCTGGCCCTAGGCATGTCGGGGCTTCAAGGTATTGCGGCTATCATGAAGGATGGCTCTCTGTGCTCCTGGGCTGGGAAATATGAAGATCTACCTCAATACTCACTACGAGGAGGCGGAGGCGATATTCTTGCGATGAAGGCGGAGTTTGATGTGAGTTACGAAGAATGGCACCAAAGGCAATTCCAACTGACGTTTTGAGGCGTTTCGTATGGTCTCTTTGAGCATACACACCAGCAACATGGAGACTACAACATGGATAAACAATGTGCCATGGAAGTACCTTTGTCCCTGGATGCCGGAGATACCACCTGAACATTATTTCTTGGATGGAAGCGGGCAGGAGTATGCTCACTGGTACATGGGACTAGAGGGGGGGACCGACGTCGGGAAGTCTCGCCCGATCGATACTTTTTATTTTGGCGGCTCTCACGGAGAACTTTTGCCATTTATAAAGGAGATCACAGTCTGGGCGCTTGTTGGGATAAATATCCAAATCACAAGCGTCGTGTTTACATATACTGATTCGAGCAGAGATCGATCCTTCGGCATGATTACCTCTGACCCCGACGCGGAGGATGAAATCGAAGAGGACCCAGAGGAAGTAAAATTCAGTGTCCCAATAGATGGTCCTGGCGGAGAAAGAATCCAATGCATCGACGTTTTGTATACGAAATTATTCGATACCAGGCCGATGTTGAAAGGTTTAAAAGTGAGTAGCATCAAATGGCCTATAACTGTCTGCTGACCTAGTCGTCTATAGATTCGTACCAACCGTCGAACATCTGAGGTGTTGCCAGCCCCGGAACCAACTGAGCGGAAGATCGCCAATAATATTCTCGACAATGCCGAGTATCCCAGCCAAGACCCTGATCAGCAAAGAACTGCCGATGTTTCCCAGAACTGGATTACATTGGAACCTCGCGGGCAAGAAATCGTTGGAATTTATGCAGTCTTGGTAAGTGGACATGTGAACAAGGCTCCTATCTTGACTAATTTGGCAAAGGGTTGGAATGTGATCGAGAACTTCGGCTTAATTTCCATGAACAAGCCCTGAAGACTAATATCGGAAGACTCGGGCGGGGGGCATAACATCGTGTAGTTGCTGAACTTCAGGCATCTTTAGAATAGCACCCATATAGGATCTAATTTACCAGAACCAACCTGAAACATTGTTTCTTCAGTGGTTGGTGTAAGGAATCATGAGGATACGTTAAGCGTGAAAGACCAAGCTATTGACATGCAAGAAGAGTAAATATTCATGGCTACTATCAAGGTTGGTTACAATAATCCTAATTCAGTCATATCTCATTAATTACATTTCACAATACTTTTACACTAGCCGTAATTTTCCATCTACTTCGTTCTATTAGAAAGCCCTGGGGCCTTCCTTCGGGGGTACCCATTCCGCACCAAAAGAAATCGGCGGGGTGTACCTCGCATTACTGGATACTGGGCTTGGCTGAAAGCTGGACCGTCCCGGCGAGGCCACTGGCGATGGGGCAATGGGCCAATCGTACTGCACAGCCTGGTTTCCTTCTCCAGTTCTTGTCTGTGGTCTAGCAGGAACTGTAGGTGGGGAGACATACTGCCGACTGTCATGGCGAAGGGTGGACGGAGGGGCAACCAATCCGCCAGTCGGAGCAGGCTCAAATGACAAGTGCTTCCTCGTCTTTTCCCGGACAGGGATCAACTCAGCCCCATCGTCTGTATCATCTGTATCGTTCGCCTTATGGCGTGCCTGCCACGGGAGTTTGCCAGACCTGGCTAGCAAAATCAAAAGTGTAACTACACCGGCGACGAAGGCTGCACCGCCTATGACAGCACCAACGATCGGAGCAGGTACACCTGATTCCTGAGAGGTCGCCTTCGGTAGTGCGTTTGTTGGAGTGCAGTGGGCTGTTGCTGAGGCTTCGACGGTAGCCGAGGCATAATAGCTTTGTAACTCGCCAGGGAGGGTCGTGTACCATGAAGGAGTGGTATATTGGGATGCGTGCCCAGACAAGAGAAAACACCTGGCTTCGGGGTCTGTCTGGGCTGAATTGGGTATAGCAGTTTGAAGAATCGCAGCGAGGTCTTGTGTCATTGTTGTTGTAACGATAAGGGAAGTGTCTGTAGAGATGCTGCTCGAGCTCGTGCTCAATAGACTGGTAGTGGTGGAAACAGTGTCGGTTTTTCGCTTGTCCGAGGTCGTCGAAGATTGTGAGGTGGTGGGCTGTGCTGTTGATGTGGGTTTCGCGGAAGTTGAAGGCTTATCTGTTGTCGTTGGCTTATCAGATGTAGTTGTCTTGGGTCTCGCCGATGTCGAGGTGGGCTGCTCGGATGTTGTAGGCTTGTCTGAAGTCGCAGACTTGACTGTGGTTGATTTGTCTGACTGGGCGGTCTGGACGGCTGCCGAGGGTTTGCTCGACGATGAGGGACTGCAAGTGTTGTCCTTGGAGCAGACCGACCCGGAGCCACAATACGAACTACCGCAGCATATCGAGCCCTTGGGCATGCAACCTGTGCCACATGCTTCCTGGTCACCCTCACACTTCTGGCTGTCACATACCGAGCCATTAGCGCAGCAGCCATCCTTAGTGCAAGATGAGCCGGCATTGCAATAGAAAGTCCCCCCGCAGCAGTCGGCGCCTTTGGGTATGCAGGTATTCTGGCAGGCTACTTCTCCAGAAGCACAATTGGGCCCATCGTTGTCACGGGCGAACAGGAATGGGCTGAACAAGTCCCGTGATAAGAGTCCGTCGGTCGTTGCTTTCTGATAAACCACCAAGAGGTCATTGGCGGTATTATAAAGTGAATTGTCAGCATTTTCGGAGCTGTTGTAGACAAGGATGTCTTTGGGAAGAGCAGCAGGGCTGGCAGCCTTGGTCCCAAATAGAGGAAGCTTCATTGTGGCGACTGAAACGAATGTTGCTGCTGGTTCACCTAGGCCTCGGCCAGCAGAGTGAGGGCTGTTCTCCTTAAGTCTTTAAGCCCGAGGACAAAAATTCCGACTCGGGTTCGTGACACTTATACGACGAGTGTGCCTAAGTGTGGAGGGTGGGCATTTATTAATCTTACAGGTGCATGAGGAGCTAGGCAACAAATAGCCTCACTGGCACCCAGATCTTTGGTCAGTCTAGAGGCACCAACTAAATAAGGAATCACCGCTAACATCTTTCTATACTCTAACAAAAGCAAGGGTGATCGGCTTTCAGCTTTCAAGTCCCCTAGGTGTAGTTGTGACAAGCAACACGAGATGTAAGCCATCAGATTGCTATTAACGCCAACCGTTGGACAAGACATGCACACATCAGACCAATTAGCCAAGGACATCTCATCTAACGCTCGCCAGCTCCTGCAGATGCATGTGCCTTGCAGAACGGCTGAGTCTAGACCATACTGGTTCCGGCGCTTACCCATTCAGGGGTAATCAGCCCTGCCACCGTCTGACCCAACAAAATTTGCCTGTTCATAATAGCCCATTCAGGAGGGTGAGCTTCTGTTCCCTTCCCCATGGGGAGTCGGGAAACCTGAAGACAGAAAACGTCCTACCTACATGTAGATCCTTCTCCCTAGCCTTGGGGGCTGGTACAAGAATCGCTCTAGATGATGATGATACGATACGATTTCCTCGCTTACTTCTCCTACTTGGAGAGCGAAATTTTCCTTGAATGTGAACGCAGGTACCGCTTCCTCCTTCGCTTCTGCCGTATTGTTGTCGGGGCTATAGCTCACAAGAAAGCTTCCCATGGATAGATGAGCTGAGGAGCACAAGTTCAAGGCACGGCTTCCGATTGCTCTCCCGCTCCGTGTGCTGCCTGGGCGGGGTATCTAATGCATGTGTGCATCCTGCGCTTAGACCGAGCTGGTGATTTGCTGTATGTCGGCCCCTGGAGCTGCAGGCTCATACCTCAGGTTGAAGGGGAGGTGGATTTCAATCACTCAAGGAGAGGAGTCACACCGGCTCGGAACCTCCCGACAGCTTGCCTGTTCGCCACGATCTCATTTCCCTGGCCAGAACGTCCAGTGGCATGGCAAGGTTGAACTGGCAGGCCGGGCAAGATGGCCCGAGTTAGTCCGCTGTTTAGGGACCATTCTCGCCTAGAAAGCCACCAGGTTTTTTTAGACACACTCTGGAAGCGTGAACCTGGGACGCTAAAGTAACCGGCTGCGCAGCTTGTGCTGCGGCTGAAGAGAAAATCCCCATAGCAATTTCCGCTGCAGCAACACAGCCCTATCACGGCTGTCATAGAACGCCACTGGCTTACCAAGCCTTCCTTCGGTCTGCTCCAGTGCTCACGCTGCATTTATGATGCATGAAATGTGCAGCTGCTGGTGGCTGCTTCTTTTCTTCTAGGGAGTGACACCGTGCTTACAGCTCGCGAATCAGAGTCGGCCTTTGGTTCTCGGGGGCGGAGCGTTTGATGACGCCCATCATCCCATCCAATTGACCGAGGGCGGCAATGATTATCCGACAGATGGATGACTGTGGCATCTGATAATAATTAGTCGCCGACTGAGAGTTATCGCCGGCCTTCAGGCACAGCCGCCGCCTTCAACTACAGCAGCCAGTAAACACGCTTACATTTTTCCTACTGGTGGCGCACATGTGCTCTGTAGCAAACAAAATACCTGCTAATTGAGAGTTTAATTGGACGGATTCCGACCGTGACCTTTGGTGATCTTTTTTGTTTCCGGTTAAACTCAACCTTTACCGATTAAGGAGCTGGGTGCTTGGTCATATATCCCATGCCCTCCTTTTCCTGGAAAATAGTCTTAGACCATTGCAAAAATGATGCTTCATTCGCACTATGCACTAGAATACATATTATGCATACTCGTTGGCTTTGGGTGCTTTAACTAAATTTATTTGTTATTTCGCTGCCCCTAGCTGTTGGTGTATAGATAGAACTCTCATCAATCTTCCACAAGAATCGGTCGACGAGGGATATCTTTCAAGATTTCCTTCCCCTCTGCAAAATCGTCGACCCTCCCATCTTCATCCCATAACGCTGCTAATACTTTTCTCTCACCCTTCCATGGAGACCTCGAGTGCATGACGGCGAAGTTCTATGTTCCAAGCTCTGATTAGCACTCATTATTCCAGTGGTGCAGGGTAGGTCGTGCTGCCCGACTTACATCAAGAAGAACAACATCCCCTTTCTCCCATTTTACAAGTACCTGCGATGACTCGGCAATGTGGAGCGCCAGATCCAGGTACTTCTTCTCAATCTGCTCCCCATCTCCGTACAGAGGAGGGGGGTGGTACGAATCATCATCGCCCCTGAACGGGGGCTCTGTTGCTCCATGATGTGTACTGCGCCCCCACGCGCTGGTGACATTGCCAAACCACGTCGTGAGACCTGTCTCTTTGTGAATTCGAATTACTATGCCCATAGAGTTAGTATTTCTCTCCGTATACTCATCCATATAGCACATACAGGGTGTGGTGTGGGTGACCGTCAAGCTGCCATCTTCGTTCCACTCGAACACGTTGCTGTGTCGGCGCACTTCCTCCTCAATTTTGGCTCGGGCGGTCTTTTCGTCGTCGCTCGGTAGGACATTCTGTCCATACGCGCCGTATACACTCGTTCCGGTGGTAGATACGACATCCTCCTTGCCGTAACGGTAGACGTATCGGATCCCCTTCTTCAGGACTTTTTCGTAGAACTCGGGAGCTTCGGCTTTTATTCTCGAGGCGAGCTGGATGCTCGAATTAATCGGTGTTTCTCCACCTGACATATATGAAGTATTAGTACTATGGAATTGAGCTTACGAGGAGAGCGAGAGTGTTCGGTCTTACCGGTTTCGGCGGGGACAATGGCAGAGAAGGTGAGCCATGCTGGGTTGATTGTTGACCAGCCGTATTCGTTATGGGGCCAAATGGGGAGTTCTGGAGGTCTACAACCTATTAGTACAGCAGAATAGCGATGGTTGATTTAAATAGCTGCCATTTTCATACCCTTCGTTTGCTGTCTTAACGTTCTTGGCTAGGACAGTCCGTGCCGGCGGTCTTCCTACCTCCTCATGTGCTCGGAATCCAAAGGCATGTGCAGCGTCGCTGTAATCCTGGGCGTTGTCGATTGGCAGGCCGCGGATGAGAACAGCACCTCCGTGCTTCTTCACAAGATCAAAGATCTTCCCGGACTTGGTAAGCTCTTGTAGAGCCTCGATATAATCCTGCAACGTCGCCGAACTGGGCGAAACCGCTTGGAGTGCTAGAGGGAAGGGGGCATCCCAATCGAACCCGAGGTTTTTGGTGCTTTGTTGACCCTCGAAGGTGAATTCATTGAAAGAAATCTGAGAGGCCATGGCTGTTGCTGTCTTTGAGTAGCTGAGATGACGAACAATGATTAACGCGTCTCCCAATTATCGGCTACAATCATTTCAATAATGCAAATCTTATGGTAAAGCTTCAGTTTTAATCAGCAACCACCCGGAATTATCGAGAATGGACAGAACCGCGCTCTACACTTGAACGGCGAGCAAGGTGAATTATGGATACAGAATTGCGCAATTCCAAGTTTATAAGACCACTATCCCCTGCTCTCCACGCTATTGATAGGGCCTGGGCTATAACGATTGCGTCAAACATGAGAGAAGCGAAGGCACTAGACGGGAAAATATCTCAGCGGTACTTATTCTATTCTCCGGGTTCGTAGAGATGAAAAACGGGGAATTGTTTTGCTCGCCGTATCATCGTCAAGGTGAGTGGATTCTGGTGGTCACGCAATCGTCTCGACGGATTGCCTCAACGGCCAAGCAAAAACTGGTGATGCCGAAGATACAGGGGTTCGGGAATAAAACATACCCCATGGACACCGTTTTTACATCATGCCATGCAGGTCAACTTTGTTTTAAGGTATCTGATCCGCTTTTGCTAGCCCTGCCTGCATTAAAGGGAAGAAGAAAGCACAGAAAAGGACCGAAAGGAAGAAGAACCGTCGATCATGGCCGAAGTGTCGAATCCATCCGGGACCGAACCACCGGTAAAGTCTGGGGGCCCCATCCCCACCTCGGACGTCGAGGAACTTTCGACGGCCAGTCCCAAGTATCACTGGTTCCGTGGCGTCTTTTTCCAGGCAACGGTTGTTGGAATTGCGGCCTTCACAGCACCCGGGCTATGGAATGCCATGAATTCAGTTGGTGCAGGTGGCCAACAGACCCCGTTCCTGGTGATGTAAGTCTGAGCTTGTTCCATACGTTTAATGCATCCTTATTGACATTCTATTGTGTTTAGGGCCGGCAATGCAGTTCTCTTTTCTCTGATGACGATCACTTGTCTTTGTGGTAGCATTGTTGCCAACCGTATTGGCCTCAAGAACACCCTCATCCTCGGCACTACAGGCTATGTTCTGTACTCGGCGGCATTGTACACTAACAACCGTTATGGTGTGGAGTGGTTCATCTATGTTGGTTCAGCTGCATGTGGTATCACGGCTGGTCTATTCTGGGCTGCAGAAGGCGCTATCATGCTGCTCTACCCTGAGCAGCACACGAGAGGCAAATATCTTGCATACTGGCTGTGCTATAGGAACAGCGGGAGCATCCTTGGAGGAATTATCAACCTGGCTTTCAACGCCACGGGATCTAGGACTGGAAAACTTGACTGGAGGACGTATATTGTCTTCGTCGTTCTCCGTAAGTTGAACTGCCCATGTTTCCCCTTCCAAGATAACAACCACTGACTAGTATGTGATGAAGAATGTCTTGGACCAGCTGCTGGCTTCTTTCTCTCACCACCAGAGAAGGTAGTTAGGCGAAACGGTACCCGAATCAACTTGATTAAACGTATCTCCGACTTGGACGAACTCAAGGCTCTTGGCCGGCTCGTAGTACGAAAGGAGCTGTTACTCTTGTAAGATCCTGCGCTTTGTAAACCCCACCGACCTTGAAGTGGAACGCTGCTAACCATCGGCAACAGAACACCCCTGTTTATCTACATCAATTGGTGTCTTCCATATATTGGATCTTATCTTTCTCTGTATTTCTCAGTTCGCTCCCGCGCTCTGGCTTCCCTTATTTCTTCCTTGGCCCAAATCACTGCAACCCTGTTGATGGGTACCTTCTTGGATTGGACCCGTCTCTCCCTCAACTCCCGTGCAAAGTATGCCTACTTAATTATGATGGCACTGATTGGAGGTTGCTGGATTTGGGGCGTGATAATCCAGCGCGAGTATGGTAACAAGCCACCGGGGCTTGACTGGGATGACTCTGGTTTCGGCCGTGGCTGGGCCTTGTACATCCTCTGGCAGATGAACTGGGCTCTGACATACAACTTTGGCTACTGGCTCATTGGATTCCTGGCGAGAGAGGCTGCTGATACTCCCCGACTCACCTCATATGTGCGGGCGCTCGAGAGCGCTGGGCAGTGCATTTCATCGGGCATCAGCTCTACACAAACTCCGGTAAGACATTGATTTCCTGCCATGTTGCCAGAGGCATATACTAACGATGTCTTAGCTTATTGTATGCCTGGGTATTAACTTTGCTCTGTGGGGCCTGGCGATAGTTCCAGCATTCCTCGTCGTTCGCAAGGTAGGCGTCGATTATAATGGAGCCAAGGACAATAATGAGGAGAGAGAGGAGGAGACGGAAAATTCGACTGTCAAATCCTAAGGACTAGTAAAATGGCTGTGGAAGACCTTGGACTTATCACAGTAATAGAAGTTGCAACAAAGCAGGAAACCCCACTAATAGATGGCTTTATAGACTGGACATAATAGATTCAATCATTGGTTTAGTGAGACTTGGATTTATTTTTTTAATTGGAACTCTGGGAATTCGAACTTTATCCTGTGCTGTTTGGATGTTGGTGAACTATTAAACAGTTGAATATCTTTGCATTTTGCATGTTGGAATCAAGTGGTGTTTAACGCGCTTGTCCCACGTGCTATATTTCATGCTTTCTAGGATCCAATATGAAGTTCGATGCAGTTATGTTTTAATGATGGGAACTCCACGTGGGAAACAATATTTACCCAGAGATAATTTTCCTCGTCAGACATCAGCTCTTCTTGCCATTAAGCGCTGAACGGGCCATCCAACAATAGCGAGAGAAGAGATGAACATAAGAGAGCCCACAAATAGAATAGATGGCTGATACTTGTTCAGGCCGTAACTGCCAAGTGATAAAGACCTGGTCAATAGACCAGCTGAGATGGGACCAGTGACGATGTTTCCAACGCCCTTGCCGAGTGCCATGAGAGAATACACAGGCTGCGGATCTTCAGACAGCATGGTGCCAAACTTGGGCCAGAAAACCACGTACGCGCCGGCAGTGATTCCCCAGACGATTGAAAAGATAAGCAACGTTGCCAGATGGTGACAGAAACCCCACAAGAGGAAGGCAGAGAGGGAGGCACCCAGGGTAGAAGTACAGACGAGGATGTGAATGTTGCTGCAGCGGTCCGTCAGATGACCAAAGCCAATCTGCCCAAATATGGTAGCAAGGTTGTTTGCGGCAAGAATCATTGCTCCGATAGTTCCGGACATGCCCATGTCCGATGCATATGACGGGAGGTATAGGGGAGGGAAGTAGTATGCTAAGCCCTGGCAGATGTTTGATACCGTGAAAACCCAAAACAGCGGATTCTTCAAGAACCTAATATCAAGGGGTTGCAATTTGTCGTGGTGCGAAGAAGGCAAGCGTGGCCTGAGAAAGAAGAGTGACGGGGCAACCAAAACAGACTGTGAGATGCAGACAATCCGTAGAGTTGTTTTGTGTCCATAGCTGCTCAATAACCACTCGAGAAGGAAGGGCAACCCAACGCCGCTAAAGCCACCTCCGGCGTAAAGGACACCATAAGCAAATCCGCGACGCTTGATGAACCATTCGTTCAACATAAACAGAAGTGGCATATAAAGCATCAGGAAGCCAAATCCGTAAAGTGCACCCTGTGTGGCGATAAGAGCTGGGATCGAGTTGACGAAAGACGCGATCAGAACCGATAGAACACAAATGATGGATCCAATGACCACCATGTGGCGCTGGAAGCGGCGGAATCTCTTAACGATTGGAGCTGCGATAGGAGCGCCGAGAAAATAGAGACTGGTAGCAACGGTACCAATAACAGGGATGTTACTGTCGCCTTCAAACTCGGGCTGCCGGGAGTAGTAATCTTGAAAGACTCCAAAACTGACTGGGAAGCCTAGAAACAGCGAAAAAGGAGGTCGGTTAGTTTATCCCCTCTCTGTTCTCTATTCAATCACAGACGGGTGAGGTAAATTGAGAATGGACGTACCCCAAAGGAGAGCCTCAACCACAAAACATGCGATCAAGTACTTCCATGCTTCCGGTCCATTGTCAGTAGGTGGCAGGGGCGGAAGTAGTTGGCCTTGGTCAGACTCCTCTTCTCGGTTTTCGCAGTCATAAGTAGCGCCATGGGTATCCTTCTCAGATGCCATTTCTTCTATCCAACTTGAGGCAATAGACCTGCTTCCTCGAGTGGGCAGAAAGAGAAAATTGAGGATATTAGTTTGAGACTAACTAATGGGAAAACGGATGTCTGGGGGGTATTCCTTTTATATAAAACTCGTAGGGCAATAATAACCTATCTCAAGCCTCCGCTACCCGCCATATCGCCCCGCGAGGAATGTCCGAAAGATTGTTCGGTGTAGTCAAGAGCGCCCTAGAGCGCTCTTCCGGCCCGGGAGCATGATCCGGCCTTGTGAAGATGTTCATATTAATAATATGTAGAGTCCGAACACGGGCAATTGGATCGATGAGTCAAGTAGATGGAGATTCAGTGGGGAGAAGAGGGCTCATTACGTTATTCATTCTTGCTCAACTCCACTGAAGAAGTTGCCGATCAAGTGACCGGAGAAAGCCAAGAGGTGACATAATTGTAGCACCAGGGCAATACGATATCCATCCTACTGGTGTACCAGATTTAATGTCACCCCTTGGCGAATCTTCACACATAAGCCTACGATCAGCCTAACAATCCTAGATCCCACCAGCAAATCGCACCACTTGCCGGCAGCACGATGGGAACAGATCTCCGAACAGCTACCTCTTTAGTCCGGCGTCGCAAATTGGCCCTCTGCAGTATCCTCTCATCAACAGCCGACTACTACTAAAGTGGGTGAGGAAGCTGGGCGCTTTGATGCACGCTGTGGACTGGTGAACGCTCAAAATTATGCGAAGCTATTATTCGAGTTTACTTGATTTTTTTTTCATATATAGATACTTTGAATGATATTAGCTTGGCCCAGCTGGTGGATAAGAACCTGTTGCTGGAGAACAAACGGAGTACCGGCCGTTACTATAGCCCACTGCCGCTCCATTGCATTATGACTATAGCCTCTCGATCGAACGAAGTTCCCAAGCCCAGCCTTCAAGTTAAATGGCCGCCAGCGAAGCAAGCCAGGACTCGAAGAGCGCAATTTGATCATCATGTGCAATGATCTTGGGCCCCCAACCATCTCCAAGCTCCTGAGTTGTGGTTGTACTGGCATTGACATTGTCCCAGTAAATCAAACCATCGCCATTGGGGTTGCCGTATTTAATAAAGTTAACCCAGTAGTTGCTCATCTTTTCAGCAATCTCATAGTCCTCTTCCTCCCATTCACCGTAGTACACATTGTAGAGATTGTACTGCGTATACTGAATCTCCGTCATGTGGGCAGCGCCGGCGTTTTGTCCCGGAGGAGCATGATCCCAAAAATAGGTCCACACCGGGCTAGTTCTGTTGCTCAGCCAGTAGTTGGCCCAAAATTGCGTGCCAACCGTGGAACGATCCGTGTACTGTGCATTCTGGGCAGCAGAAGCAGTGACAGAGTCGTTGGCCGGGTAAGCTTCGAGGAATTTGTCCGCAAAGCTGGCGAAAGTGCTATTCAAGCTCGAGAGGTATGTCGCGAGTGTGATATTTAGCCCATAAGAAGCGCCGCTTTCGTCCTTTGTATTACCGGTCATTATAGGAACGTCGTGAGCTAGACCAAGCTTGAGCGTGTTCAGGTAAGTATCAGGCATGCAGTAATAGTCGAGAGTTCCCTTGAAAGATGCGCCAGATGTACCTCCAAACTCAGAAGTATCGAGGGTCTCCATCGGCAAGGAGCGCATACAGCTAATCGTGGAACAATTGACGCTTTCCATAAAGGAGACACCGTATTCTTCGGCAACGTCGTAGGTCTGGTAGCCTTCAGCCAGCTCGACAGCGGATGGATCATGAGGATCGCGAAGACCACTTTGGATGATTGCGCCGACAATCTTGCCTTTGGTCAAGGGACTGTTTAGAATGTGATAAGTCGCAGCGGAACCAGCCGATTGGCCCATAACAGTAATGTGCTCAGGGTCACCACCAAAGGAAGCAATATTGTCCCGTACCCATTGTAGAGCAGCAAACTGATCCAGCATGCCCCAGTTTCCCGAGCTATTGAGGCCGATAGTGGCTAGGTTTTCCTCTGTCAACTCAGGGGACACAAGCCAGCCGGTTGGGCCGGTACGATAGTTGTAATTGACAAAAACAACACCTTTGTCGGCCAATCCAGCGCCGTCGAAACGAGGATCAGCGTTAGATCCGCCGGCAGGATAGCTCCACATGACAACAGGCAGCTTGTCATCCGTAGAGTTAGCTGCGCTCCAAACATTAACGTTCAAACAGTCTTCGCCAATCGTGGCGTAAGTGGTGCCGGATGACGGACAAGAGTATCCATAGTCCTTGGCGTCTCGAGTTGCGTTCCAAGCTGTGACGTTTTGAGGAGGACGGAAGCGGTTGTTCCCCGATGTGTCGGCGGCAAAAGGGATACCTTTCCTATATCACAGGTCAGCACCTGATTCACTTCTCGGCCTGCATCTTTTTGCGCCTACCAGACAGTGACTTTTTGCCAGTTGGTAAGATTCAGGCCGGCAACACTGCTATTAAAGGCCGGATAACCCTGGACAGGGCCATTGGGGGTTTGGATCACGGTCTCATACAGCGCCGCCTTGGCGACCGAAGCAAGTAGCCCCAAGACGGTGGAGAAAACATATGCGTGCATCATAGGTATTGGTAGCTATATAGGACTAGTTTGATTCGATGGAGCTATGATTAAGGTAATTAGAAAAAAGAAATCCCATCAGAGAGAAAACGCTTTATATGTCTTAAATCCTCGCCCAAATAAGTTCGGCACAGTATATGCCGTCTTTTGCAGTATAATGTATTCTTTTTAATGACGCGTCCGTCAAAGCCATCATGCCATACCCCAGACGTACGCGTCCTACCCTTGAATCCTTGAATAAAACGTAATTGTTATGGGACTGCCCCGAACCAGTAGAGTGTCAACGATAAAGAGTGACATGCCATAACAAATCTTGCCGCATCGCTCAGTCTGCCGCCTTTCTCGCTGTTTTAGACTGCTCCTTGCGTGGATTGATATTGGCCAAAGAATTCAGGGACATTACTCTTGACATCCCAAAGCTACACGAGCTACTCATGGTCAGTCCAATTCACCTCAAGCAGGGCACGTTCCATCACGTGTGGAGAATAACAGCAGCTAGGTAAAGTGATCAGCGGCCAAGTAACCTAAAATACTCAAGCTTTGACCTATAAGTGTTCACAGGTATTTGAAGGCATCGTTGGTGGTCATCATCGGGATCCCAATTTTGCAACAATGTACCTGCGGGTTTATCTAGAATGTGCTGTAGCAGGTACCTCTCTCGTCCGCGAATTTGCTGGTAAATCAAAACTGAAACGAAACCATGAGAATGGACATGTTTGACGATAGCGGAAGGGGTATGTAGCTCTCCGGCGCTATACCACGCACTTAACATACCTACATAACTCTACTTGTTGGCAAGGATTATAAGATATTAGAAATATATCTCTTTTCTTAGAACAGAAGGATTATCTAATTACATTGACGATTCAGAAGTAAATATGAATAGTTTTATATAAAGGTTTTTTACATGATCTAGAAGAGCTATAGAAAACTATGAATATATTTAATTCTCCTAATTTCTCATGTTTTATTCTGAAAACCTATATCTTCTCTACAAATAAACCATCTCATTTTACAGTGATCTACTTTCACAAACTGAATTACATTTGTGGGAACAGCCATAAATACTGACGCCTCCGGACCTTAAGAAATTCCACTACTTGGAGGCGAGGTACAAAGTGGGATGAAGTCACTTTGTGGAGCCCAAGGAATTAACATTCCGCGAACTCTCATTTGATTTGTAAGAAAGGATGGGGCGATTGATAATGTTCGAAATATAAAGCATGATCGCCCTGCCTAAAAACCTCTCGTAGCTTGAACGCAGTACTCTCATGATATTTGCATTTTACTCCAGTGCCATCGTAAAGAAATAATGTCTCATCTCCAATACTATGCCTATAAAGGCCAGGGAGTCGAAAAGAGAGCGGCGTTCTCTTACAACCAGGCCGTTCGAGTAGGCGATCGGATCGAATGCTCTGGCCAAGGTACGCTTTAGCCGACGAACACATTTCATACCTAGTGAAGCTGATATCCTTATTTGCTTTGAAGGGGGATGGCATCCCGAGACTGGCGTGTTTGAGAAGGAAATAAATGCGCAAATCGACCTTGCGTTTTCCAACGTGGAGCTCAATTTGAAGGACGCTGGGGGCAAAGGGTGGTCCCAGGTTTTCCGTGTGAACTCTTATCACGTCCCTTTGAACAACGAAGCATTGGAAGCCATGGTGCGGAACTTCAAGAAATATATGCCGGATCACCAACCGATCTGGACCTGTGTGGGCGTGGCGCGTCTTGGAGAGGATGATATGCGTGTTGAGATTGAGGTTGTAGCACATGACCCGCAAGAGGCCAAATAGGACCGGTACTACTTGTGCCAAATATGAAATCTCTTGCCTCAACACTCATTTCCGAGAAAAGAGAGACACTTCCAAATGGGTGCCGAATTCCAGCAGCTCACGTTCCATATTTGATACTGGGAACTCTGTTCTTTCATAGGACTCCCACATCTCCATGGTTCGGGGAGAGTCCGCGTCAAGGAACGGCTTGCTATTTATAAAGATCAGTCTGCTGTCTGATACTCAGTTTTGCGTTTCCTGGGGTCAAAGGAACATCACATACCTCTTCTCATCCGCCACAATACCGCTGTCCCAGAAGGTCGCGATAATCATAGCTGGTTTAGCAATGTCCGCGATGATTTCTCTAACCGGCGCCGAGGCATATGCTGAAATAACGAGAGACTCATCATCAACGTCCACGAAAGCTCCAGCTCCAAACTGTCCTTTGACTTCGAACTTCGAATCCAATTTCCTGTAGGAAGTTCACTGTGCAGTCCCTATATCCAGGGTTTTGCGCAATCAAACGGATGCCGGGGTTGAATTTCCTGATCTCCTCTGCCACAGTGAATGCCATGGCATGCTGTGTCATGGGACCAGAAGTCATCTGGTCAGCAGAACATTCCTTTTTCGATTTATATATCTCCAGATGGGGGCCACCTGCTAAGTCCAAGCCCAAAGCAGATGATTTTGGTAATTTTCCGAGTGCATAGATACTGGCTCTCAAATAAGAGCCTGCTTAACTCCACTTTGAACAACTTGCATGAGATGCTTGCCTTCCAAAGCTGGCTTCTGATGTCGAAAAGCTCCTGCCAGTTCTCAATCTTGTGTTTAAAACCTTCAGCCGCCGTGTTCCTCCAACCGATAAGATACGTGGACTTGTGCAGTTCCGCTGGGCTTTCAGGCTCAGACAGCACCAGAGTCCAGTAGCCTTGATACTTGACGTAGGGTCGCCTTCAATTTAAGAAGTTAGCGAGGCAATTCTTCCAGTATGTGGGAGAGTTGTGAAAGCACTGACCAAATTGGCCGCTCAATCTGAAATCCGGGGTTCTTAATTCGAATTTGTTTACCTTCAAGGTCCCGGAGTGTAAATACTTCCAGATGGAACGACTACTCCAACTACCTCTCAATATCTTGTAAGTCGACTTTTGACCAGAATGCTGTTCTGGAATAATAGAGATCTGCCACACGCTGAGAACTGAGCCTCCAGGGTTTGCAAGCATAGTCAAAGTCAAGAACTTGGGCTGGCGAGTCTACGGACCCTTGTTCATCTTGCTTGTCAGCTACCATGTCGGGGGAGAAGGGAAGATCGCAAATATTGGCCCAAAGTAGTTATAGAAGGGAAAGGCTGAACTAGGATTGAGTGGGAGACTGGGATGGGACCCCCCCTCTTTATCATATTCGTGTAGGCAGTGACTCAGCTCGCTGCCTGAAAGAGAGAGATGGCACGAAAATACTAGGCATCAATGCTTACGGGGAGTGGGTAGCGTAAGCTGCATGAATACATGTATCCTTGAAGGTAGCAAAAGAAATTCAACCTCCATATCCCCTGAGAGGTGATGTACCCAATGTGGGCTTCTGTGCTCCATTGCTGGGTAGTTCTCCCTTACCGCTTTTTCGCTATATATTTCTTCCAATGGCTGGTATTCCATTTCTACTGGCCGAATTTTCTGGTGGTGCCTCGGCAACTTAACGGTAGATCACCTTGTGCTACGATTGAGATGGATCTAGGTGTCTATGGAGAGCGCAACTAGAGTTAGAGGGGATTGAATATGCTCGGAGAATGTCTTTTTGTGATCCATCGAAACAATCATTCTAGTGAAAGTGACACAGCGCTATACTCATAGGAAAATCTGATTGTGTTCAGGAAAACGTTTCAAAATTCATCTCCTCAAGCCTTAGTATCCTGGAGACTTGACAAGGATGTTAGCCTGTGCAATTCTCCACGGAAATCATCCGAGCGAAGACCAGTTGAATTTTATATTCAAAGAAACTCTGTACACAACTACGTTGTTCTAATTATGAAACAGTAGCTTAGGTATCACCGAACTCAATACCGCGAGAATACAGAGAAGGATCTAAAGCCAGATTGTGCTTACTCGAAGGTCCAAAGGGCTTATCACCTTATGGGCGATATATACGACAACGTCGATGATTATTTTGACCAACCTTGTACTGCTCTAAGCTGTGGAAATGTTGAAGTCCACTGATGATCTGTGCTCTGCTATATAGATAAGTAAGCATATCTCTTTCCTCTTAGATTTACAATTAGATGCATCTCAAGAAAGAGAAGGGCAAAAGCAACCGACACATGCTGTTATTGCGCGTTCTTGAAGATTTAAATGAATTAATTTGACAGCTCAATTGCGATTAGAATAAGAATACAATTATCGATTAAAGCTAAACCATGTAAATTTCAGCTTCAGGCATAAAGTTCAAGAAAATTCGCCTTGCTATACTGGTATCCTGATAATCACATGGTGTCGGGGTTGCTCATTTTCGGCCGGAGCTACGGATCAAACGCGGAGTTCCGGAGTGAAGCTCCGTTCCGATGTTCCAGGATATCCCGTCCCGAAACTCCTGATCAACTCTTGCACCGATTATAGATCATTCGAAATCAATCGACCATCAATGATTCGAAATCAGTAGAATTATTCAATCGAGCTGTGTATCTAATTATATGAACATTTCATTCCTCAGGCCAAATCTTTGTCTTTTCCAATTCATCACCTCATACCCAGAAGTTCTAATAAAATACCACACTTTCTTACCCCGCTTCCTAAACAGAGTTCCTCAAGATGGCAGCAACAGCGGATAAGTCCAAGCCGTACATCCCTCTTGCTAGTCTCGCTCGAGATGGCTGGTCAACAGATGAGGAAGCCACCGCTACTTGCTTTTGTGGGGCCGTACAGCTAGTCTTTGTGAGGCTCCAATGCTCCTGATTCTATGCCCTCTTATCACTTGTTAAGAGCTCTATCAATATAAATGCTAACATTGAACACTTTAGCCAACTCAAGGTCCCGGCTTGCTCAACACATTCGTTTGCAATTGCACAGATTGCCGCAAAATCACCGCGTCCATGTTCGCTTCCAACTTTACAGTTGCAAATACACACTTGAATCATGCCCGAGGCAAAGAGAATCTGAAGGAATTCTCTCAGTCAGATACGATACTGAGAGAGGAGTCAATGACAAATCACTTTTGCTCTACCTGCGGAACACTGATGTACCGGACCGGTTCGGGCTGGCCTGGAGCCAGCATTCTCCGCATTGGCACGGTTGATGACTTCAACCTGCATGAAACAAAATTGAGGCCACAGCACGAAATATTTGTGAAGGATAGGGTCTCTTGGGTTAGTGGAGTGGAAGGGGCTAAACAGGTGGAGGGGCTGCCGTCTAAATTGTAACGCTCAGCTACGAGTGTTGAAATTGAGCGAATGTACTTTAAGATGTTCCTTATTACACTCTATATGACTTTTGTATGATCAACCCTCCTTGAATGCTTGATATGTATGACGGCTGATCGTCCTTTGGCTGTGGTGAGACAGTGGTTTACTGGCAAGTATCAAAGATCTGAAATGTGGGAATGGGAGTGACTCCATTCAGAGTACGGCCTACCCATGGCTATTTGAAGAGTATTATACCAGTTGTAATTTATATCGGATCATATCGCCTAAGAAATACGACCTCTATAAAAACTACTGACACTCCGAGCATGATAATTCATTACATGGCATTAGTGCCTTCACGGATATCGAGGTGATAATGCTCCCAAGAACGGTTGCCAAAGTTTTCTCGGCTTGCTATGCTTCCATCGCCCCTTCACGAGGACCAGTATACTCTTCACCTGCAACCCAGACTCGTTTGATATTCCGAGTAGCTTTAATATCGGCAATCGGATCCCCCTCAATCAGAACCAAGTCCGCTCTCCTTCCCGGCTCAATAACCCCACGATCCTTTAAGTTCCAGTGCTTAGCCGGCAACACCGTCGCTGACCGAAGCACGTCTAGACTTGTCATACCCGCCTCCATCATGAGCTCTAGCTCGTCATGGAATGACTTCCCAAAGGAAACCACGGCGGCAATCTCATGATTGGCATCCGTGCCTATAGTGATCGGGACTCTAGCCTCATGATATATCCGGAGTGATTCACGAGCCGACTCATAGCTCGTTAGGCCAGGCCGATTTAGCCCGGCAAAGGCCTTCATCACCGACAAAGTGGGCACGAGGATCTGGCCACGAGACAAGACCTCCTGGGCTAGATCTGCGGTAATTGGCTTGTCAAGAGGGGTGTGATGGATCTGGTCAGCACCGGATCGCATGGCTTGAGCATGAGAGTTGGCATCGGCCGCGTGGCACACAACCTGCTTACCATGCCTATGAGAACCTTCGACTAGTGCGTTCAGAGTCTCTTGTGAGAGGCCGGGCGTTTGTGCGATCAATTTAATGAAGTCGGGTTGCCATGAGATTTGCTCGTCGACCCAACGTGCAACATCGTCCTCTCCTTGTACTAGTAGGTTTGGCATTGAGACCATGTTCTGAATCATGTTCCCGTGGATGCTTCCGGGAGCAGCGGCTGGGGCGCCAGCAGAGTAGACATCAACGAGACCGGGGAGCTTCTGGAAAGAATGGACATGTTCTTTGGAGAAGCATGCCAGCTGGAAGGCGGTAGTGATGCCATGGCTAGTTAAAGATTGGAGGTCTGTGATCTTTCGTGGATGAGAATGGGACTCGATAAAGCCGGGAAGAAGAACACCTCCTTGGCCGTCGATTCGATCGCTTATGCCTGAATCATCGTTGCCAATTATGTTTCCATCGATTATCACGGTAGATGGAGGCCTTATTATCTCCCCATCGAACACCCTAACATTGTCAATTGCGATTTTGCGATCAGTAGATCCAGAGTTGTCCTCAGACATTGTGCCAGAACTGTGAAGTGACTGTCTTGTGTGCTAAGCAATGAGTTGATGTTGATGTGACATTAGACGAACAGACTTGAAGGCAACAGAGAAACAGTAGGTTGAGTAAGATTCTGAAGGATCAGGAGGACACACATGAGACCGGCCTTAAATAGTAATACCTCTGACAGTCCGGATGGCATACGGATACGCCATACCAATTTGAATCAGGAAGCCGATACATGGCGTCCCAGGTAATCTCAATCGGATCCGTTTCTCAAGATAACAAGACGCATTTGAAGAGGGTGGTGCAACCTGCGACCAGGGTTATACTATAGAACATCGGCTGAGGCTGTGGAGTCGATCGCAGCACTAACTGAAAAGCGTATGAAGCGCGATTTGCGATGGGGTCGTCGGTTTGCTTGTCCCGTGATGGATGGATCTTCTGCCACGATGCCTGCATCACTATCTAGTACCACCGTACATGGAGCCTAATTAACGGGAATATGTTGTTTATCGCCGTGAATTGGCCAGTCTACGCCCTGTACCCAATAATTGTACTTTCAAAAATCAAACTGTCCGACCGGCTATAATGTCATAGGAGAGCGTGGGGTTTACGCGACCCCTGCCTCCCCTCGCTGGTCAGGTATGACTGCGAATGTCGATGGCCAGTTCGTTGCACGGGTCACAGGTCGCTTTGAGACCACCCGCTATCTTCTAATTGGAAATTCTATGCGGCGGTGGTATCAAATGACGGGCACCAGTTGGTATCGCTTCGTGATTTGTGCTCTCGACTGGAGGGCTGCGCCAATGCCCCATACCTGGCCAAGCTTGAGCAGACAGTCCAAGGTCCATAATCTCTGCTGCTCAGGGAGGAAAGGAATCTCGTTGACAATGTGAATAAATCGAGTCGCAAAGTATGCTCCCAAAGCTTGACCTCCTTGGCCAACCATCGGGCACCCCTCGGGGTCAACCTCGCCTATCATGAAGGGCACCGTGGAGCATATCGAGTCTGCAGCTGACTGCATGCCATGGTTGATGGCTTCCCGGGATAAAGGTGAGTTATACCGCATTCCCGTCTGGGACACCAGATTGAGGCCTTCAATTATTGCCCCTAAAAGTTGGATACGGCTAGTCCAGTACACTGACCATCGACACCCGTCTTGAATCTGGGGAAAGGTATATAGTTTGCTTATAAACCTCAGATCAGGGGATACTTCGCCTGATGCAAGTTCAACGGCTCTAGGCATTTGACCCGGCGGAAGGTTCGACGGCCATGCTGCGAGCTCTCTTTCAGTTTCAAAGGCCTTATCAAGAGCTCTCGTGAGTTCAATTATAGAGGACGAGCTGGACAGCCCGTCCGCGTTTAATTTGGTCAGCCGCTTTATGTCTCGGCAGAACTTGGACACGTTGCCGTACATGTGATTCAAACCCGACTGAAGTGGTCTTTGAGGCCCCTTAGTTAGGTCAAGCGCATCCAAGCCCTCAGCGCAAGATTTGCCGCCATCCATACTTCGTAATTGCAATCGGGCATGGATTGTCCACAGCAAGCCAGCCTCTGGCTCACTTTGAGGCTTCCTCGGGGCTCTCGCTCGCAAAAGTTGGACCAGGCCCGTTTCGTGGGGCTTCATAGCGTTCACGTTACCACTCAATGCCTAGGGCCCCAGTCAACGAAAAGTAACAAACAAGATAGTAGTAGTGATAAACCAACCTCTCGTTTCTGAATTAAGAAAACAGCTGCCAGTAGCGCAGCATCATCCTCGCCAGAACACGATCGAAGTGCCGCACCCATGGACCTTAAGGCTATGCTATATAGTTGGTCGGCTTTGAAATGAAGAATACTAGTGCTTGAAACATTTGCGAGGCTCGTCATGGCCACGGCATTCAATGAGTCTCGCAGACAGATATTGTTCGGTTGGGTCGATAGTAGTTCTGGGAGGAACTGGAGATAACCCAATCCATCGGGACTGGGGGTATAAACAAAGTTCTTGAAGAAGTACCCCATGGCGTGCTGGAGCCAGTCTATAGAGGGCTGAATATTGAAATGTCCCTTTGACAGTTGATGCTCAGAATTGGCGACTGCATGTTTTGGCAAGGCAGTCTCAGATGCTTGGCTAGGAAAGTCGTCATTCATGGACAAGAAGTTACTAATCTCGGGGAATCCGGGGCATTTTCTCCTGCCCTTGATGCAACGGCGGCATTGGGGCTTCTGTTCGTCACACTACTCAGTCGACTCCTTTTGTCAGCTCGGTCCCGAGTTCCAGTTGAGCAGATGCCGCACCTTGACCTTCATCCGCCGACAAGCGTGACACCCTCTGCTATATTTCGGTCTGGGCGGCATTTCCGCCCTAGCCCCATAACAAGGTCATTTATAGTAATTGACGGACTCTACGATCTGACGAACGGGTGAAATTGATGAGAGTAAGACGAGACGGTGAAACAATGGGAAAATGAGTTCTCAGCTTGATTAGTCAGTGGCCTGTTCCAGCAATCATCCATGATCTCCAAAAATAGTACTTACCCTATAGATCTCACATTGCAGAGAACCAAGACATTGACACCAGATGGTAGGTAATATCCAATATATAAAGGCTCTAGAATATGCCCAAGATGAAATTAATAGGCCTGAATGTTAAGTTTTCAGTATAAAAAATGTCTACTTACATTTCAAATTGCTATTCAGCATTTCCATGTTGATGTACGAGTAAGTTATGTCAATCCTTCTAAATTTTGGGTTTCACCAGAGAGTCTATTAAACTTCGACCCGTCCAAGAGTAAATATTCAATCATTTTGTTCGTTAAACAAAAGCACCACATCCTCAAATTCACTGCCTAGATGCTGTGGAAAGCCCGCCATCCCTTGTTTCCGAGCCAAACAAGTGAGGAGGAAATAACACTCGATTGGCTAAGTCCATTAACTCCGCGACAAGGGAAGATCGTCAGCAATTCCCTTTTCTGCTAAGCGTACGTAGTGATCAAGATTCTGGGCCGAGTATCCGAGCGGCCCCTGTCAAGTCTCAACGGACGGGGCGGCCTTTTCGCTTGTGTCGTTGTCATTACTACCTCTGAATCCTCAACGTTCGACAATTGTGATAGAGAATGCCTCGGAACCCCAGCAACGATGCTGCATGCTGGACATGTCGACTTCGTCGGAAGAGATGTGATAGGGCGAGTCCAGAATGTGGAAGCTGTCTCGACTTGGCTATTCGATGCCACAGGGGCTCCCAGAAGCCTGAATGGATGGACGGTGGACCACGCCAGAAGGCCATGGGTGGAAAAATCAAGAAATTGATTAGACTTGGTGCAAACGCCAGACGCGCGAAGGGCGACCTACCATTTCACGTCACTTCACAGCAAGACTACAGTTCTCAGCCTGGTTTGCCGGAGGTTCCTTTAATCTCTGAGTCCTATACACTTGGAGATCAATTGGGACCATCTGGCCAGCATGTATCGAAATCAAGTTCCTCAATTTCCCCAAATGAGGGCTTTTCACGAACCTCGCCTGGATTTAATGAGCAGGCGGAAAGTATCCACGCAGGGGAACGGTTGGCGGCGCTGGGCCCTGCTTGGGAGCAAGACTTCACCATGATATTTATCGATTTCGTCTTCCCGCTGTTGTTTCCATTCTATCGACCACCCGCTGTGGCAACTAGCAGGGCCTGGTTGCTATCCTTTGTCAAGCAAAATAGAGCCACAACCCATGCTGTATTGAGCTTGAGTTCATTCTTTTTCACCTTCGGCTTGGCAGATGTCTTCCCCGGGAAACATGACGCATGTAGGTATACCATGTGGGGACAAGTAGTTGACCAGGCCCGTATGGCGTTCGGAATGCTAAACGTGGACTTGGCCTCGATGACGGAGGGTGGTCGCCAGCCAGCAATACTAGAGAGGGCGCGGGTGATGGCAACTATCGTCCATCTGATGATATTCGATCTTTTCGTGGGACGGACATCGGATTGGGAGGTCCATCTTGCGCCTGCACTGCTAATATTTCAGGATATTGCCAACAATGTGGGACTAGGATCTAATGAGGAGGTCGGAATATCCGCTATTCTAGATGCCATGAACTGGCCCCGGCCATATTTCCCCGGCTTCCAGCTTCAGCTCTGGAACCCGGACCAGGCAAATTTTCGATTCTTTTCAGCGCTGCTTATTGTGATCGATATCCTAGCTAGCACGTCACTCCGAAGAGAGCCGCGTCTAAGCCATCTTCACGGCAAGCTGTTAGGAACTTTGCCACCTGAAGAGATAGACCAGCATTTGGACCTCTTTTCATTTGTTGGCTGCCAGAACTGGGTTCTCCTTGCCATTGGGAATATCGCCGCTTTGGAAGCTAGAAAGAGGGACGAGTTAATGAACTATGCCTTTGATCAAGAGGAATTTGACATGCGAGCAAGTGAAATACACAAGTCACTAGAAACCGGCCTTAAATCTATCGCTAATGGCGCACAATTGATCCCTATTCGCGGCTCCTCCTTTTGGTATCAGCCTGGACATACCCCCCTTGAAGGAATTCGTTCTCTTGTGCCAACAAGAATATACGCCCATGCTGCGCTCATTTACCTTCAAGCAGTTATTGAAGGCCCCAATTTGGAGATCAGCTCAATAAATTTGCACACGAATTCAATCGCACGGTTGTTACGAGAGCTGCATGACCCGAGCCAAATACGCACACTTGCTTGGCCAATCTGCATCGCGGGTTGCTTTTCTTGGGTTGAAGAAGAACAAACATGCTTCCAAAAGGTTCTTGCTTCCGTGGGAGATATTCAATCGAGGAGCGCCGCTCTGGAGGCGAGCAATATAATGAAGAAAGTATGGAGTTGTCGAGATAACGAGGGATCTTACAGGTGGGACGCCGCCGCCTGTCTTGGAGCTATGGGTTATCCGGCGCTTCTTTTCTAATATTCTGCGTTCAAAGAGAGAAATAGTATGTAATCTGAGTTTTATTTGGAAATAAACAAAGACAACCTGGATAGAAAATGATTGCTGGTCACTCTTCTGACGCAGGCGGTGAATTAGACATTCTTCCAAGGGGCCATCAACTCTGCCACGGTATGTGTCTTGATATGAGGGAATATTTTGTTCAGGCTCTTTTCGTGAGGCACGTAACATATTCCATAAACGTGATAGAGACCAAACAGTGAAAATCTCCGCTGAAGCGCCGGCTTTGGAAATCGCTTGTAACTTGCTTGATGGATAGGCAACTCGGTCATCTCTCCTCGCTCCAGTTTCTCGATTGGGTCGTATGCGACGTTGAATTTGCACCCTGATTGCCATGGTCAGCGTTTTATGAACCGTGATTACGGTAAGGAAGTGATAGCAGGGAGAGTAGCGAAAGCCATACCGACAGTCTCTTCTGCGATCCTGAGGATCTCGTTGTGCGTGACATTGTCGCTATAGCAATACATTTCCGTCTCCCATTTCTCAAGACCCAACGCGGCTTCAACAAAGCGAGCGATATCAAAGCTATAGGTGAATGACACAACATCTTCTCCCGAGCCAGGAATAGCTGCAGCTCGATTAGCCATGTCGATATGGATGCCATATACACCCATGTGGCTACGGATATGCGGCGTTCCGACTTGATCAATGATGGTGCCATTGTACACGGTTGTGAATTCGAGGTCGGTCGATCGAAGCGTCTCGATGGTTTGATGCCGGATAGGCAAGTAAGGAAGATAGTATTTACTTGTGGAAAGTGTTAACAATGCTACCCTTAGAGAGTTGACTTTACATCAAGCCACTATATGGAATACGTACGGGTCATTGATCGGCATCGACCAGTCACTTGAGATGAAGCGGCGTGTGGTTGAACACGCATTCGCTGCATGAACAAGGGCGATTTCAGCTGCTCCAGACTCGGGGCTGTTTACCTGCAGAGCGGAAATGAGAGTGTTGACCTCGTAGCTCTCAAGCACGTCCTGCAGCTCTTGGGGCTTCGAGTAGTCTACTCCAACGACCTTTAGAGCTGAGTTGGGTAGGTCTTGCGCCTTTGCCTTTCATATTAGTACCACAACCGTGAGGCATATCTCAATGTAGGGTTGGTTAAAGTACTCAAACATACCTTGCGGGAAAGAACAATGACGGAGTATTCTGGGTTCTCCTGTAGAATTTCGGCAATGGTAAGGCCAAGTTTGCCAGTACCGCCTGCTACTGCGACTATTTTCATGGTTTGGAATTGGACTAATGTGAGGTTGCTGGTGCTTATGTATATGATGATAGGGAGAAGGAGATGAGTAGTCGATTCTAGAGGTGAAGAGAGCGATCGAGCTCATATTTATAGCCAACTGACTGCCATCAACGAACCCAGGACTCTTCTTCCTGTGGGTTTGGCTGCTGACACCGGTCCTAATCGGGAAATGGGCGCGCGCTCAACCCAGAAGCAGAAATCTGCCTCAAAGAAGGTTAAGGATGATTGGAATAATGGTGTCCCCCAAGAAAGAAAGCTAGCCATCCTAGCCATCTACCTGATTGTACAAGTATTCAGGTCATATCACATATTAACTCGCTGGGCTTGGCAATGGTGGCGGGTAAGTCGGCAGCCACGACAATTGGCACATTCGATGAGCCTGACATTCGCTAAGATATCCTTGGCCATAACTTATTCGTCTCTCCACTGTGAGTACAATTACGTGGTCAAGAAGTGCGAGTATGAAAATCTATGATTGGGAAGCTTGTTCTTTCTTTAGGCTTATCCCACCACGTCCTTCACGTGTCGGCTCGGTTCATTCCAAAGAGTTCCTCAAAACTAGGCAACTTTCTCCCGATTTCACTTGAGGCATGATGACGGGTTGTTTTGGGAGGTTTGTTATGAGAAAAAAAATAGATAATATCTCGTAAAGAGCATAGACGAGCATGGCTTTGATCTTTACCATGTACCCTGTCAAGTGGGTGGAATAAAACGTGGCACACCAAAACTCTTTCGGCGTAAGGCAGGGACCTCTTTTTTTTTTTTTAACTAAAGATAATAATATAACAATAATAAACTATTCAGTGATATGTAATATGATATTGTGTTGAGTACTAGGTTATTATTGCGATATTGTGTTGAAATTCAATGCTGGACTGTCTCGATATGCCATGTTTTATTTCACCCACTTACCTGTCCCCGCAGAAAGGAACATTGAAACAAAACAGAATAAACCGAGTGCAAAAAAAAAATTAGATTTCAGTAAAAAAGGCCATTTATAAGTAAGAGCAGCAACAGCTCGACATGACCTCTCTGTGCTCTTACTCTTGGGCATAGCTAATTTTGAGCTCCGGGGAAAGCATGTCGTTGACATTATTGCTGAGTCTCTTTTTTATTTTGTTCTATCAAACCCCAACTTTAAAATTCATAAACATGCGGGAAGACTTGACTGAAATGACACAAAAATGGCCGTAGGCTTTGCTCATAAAAACTCCAAGTTAAATTGCGCCTGATCCTCGTTGCTTGCCTCTTGTTCTCTTTGCGTTCCTTTTGCTGTGACCCTGACACGGATGAGTGTTCGAGTGCAGATTAGAAGCATCAATAAAGGATGCTAGACCAAATTTCTCAAACAAGACTAAGAGCTGTGATTGACTCTGATATCTGGCGGAAAATGCCGCGTCGGGATTCACCGCGTCGGCTTCGGGGTGTTCAAGAAACTTGGCGCCGCTTGAGTGCTCCTTTCATCCTCCTGATGATCCGAACCGCTGACGATCGGTTGGACAGTCTCTTTGGGCCACGGCCAATACCCACCCATCACATGTTTGTTGTAGACGGTATTGAAGTTAGCACTTGGCCGTGATCGATCAGTCAGATAAACTTGCTTGCCATCCCAATCAAAAGCCTTCATGATACTAATAGTATCTGCTTGAAGCCAGCTGAATTCAAAATTGATGATAGCCCAAGGTTTCTTGGAAATCACAACCAATGTGGCGTCCCATTCGTCTTCGTCCTTGATTGTTTCTGACAGGCGAATCGTTCGCGTATGCCTCCAACAAGGGCTGCAACCCATTGATCTTGGTTTGGTCCAATCGTCTAATTTGATGAAGTCCGTCCCCATAGAAACCTTTCTCGCTGACAAGTCGAGACCAGTGCGCATCAAACGCGGTATGTTCTTCGCTTTGACCTCTACCACTGCACGCCAATCTGGTGAAGTTTTCTTCCCGAATATGCCTTTCCAATTGAAATTGGACCGAGGACTGAAATTTATAGTCAGATTGGGTTCGGACTTTTTATCTCTCCAGCCTATTGGACGCCGTAGGTCCCAAGCAGAGTCAATCCTGAGTGTCACTCGTTCTGTGTTTTGATCCTCATCGTAGCTTGGTGGACGTATCGCCTGCTCACCATCGTAGCTTGGGTTTGGATTAAAGGTTATTAGCGGCATGACGGCTGATGAAGGTATTGATATTTTGAGTTTCCGGCAGCGTGTTTTCAAGTTGCGTTCTGGCGGGTTGGTGAAGGCATGGGTTGCCACGATGGGAGCGATGGACCATTTTGACGATCCGCGCTGGAATATATACCTCTTCCCTGCGAGTGAGCCTATGTGTACTTCACGTAAAAGTCATGGTGGACTGAACTCTCCATTGCCCGGCAGTACACCTTGCGCTTTCCAGCTTCATAGTTGCCCAAGGGTGCGTTACGAAGCTAGTAAGCCGGGCAAACAGGCTGAAGTTTAATGTGTTGTGATATTGGGCATGGTACCAAATTGTTGAATTCTTGGTGTTTGGAATTCTCCCTCTTTATGTTTCGAGCAGCTGCCGCATAACTGCATAGCTCTCTCACGTACTACGAAGTTGTAAAGGGATATGTACGGTTGAAGCCTGACCGCACAGTACTCTCTTTGGAGCTGCTTGGATCAAGAGTCACGGACACTTGATTTACAGCAATGTCAACGGTCAGTGAACCTTCTTGGGCGAGCGGTGAGAGGTATGGGTGTGAGAACTCTGACGGGTTACGCTTGCTTAGTAGAAATTGAAAGCTTGATAAAGTTAAGAGCAAAAAGCGTACTGCGCCACCATGACTACCATGACTCCTATGTAAGGCTCTAAGCCTGCCCGCTTGAGGTCTGCAGATTCTCTTCAATGTTAGCACAAACGACAATACACAATGATGTGTTGGTAGTTGCAACACGCCGCTTTGCTTGCGTACAACTGGCAGTGCTCATCACCAACGTATGAAGATCTCCAGAGCTTCGTCACTAATTGGAGTTTTGGACGCCACCTTAAATTTCTTTCTGTGATACCAAGTCAAGCCCATGTTTATCCGCCCCGTGACCTAATAGTGAAGGCTAAAGAAGGCTTATCCCCTAAGTTCATTTATGCGGGCGGCTAAGGCAGGCGTGGACCGAATAGCTGGGACGAAGTCCCAGGGGAAGCGTCACCGTCGGTTGTCTGAAAGTCCTCTTGGTTTCTCTTTCATGCCTCAGGTGGCTCGTAGACGATATTGACTAGGTAGCTTTTTATTGGACATCGCGAAAGGCACCAGGTGGGTGACTTGGGTGTGAATGGCAACGTGTCAGTCATTCACTCAACCGCCCTGGATATGATTTTATAACTGGCCCCTCCATGAAACGGTGTAATTATGGTTTGCCGATTTGACGTCGCAACATTTATCCAATTAAGACAAGAAAGTAAGTCCCAGGAAAGAAGTAACACCGTCCTCTTAGCCGCGCTCTCAAGTTCACTATCTACGTCTGCACACACGCATTTGGGAAGCATGCCATGTGTCTTAGGTACAAAATAATATCACACCGTTACCTTATAAGATTTTGAGAGATTTATTTGTCTTTGATAATTGAAGTTAGCAACCGTAATAGCTGATTAGCATTATTAGGTGAAAAGAACGTCGACCCAATGCTTCACGGCCTTGTGAATGTTCTCCAAAGTACACTGCGTTCCTGTTATGGTACTTAGCTTTATCGGATGACTCCCACCTGGCCATAATCAGAAGGAATGTTTGGAAGGGCGTATGGTCATGTAAAGATGGAACAACATTCCTTCGGAGCGTTGTTGCTTTGCATGATGGATCCAGAGGGTAGGTTCCCCCCCCACAGCAGTTGTAACACCAGGCGGGACAGTCGACAACGGCATGCGGTATTATTAGTAGCTTGATCTTCATCTCGTGGATGAGGAAGTTATAGGAAGGTGGAATCAGAATGGGTAAAGGTTCAGGCCAACGGGGAAAGGGATACACTTGGGTTTCGGGACATGCAGCGCGACTGTATCGGTATAATTTGAAATCCCCTTCTTGAGAAGTGATGATGGCCGCGCGTCAACTTCTCGATTGATAATACACGCCTGACTAGGATCGCCCAATAATCTCTCTACGGGGTAGGCGGAATAGGAAAGTGAGCACAACTGACTTCCCATTGTGTCAGGTGAGAGTTCTCTAGCGGGGCCCCTCTTGAACAAGGGGGGAGGGTCTTATACTACGATGCAATTGAAAGCGTAGTTTCTTCTTGGGAGGTACAAGGTGTGCATAGATATAAAAACAAATATTTTTGATCTAGGCAATCGTACTCAGCAATCAAATCCTATAGTAAATTGCGATCATGGTGTTGATATTGTCATACGACTCATAACTCTATAGTCACTACCTATTATTTATACATCTAGTACCCCGTGGAGGCCTCTCAGTATCCCCCTAATATGGCTTCTTTATTTTTCCGTGGCTCTATGTTACCATCATTGACCATTCGGGCCGTCCTACCCCTGGTAGTAATTGGGGGTACCACGTGTCTAAAGCTTAGTATAGTCGTCACTTGTGGTTTGCAACCACTCCTCGACCAAATTGGCAGCTTAATAGTTACGTGATACCGAAACTACGTTGCTCCCTATTCATGACCGGGCCTTCTAATGAATGTGAGAATATAACGCAGGCGTGAAGTTGAAAATGTGTCGTCTGATGCCTAGTTGAAACGGCAGGTAGCCTCGATGATGGGTGTTGAGTATGTCACATGAGAAAGTTTTAGTTGACGTTTTGACGAGAATAACAAGAAGAGGAGAAGTAGAACTAGAATAACGACACATAAAATAGTTGCCTATCCTCACTTATTTGTTTAAGTGCACTTTCTCTTTCATATTAAAGCGACAATTTAGTTCATTGCGGCCTTCTAAGTCTTGAGGACCTGCGAAATCTTGATTTGTATATCACCATGCGGTTCATAACTTTTGCGCTTGGACTTCTGGGGTCTTCGGTGACTGCCTACGCCGCAGCTCTTCCAAGAACCCCAAATGAATTCACTGAGGTTAACCCTGGCGGCTTCGAGGATCTAGTTGTTACCAAGGACAACACCCTCAACGGCACCCGCACTGGAGATGAACTTGTTATCCCTCCTCCGTCCAGCAATGCGGATTTTGAATCCATTGGTGTTTCCGCCGTTGCGGCATCTTTACCTATGAAGTTTGTCAACAACTATGGTGCTGACATCGTTGCATACGTGCAAGGAAAAGACTCGAGTGGCGCTGCAGTCTTTATCCTCACTGACGGCTCCCTCCTGTACCCCAGCTCTGGCGGTTCAGCCGCGCCAGTGGAGGTGCCCTCAAGTGTTCGGATCAACGTTGCTGCGGGCCAGACTTTGAGCATGACTATTCCCATTGCCATCAGCTCAGCTCGCGTTTACTTTGCATCGGCTGCCTTGTACTTTGGGGTTGTCTCCACGGGAAGCGGTGACGGTATCGTCCAACCATCCCATGTTAGCTCGACGGATCCCAGTGCGGGTATCAATTGGGGATTCGTGGAGCTCACCCTCAACACGGACGGAAGTCTCTTTGCCAATATTAGCTATGTTGACTTTTTGGGCCTTCCGTTGGGAATATCACTCAGTGTCAAGGGAGGAGATACCCAAACAGCATATGGCGTCTCCGCAGGCTCTGTTGCTGCTGTCTGCTCTGCGCTCAAGACTCAAGGCAACCGCGATGGTTACCCCTGGGCTGGTCTTTGCCAGACCAACTCTAACAACCCGGTCCGCATTCTATCACCATATTCCTACTCGGACATCGACTCGAGCGGATTCAGCGCCTACTGGGACTCTTATGTCAATTCGGTCTGGAACCAGTACACCTCTCAAGACTTGATTTTGAACACTCAGACCTCATCCGGGTCGGTTGCGTGTCGCGTTTCGGGCAGCACTTTGACCTGTGCCCAGGACAACCGAAGCTACAATAAGCCGTCTGCTCGCGACATCTGGGGCTGCAACAGCGGTCCCTTCGCCATCCAGAGCGGCGACAATGCCGTACATGTAGCCGTTGTTCCCCGTCTCTGCGCCGCGTTCGTCCGTTCCACTCTACTTCTCTCCGGTGGTAATGTGCAGCCCAGCCTAGGTCAGAGCTA
Source organism: Clonostachys byssicola (assembly GCA_902006505.2). Lineage (NCBI taxonomy): Eukaryota > Fungi > Ascomycota > Sordariomycetes > Hypocreales > Bionectriaceae > Clonostachys > Clonostachys byssicola. The sequence continues at coordinate 122,107 of CABFNO020001517.1, forward strand.
CTACTACACCGTCGATCCTACAAACTACTACAGCAAAGCTGTGCACGCCCGTGAGGTCGATGGCAAAGGCTATGCATTCCCATACGACGATGTCAACCCTGATGGTAATGAAAATGCCTCGGGCACGGTATCGCATGCCACTCCCGATACCCTGACGGTATACGTGGGCAGCCCGCCATAAATCAAGTATCGTTTCATATCCCCATGTTTTACTGGAGAATACAAAGCGGACAGTAAATGATTTATTCATCTAGCACCGGGCAACTATCAAGATTGCGCACAACTTGTCTATATTCAGTGCTCAATAAAGGGGAATTGTCCATTATGCTAAGTTTTGAAGTCATGCTTTCTTTTAAAATTTGTTTCCGGGATTCTACGATAAATCGTTCATTTCACGTTGAGAATCTTATAGTAGCAACCATCACGCGTAGCTCAATTGTAGAATACTCCCTCCAGTCCATGACAACACAAAGAAGTCAATATCAGGCCTTTCCTATTAAAGAGATAAATTCTCCGTCTGTTTAGCCCGAACCGGAGTTAAGGGTCGGTATCAGAGGACTTAAGAGCGAGTAGTAGTGAGCCAAGATTGATTACCGCATTCAGAAGGCCCGCCACTGCGTCATATATTTAACAGAACAGTCAGTCATCAGACCGAGAGCAACGGTTAAAATTTATCTTCCAATCTATCTATCTCAATTGAAACTCCCCGGAAAAATTCGACAAAATGACATCCTATCTCATCAGCGGCTCTTCTCGTGGGCTTGGCCTAGCCTTGGTGGCCGAATTGGCAGCGAAGCCGGCATCTGACGTATCCAAGATTTTCGCTGCTGTCCGCACGGAAACAAATGAGGTAAAGCAACTCGCTGAAGATAACCGTGGACGTGTCGAACTCATTTCAATGGATGCCAATTCAGAGGACTCCATCCGAGCCGCGGTTGCAAAGGTTGAGAAATCGCTTGGCGGACAAGGCTTAGATGTTCTGGTCAACGTAGCAGGCATGTCAAGCGTAGCCTTGGGGGGAATCGAACACATGTAAGCGGGTTGAAACGTTCTTGATTTGTTTATCTCATGTGAAGGTCGTTACTGACTCGTCATACGTCAAGGGATGACTTAATGACCTTGTTCAACGTCAACGTAATGAGCGCGCACCAAGTGACGCGTGCGTATTTACCGCTGCTGAAGAAAGGCAATACGAAGAAGATTGCAAACATGTAAGGCAGGAGATCGGAAAGAAATGTGCTGTATTCATTAACTAACATCAAGAAAGATCAACGACCGTTGGGTCCATTACTATGGCTCCTACGTTTAGAGAAATTCCGACACCAGCATACAAGATATCAAAAGCTGCCCTCAACATGCTTACAGTTCAATATGCACTTTCTTTAGAAGATCAAGGATTCACTACCATAGCTGTGTCTCCAGGGGTTAGTTCATCCTTGTTCCCATTTATGGCTATCCATACTGACAAGTGGAAACCAGTGGATTAAAACACCCATCGGTGGTGATAACGCTGACCTCGACGTGGGGACTGCTGCCAAAGCTACCCTCGATGTCATCGTCCGATCAGGTTCAGAGTCGAACGGAAAATTCTTGAATATCCACGTGCCCGGATGGGAACATTCCCCGGGCCTAAACCAATACGAAGGTGGCCAGCCAGCTTGGTAGATTGGAAGATGATGATTTAGTCACGTCCACGACCGAGAACGTTCAATTATCTGTGTCTTGACTTATGGGCGTGATAGGTGTAGACAGACGTCCTCTGCCCCACCGAGGGATTGATCAATCAAGTAAATTTTCTAAGGAAAAAAAAAGAGTATCAATGTAATAACATAATGAAATACAGTTATTGGCTGGAGAAGACCTCACTCGCCACGGTGGCCTAAGAGCCGGGGTCAAAAGCTAGTTCCATAAAATGAATATCCTTGAGTAAAAACGCCTGACAGGACCAAGCTGCCACATTGTACTGGCACACATTGACTATTCAACCCACTCCTTGTGATATGATAAAAGAGGGGGGTTCCCCAACCTGGGTTCGAACCAGGGACCTCGGACGGCGAGCTTGCATCCTCATCGAAGGATATAGCGACGTTAAACAACAACAAATAAACAAACAAACTAAATAAACAACCTGCTGCCATTCTCGACGTGTGACATAATCTTGCCTAGAAAGAGTGAACTTCATTGCCAGTTTCTGGAGCTTCACAAAGCAATCTTTCAGTTCACAATGAGATTGCTTGAGCTGAATGACTTCATTTTTCAGTTCCACCAACCTTGGGTCATCGCCATCATCTTTATTCAAGTTTTTCAAGTCATCCACATTCCGGTTGATGAGTTGTTCCATCAGTTCTTGCCGCTCTGTCAATTTCCTCAGTATGCCTCGAAGAGACTCAGGGTCCTCTTGTTGTGTTCGTGAGTATGCTTCTACCAAGTGGGCTGCCGCGCTAATTTGGTTATCCGCCTCCTTTGGTGAAAGATAGAACCGACATCGCTCCAAGTCCAGCGGACTAAGCGCTCGCAGAAGTTCTCTGGCGCATACTGCAGCCCCCAATGACGCATAATCTTGCCAAGAGTCGTTCTTGTGTCCATCCGAGTAGTCAGAAATGCCCCGAATCGAGAGTGAGTTGGGAATGTACGTCATGCCTACTGCTTCCATTTCGAAGCAGATACAGCCTGTATCGCGGGAAATCTTATCTCGTTTGATTGCATTCTTCATCACCTGGTCAGCCGACGCGATGATTCCCTGGTGCAACACGACTCTTTGGGAAGGGACTCGCAGGCGGCGCCTAATCAAGTTGGGAGACGATGACGCGACGTGAATGCTGCAATCGCAGCCATCTTCATGTAGATAGTCGGCCTTGTATAAGCGATCTCTTTTCGGTCGAGCATAGTCTGCACGCCTGTATATATCAAATCTCTTTGCAGCGTCTTCAATTTCCTTCTCTAGGCTGAGACCGTCTCGGATCTTTTCTTCCAGAGATGTGAGCATCCACATGAGCTCTCGAAGGGGCTTGATCGAGTCGCCAGTAGATATGAATCCATCTTGCAGTTCTTTGCCAAATCTGTACGGGATTATCTTGGTCCCTAAAACGATGTCTCCTAGCCGAACATCATGGTCTTTCGTTTTGACACCGCCCCCTATTCCGACTAGAAGAAAGAGACACAGCCTGGGAAAGGTGCTTCTCATCATTGAAGCGGTTTGGAAAGCTTCAATGGATCCTGAACTGCCTGGCACAGGGACCCCGAGCACCACATTAAGCCTTCCGATGCGGCCAAGGATATATTGTCCATTGTCATGTCGGGCATGGGTGATACTTGCATCAGTATATACTTCTTCTAAAACCTTTTTAGCGGCGAAGTATTCTTTTTGAAGGGCGCAGATCCATGCGACGGTGAATGAACTCTCCAAAGGAGCCCTGAATGTTGGTAGTGGCATGGTAATAGAGCCGTCCATGCAGAACTAAGGTATAAGTCAAGAAGAAACTTGGTTTGTCAGCATAAGAGTGCAATGGATGGAGAGAATGATTTGGTGTTTTGCGAAGGGTGGAAAATGCTATAAATAGATGAGCGGAAGGACTTGGAGTTTGATATTAGCAACGATAATCCTGTTCAGCCTTGTTTTCATGAAGGAACCCGTGATTAGTAATTTCCTGCCACTTTTGTGAGCCGAAATGGCTCCTAGAGAGGCTTGTTGCATGCTGACGGCGTCGAACGGACCACTCAGAAGTGAAGGTGTGCAACTACCATCGGCGATGGATGAGTGACGTGGCTGACGGTACTGGCGCGTGGCCATCCCCAAGGCAGACCCAGACTAGAGTGAAGTGTGGCGTAACAGTAGCTGAGATGAAAAGACAAGAGACAGCAATAGAAGGCATCGAAGAGGGTGTGCATCATGGTTGCAATTTGGTGGTGCGCCGTAGTGTTCAGCTTGTAGCATGAATCGGAATAGCCCGGTGACTGTGATTATGACCATCCATCTCAGTCCAGACCCCGCATGAAAAGAATGCCTATATCATCGTTGCCACTATTGGAGCGAATTGATTCTTGTCCCTGGGGCATGTGACGAGCTGTAAGCGCAACGTTGCTTTCTATGCAATGTATCTTCCCCAATCCGTCCAGTTTTAATGCATATATATCATCCTGCTTTATTTTCGCTGACAAACACAGTTGATGTGTTCATTCGGAACCTAAATTTAGGATTCCAGACCTATATTTCATCCTGTAACCTCGGGCTTTTCTATGTCGGGCCTGAAGAATAAACGACAACAGTTTATTCGAAGCAGTCTTGCACAGCCTTTATTAGCTCTAAGACAATTTGACGTGCGCAGAAAAGGTCTCGCTTCTCTAGAACATCTGTAACCGTACTTAATCATGATTTAAGTGATGTGCGATTTATTTTCCTTCATCCTAACCCAGCCTAACGGAAATCTAACAGCACGGCATGAAGAATTCGCGGTCCGGGACAACTTAAACTCACTCTCCCGTTGTAGTTCTGATGAATCATTATTGTGTTGAGATGTCGGGTTTGGCATCTTCGTCGTTATATAACTTTATACTGAAGCTGTCTCCCGTATAGGTTTGAGAGAACCGTGTCTCCCCTATTCTTCCCTAGATAATCTTTCCTTTGACAAACTTCATTTTTCTTTCGAACTGCTAAACACGCCCGCCGAAGCAAGCTTATATATTTGATAACCTTGGAGATCCAACCAAGAGATGGCAGAGACACTACTTTGGCTACGCACCGTTCGTGTTGCCTAATGCTTTGATGATTTCGTGAACGCCAGCAAACTTGAGTTCCTCCAACGTTTCTGTCCAAACCTTCTCCATAGTTTGAGTCTCCTGAGATGAATAGATCAGTGGCGCCATCCTAAAACATCGCATGCATAGTTAGCGCTCGTGTCCCCTCACCGTCCCTTGATATACCATACTTACGGCTGTAACTTTCCATCTTCGATATAAATTCCATGTGACTCCGGTCCATGATTACAAGCTGCATCTGTCAGGGAGCGTGCCCCCTTGCTAGGGGAATAGCCAAATACGCGAAAGAAAATACCGATCATAAAGCCAGAGAACGTCCCCGCAAAATCCCGCATGAGAGATGATCCGTAACACATGCCTGGGTTGCACATGTTGATAACAACTGCAGATGAGGGGACGTGTTTAACCAACTCCGTGACGAAGAACTGCCCCAGTAACTTGGAAGTCCAGTAGCGGGTTCCATACTCGCCCTGGTTAAACGTCTCCGGCTTATCAAATGTGGGCAGCAACGGTGTCATCTCTCTTTCTTTGAATACAGACCAAGCAGCAGTTTCAGAGCTGACGATGACCAATTTCCCTGGCCGATCTGACGGATTGCGCTCTTTGATGACAGGGAGCATGAGTATGGAGAGTAGGGCGGCAGACAAATGATTAATCTGCACTGACTCCTCGTGTCCTGTCACGGGATTCAGCTCAAATTTCCCCTTAGAAACTCCGGCATTGTGAACAAAGATATCCAGGCGGTCCAGAGTTTCGCACTGTTTGACAAAGGACTGAATCGAGTCATAGCGAGACAGATCTACTTTCCACACATCGATTTGATGCTCGCCGGGAGACCTTCCCTCAAGAACTAACTTTCGAGCTATCTCTCCACTCGGGACATTTCGTACTGCAATGATAAGCCTCGATAACCCAAGATCAAGAAACTGGCGGGCGCACTCCAGGCCGATTCCGGTATTTGAGCCTGTGACGACGGCGGTTTGCCCTTGGAGGTTTACGTTCGCTCTGAAAGTAACTGGAGCTCCACCAAACAGCTGACGTTTGATGAAAGCAGAAGGCGAAGCTCTTTCTTCAGGCGTAATGTCGAACTGAGTGGCAGGCATGCTGGTGATAGGCGTGGATTGAGTTCAATCCGTCTCGGAGCTTGAACACACCAGTGAAGAGGAGGAGGATGATATTCCTTTGATCGAGATCTCAGCTACGTACGAAGCTTCATGAACCTTTATACCAACCAATTTTTCTTCGCAGCATCTTTCTAGATAGCGTAGCGCTGTTGGTTCCAACATGAATCGGGGATATCGGCTGATAATGAGGAGCTGGTTATAAAGGTCTGTACCAAATAGGAAACATCTTTCGTCTTGGCATCGCATTTTTAGATCGCATATAGCGTGATGCCGTTGGCTGTAATCCACATTGGGGAAATACTTACTAAATATCCGAACATTCTGAAGATGCAGATAGCCCCTGCAGTTCGGATTTTATACCGGAGCTTATTCGTCGTATTGAGATGTCGGGCTCTGGCATCTTTTTATTACTGGTTTTAATTTTATATTCGATCTCTCTCACTGGTACTGGAGGCTTCTCAACTGACGAAGTGCTCATCCCGCATCACCAAAGAAATCGGGAAGCCGAAGAGTCCGTTAACTCCATCAGGTCGCATCACCTCAGTGCCCTCAAATATCCGCCACAGAACAAGTGTAGGTCTATCCGGAGCACTATGAATGCGTAACCGCATTGAAATTTCCCTTGACAGCGCGTTTTGTCGTAAGTGTAGGTATTTGAACGCTATGCGAAACTATTCCAGTTAAAATATCGTAGTACTTTAGTAAATGATCAACAAGCCCGGGCCACGGTAGCAATCGTCTTTTATCAGGCTATCACTGTCTACGGCTCATTGCTAACTTATTGTGGCCCATGTAGGCTTTAATCGACCATCATTTCATTCATTCTTGACGTTTATACCAGCATGCTAGAAATCGACCAAACTCAAACACAAGCTGATAGCGTTGCCCGTCACATCTCTGACTATCTCATGGTCGTCTAAGCTCTGATTTCCATCGTAATTTCAGTCTTTCTAATTGAATTAAAGCCTTGGCTAACCCTGAAGGGTCCGAAGTATTGTCGGGTCTATGGTGCGGCTTCTTTTCAGTGTCTTGCTTCATACTGCAACTTGCACAGCAATGCTGAGCCGGGTAACCGGATTTATATAGCGAACTTTACAATCCCGTCGACGTACTTCAGGTTAAGACGCCTGAGGCCAAGATCAGCTTACTTTATACCATCGTTTTTGCATGTATACCAAATTTAGAGGAATGTGACTTGCTGAACATGTTCAATAATCAGAGCCTTTGCAGCTTCTTGTTCCCGTTGAAAAATAACCGTCACATCAGAAATATGGAAATGACAGGTCAATACTCAGACTCTATCCCACTAATGCATATTGATAAATCGCACATTTTGATCTAAAGCTAGGTGGCGAAGCCTTCGATAGCTTAACCTCCATAGAGACCGGTTGAGGTTGGAAAGATTATGCGATTTACATTAGAACAAAGGGCATTGAGTATTTCGGGGTAGACGGCAACTGAACGCGATATCGCGGCTCTCGTCTAACTCCCAATTACTGAGTCTCAATCGTTCCTTGTAAAGTCGTTGGCAAAAGAGTCAACGCATCCTTCATAGCGATGTGATAATTAATTCACAAAGGCAGATGAATGATGTATCTAGATCGTTCTGAGTATCAATGCTAAGGCCTATGAAGGTTGGTGCGAGATCACTCAACAAGATTCGCAGTATTTACGGCAGGACAACGAATAACCATCAAACATGTACCCCAATTTTTGAAAGTATATATTCACAGATTGTGCACCCATAATTGTTTCCAACAGTACCCTGAACATTGACTCGAAATATAAATGGGATCATCTAGTGGTATCTCTACAGCTACGTCCCTTAACACACATTTGTATAGCATCCCCACCTCTACCAATATAGCAAGCTCAATTATATAACGTGGAATGAATTTTATTTTCATCCAAGGATAGCTTTACTTCTACTTCCTTTTATGAGGTCCCGGCAGTGCAACCCAACACAACTTCGCTTAATCTCATGGTAGATCGCACAAGATAATTCTAGTTCTCGGCAAGAGACCATATCTTCCCTCTATTACAACGTCATAAAGACATTTTGACAAATTTTTGAACTGTCTAGAGGGGAGTAGTACACTCATGCTTGGAACTTGTAATGAAGTTCGTTCGTCAACCGTAAATGGATCAATTGAAAGTTACCCATCAAAGCGGCGAAGGATGGGGGATATGAGAGGATTGAAGCAACTTGAGCGATCCATGCCAAAACTAAAACAGGGGTAACGGTGGGCCAATTAGATAAGCCGTGGGGATGTCTTTGGCCTGGATGTTCTAATGAGGGACCTTTGAAAGGCATTGCGTATTCCGGTGAACTGACGGTTCATACTTATCATCAATTGTCATCGATTACCACTCCTAAATGCCTCAGATTCTTGCTTCTGGATACAAAAAGCCCCGAGAATCACCCAATTTCCAGGGTGAGAATTGCATCACCGGCACATTGAGCCGAGGAAGGTTGGGGTCCTGAACCTGTCTGGCGGGAGGCTTGTCGGATATGTCGGCAACTCCCACCATAAGGTCCTCCAAAAGCACTCGAAACAAACCGTATAGAGCTCTAGCCTAATGCCATCAGCAATCTACATGATTTTATCGCACATGTCACCTTCCAAAAAAGGCTCTCGCAATCGCACAATCTTCCGGCCACAGCGATCATCGACCATTGCGTCCAAGCCCGTAGAACTTTTGGAGATTGTTGGAAGCCGTGCCTGATAATTCCCCAGCTTCTCATTATTTAAATATGAATGATGGCAGTTCAATTGGCTCAAGATTCTTCGCTTCTCCTTACGTATGTGTCTGCGTTTAAACATTGGCAGCATGGTCCGATTGATTTACCTCGTTTCTGCTCTCGCAGCTCACGCTGCCAATGCGGCACCTACCCATGATGAACGCTCGTACCAGATCAAGGAAACACATATCGTCCCAAGGAAGTGGCAAAAGATTGAGCGCGCTCCCTCGAGCCATATCATTGACCTTCAAATCGGAGTGAGACAGGGCAACTTTGAAGAGCTGGAGAAGCGTCTTAACGAAGGTGAGAATCCCATGGCTTCCACTACAACTAATTTTTAGTGATGGTGTGGTTAACATTTTATAGTTTCCCACCCTGATCATGGCAACTACGGCAAACATCTCACCCAAGATGATGTGAACGAGCTTATCAAGCCTACCGAGGATTCTCTCAAGCTTGTTCTAGACTGGCTTAAAGAGAACGATGTTACTCCTTCAGGCTATAGCGCTGCCAAAGATTGGATAACGGTATCTATCCCAGTCAGCTCTGTTGAGAAACTGCTCAATACGGAGTACCACACGTTCGAGCATGACAACGGTAACCGCGTATACCGAACATCCCAGTGGTCTCTACCCATCCATTTGCATGAGCATATTGAGACTATCCAGCCTACAACTTCTTTCTTCCGCGCCCACGCTCAGAGTTTTGACCATATTGTCGAGAGTACCGAGGCAGTCGACTCGCTCACATCAACATACAGTCTTTCCGGGGGCGATGATATCAGCAAGCTCTGCAACATCAACTCTGTGACTCCACAATGCTTCGAGGTCCTGTACAAGACGAAAGGCTACAAGGCAAAGGCAACTGCGAAGAACTCAATTGGCTTTGCCAACTACCTGAAAGAGCATCCGATCCGTTCTGATCTGGAATTGTTCTTGGCCAAATTCCGTCCCTTTGCTACAGCTGTCGCCAAGACTTTCAAGCAGTTGGTTATCGCGGACGGTCCAGGTGATGGCCCTCTTACACCTGAGGATCTCGAGGAAGGCCGTTCCAAAGAGGCGAACTTGGATGTGCAAGCTATTGCCGGGATTAACTGGGATACCCCAATCATTAGCTATTCTACGGGTGGAAGGTAAACATTTTCCATCTCCTTCTTTACACGCGGTCATTGCTAACTGATGAAAATACAGCCCCCCTTTCAACCCCAGCGCCTCTACTCCAGACAACACAAACGAGCCATACCTCGCTTGGGTAAACTGGCTCCTCGACCAGAGGTCAATCCCTAACGTCATTTCGACCTCGTACGGTGATGATGAACAGAGTGTTCCCCGTTCATACGCAGAGCGTGTGTGCAAGCAATTCGCTGCCGTGGGAGCTCGAGGCACTTCCCTGCTTTTCTCCAGCGGCGACAATGGTGTTGGATCATTCGCGCCGGAGGAATGCATTAGCAATGATGGCAAGAATACGACCAAGTTCCTGCCTTCATTCCCAGCCTCGGTAAGTTGACTTTAAGCTTCTGATAGCTTGCCTAATACCAAACGTCAAAACAAAAACTAACATTACGCAGTGTCCCTGGATCACCGCGGTAGGCGCCACAAAAGAGTTCTCTCCGGAAGTTGTAGCCTGGCGCCCAGAGTTCACCGACTCTAATGGAGTGCACCATGGTAACTGGTCTTCTGGCAGTGGATTCAGCAACTACTTCTCGTCCCCAGACTACCAAAAGAAGGAGGTGACAACCTACATCAAGAACTTGAAGGGCAAGTATGATGGGCTATACAACAAGGCAGGAAGAGGATACCCGGATATCTCGGCCCAGGGATTCTACTTTGCTTATTTCTGGAACGGCACTGAGGGTGTTATCAGTGGCACGAGCGCCAGCACGCCTCTTACCGCCGGTATCATTTCTCTCGTCAATGACGCCCTCATCGCATCTGGAAAGCCTGCTTTGGGATTCCTCAACCCTTGGCTATACTCAAAGGGCTACAAGGGGCTGAATGATATTACGATTGGTACTCCATATGGTTGCGGTACTGACGGCTTCTCTGCAACTGAAGGTTGGGATCCGGTTACAGGGCTGGGAACACCCAACTTCCCCGAGCTTGTCAAGCTGGCTGGGTGTGAGATTTAGCGCCATAACATGTGAGAGTCATTCTTTCATATAGAATTACTCCATTTTGATATAAATTTGATATAATTCTGGGTTTCGTGTTAGAAAGTGGGCATTTGCACAGCTCCGTGTCGAGTAATAAAGTGGTAAACCCATGTACACTACTGACCAGTTCGCCATCCAAGCATTCCTGATTGCTTTAGAACTGAAGGAATGTCATCGAGCTAACGCCTGACCTCTAGCCTTCATTCACAAGTCTCAGCGCCCCGAGGTCTTTCGCGACTAATCACCTCCGTGGCTGATGGTCATGCGCACATGCGCACAAAGGTTCCATACAGGCTCACTCAGTGAACCTGTTCGGAGAGATATCATCTCACCCACTTCCTCCTCAAAACCGCCATTATCTTACTCACCAGCCAATCAGCCTCTCCATACGCCTTAAACCAAGTTGGTGAGGCTTGACTTGGATCCTACCACTTGCTGATCGGGGTACGAGCCAAGTGTTCATGAGTCCCCGACGTCTCACAGGCCAAACGCATGTTCATATTGTGCGACAGTGAGAGCCCTAGTCACCGCTTACCTACGATAGGAAGTCATCCAATTCATCTCAATGTATGTCAATATACAGGCCTCCAGGGAATCCCAACAAAGTTCAAGTACAGATCAATATACTCCAAAAGGCTTTGGGCAAGATCATGGGATCAGGACATTGGCGAGGCAGTACGGGAGCGGCGTATGCATAACAGCACCCTGGTGATTTCCATCCAGGTACATCACTTGCAGCAGGATTATTCGACTTGGCGTTTCCCTTCCCACTCTATACGACATCACACCTTCCACATTGCTCATAGATCTCAGCCCCATCGGGTTCAAGGGTCTACATTGTCCACGCCCCTTTAAGCGCCGAGGATCTGACTTTGGACGGTGGGCAAGGCAAGATCAGCACCTCAGAAGGGTCCATCCCCGATTTCAACTTAAGCCTAACTTGATCTCAATGGCAACTAGACGCAGAGGTAATGTTGCACTCGGACATCTGGACATTAGCCGGATTTGCATTGATAATATCTTTTTTAGGGACGGACTTCCGGCTTCCCAAGCCAGTCACGGTCTCAGATATCCCGGCTTCCAGTCCCAGAACTTGGGTACTTCATCTTTCTTTCACCTGTGGCTTCAAGACCTACACATGAGGTTCAGGTCCAGACAACGTGAGTTGGCGGAGTAAAGGAGTGGCAAGTTACGAAACGGCGCAGCGATTCTCGCGGGATACAAGCACAGTTGAAATAGGGAAGACGATAATGACGACCCGTATAGATGCTTTGACCCCTGTCATAGAAATACTATATATCCAAGGAGGTTGCCCTAGCAGTCCACCAAGAGGAATTTAGGACGACCAACTTCTCCGATCACCACTGCAGACCACATCAACTACCACCACAAGTCACAATGGTGTCCTTGCGCTCTCTCGCGGCCTCAATTCTGCCTCTGGCCTCCATGGCAGCAGGTCTCCCTCTTGAAGATGGAGGTGTCAGCATCAACATCGTTGGCGGTGAAAGCGCCAGCATCTCCGAGTTCCCCTACATTGTCAGTCTGAGTCAGGGCGGCTCCCACTTCTGCGGTGGTGCCTTATTGAACGCCAACACTGTCTTGACTGCAGGACACTGCTCCTACGGCATGAGCGCTTCTGCCGTCAAGGTCCGCGCCGGAACTGCTGTAAGTCAAATACATTCACTCCCTCGTCCTTCGATCTCTTTTTCACACCATTTTCCATACAGACATGGGCTTCCGGTGGTAAGCAAGTCGGAGTCTCCAAGATCTGGATCCACCATCACTACAACCCCAGGGACCTTAACAACGACATTGCCATCTGGAAGCTGGCATCCCCCATCGCTAAGAGCTCCACCATCAAATACGCCACCCTCCCAGCCAAGGGCTCTGACCCTACTCCTGGCCCTTATGTTTATGTCACTGTTGCTGGCTGGTACGTGATGGACACCGGAAAATCTGCTCTCTTCTCTGCTAAGTCCACAACAAGCTAATGTTTTCTCATCTCCTCTGAACACAGGGGTTCCAATGTTGCAGGAGGCCCCGGTGTCTCGGACCTGCAAAAGGTCACCGTCCCTATCATCTCCCGCGCTACCTGCCGCTCCCAGTACGGCACCGCGTACATCTCTGACGCCATGTGGTGCGCTAGTTGGCCTGCCGGCGGTAAGGATGCCTGCCAGGGCGACAGCGGTGGCCCTATTGTTGACTCCTCTGGAACACTTCTCGGCGTTGTCTCTTGGGGTCGCGGCTGTGCAATGGAGGGCAATCCTGGCGTCTACACCCGGGTTGGCATCTTTGTTGACTGGATCAACGCCAACAAGGCTTAGTTAACCATGGAATCGTTTGCAGCCTGCAAAAGATAGTCAATTAGGAAACGAAGTTAATTATCCGTCCAAGTCAAGCGATTGCTTGAGGTGTCCGGTTATGGCATCTTCTATTGTTGGTTGACTTTATACTCGAACTCTCTTACGTACAATTCAATGCCTGCAAAGCAGTCCTAAGGGCAAGCGAAGCTGCGTAGGGGAGTCAGCATGAATAGGACCCAACCTACCTGCTCAAAGCAGTCCGAGGCTACGACTGTTGATTGCATTCACGAGGGCCGGGGTGGATAGGATCGAGGCGGGGACTGGCTTACCTGCTCGAGGCTGTGGCCGTTGATCGTACTCAAAAGGGTGAAGGCCAGTAAGGCAAAGACATAACAACATACGCGCGTACATACCTCAGGTAGCCAGCAAAATGGCAATTACGAAGTCACGATCTCACTGAGACCAATAGCAGGCTGTTTATCCAAGACTGACTGACTAACGACCAGTCAGTATCTCAAACCATGATAGAAATGATTCTAGAGGCCGGGCTCCTGCTGCTGGCCACATACACCATCAGGCTTCACTTGATTATTTGGGGAGGAGTTGTTTATCATGCCGAGGCAATGGCGTGTGTGGTTACTTCCTTCCCTCTTTGCTCCCACTTCTCAGGACTGCCTCAGGCAGAAGCCTGCCTCCCTCTTCCTCTTCCCCTTCCTCTCTCTCTTCTGAATTTCAAAACTTCCACTTCACCCTCATCAATCAAGATTGCCTGTCTTGACTCTGTCTACAGCATGCGTCGACGTGGTTTCAAATGCCAAGTGTGCGGCGCCATTTGCCCAAATCAGAGAGAACATCAGCGTCACCTCCAGAAGTTCAATCACTGGCCTAGCGACTGTAGACGCTGCGCAAGAACCTTTCCTTCAGCCGATGGTCTCCATGAGCACGAAGTATCCTTCCACAACTACTGCCGAGAGTGCAACCGGTCTTTCCCAACCCTCCAATCCATCAAGACGGTACGTCGACCAAGCCATTGGTGCATTGATGTTGCTGAACGGCAGGCTGACTTCTCCATCTCGCGTCATTGTAGCACCTCAGATCGGTCCGTCATCGCGGGAAACAAGCTAGCTGCCCTTTCTGCGACCGACGCTATACGTACGCCGCAGCAGTTGCTGGTCACCTGGAGTCAGGTCGTTGCCCTCGAGCGCCCGGATTGAACCGAGATCAGACCTACCGATTTGTCCGGGACAAGGATCCGTACGGAGTCATCACCAAGAAACTCATTGGGTGGAGAGGCACGGTCCACTATGAAGTTGGCGACACATGCTGGAACGGACGCGCGTACCAATGCAATCTCTGCCTGAATGAATTCAACAGTCTCCATGCCCTTTCGCAGCATGTCAATTCCCCAAGGCGTAAGTAAAGCACGCTCCTCCAAGCCCTCCTTCAAAGCTCAGGGGAGATGTTTTTTCAGCTAATCTTTGTTTGATTTGTCCCATTTAGACCAGCAGGTTCTCTATCACTGCCCGAACCACAGATGCCGCCGACCGTTCACGACCATCGCCGCTCTTTTCAACCATTTGGAGAGCGAGTGCTGCCGCTACGCCACCTTTGAACACGTCCAAACCCAAGTGGGGGACTTTTTCATGTCAAACCACATACTCAGACATTGAAACCTGAACGAGGACTGGCACGGATTGTATCATTCTGAACAGAAGCAATACTGATGCCCTTCCTTGTTGGACAGCCACCAGAGCTCCATAACACCGTTTTGAGAAATGGGATGCAGTTGTTCCGGACTTTCTTTGTACTCAGATGGGTGCCCCTTTAAGAGCGCCATCTTTGTTCAATACATTTGTATCCTAGCCGGCGTAATTATCTTTTCTATGTTACTTTTGGCAGTTTCTAGCTTATATAAGTACTGGAGATAAGGCAAAGATTCGGGCCAAGTGTATTTATACCACCTTGAACGCAATGAATACACAAATAATAAACACTTCAAGGAAAGAATTATTTCATCATGATTTTGTAAAGTACGTATCAATTCTGTGCTATTCTATCTCCTTTTGTAGGTATTCTTAGCCAGTTGTATGGCGGTGATGGCCATGGCTTCACTTTGGCGGCTATTGAACCAGCAACCACGGTGATGGAGAAGTATACTTGCTCTAGCAGCAGCCTTGCTCCCCAAATACTTATCGCCGTCACGGTCTCAGATATCCCAGCTACCAGTTCGGGAACTCTAACATTTGTATTTATACAGTCAGTCAATGGCGGTATTGGTCAATTGTTGGGGAATATCATAGAACACTCACACATTCTGACGCTTGGAACGTGGAAGGAGGATCGAGATACTCGTCTTGGCTTCATCCGAAGGCTACTAGATCAATCAACCATGATGAGGTGCGAGTATATCTGCAAGGGCTGCAACCACCCCTCCCCCAGTAATTATCGCCGTACTGAAATGGCTGCCTTGGAAAATAAAATGCAAATCGCTGTAGATAACTTAAAGAAAGATAATCCAACAGCGAGCAGTAGAAGATCCAGAAGCCGTGGGGGGAAAGAACGGATGAGAGGAGGAGGGGAGCGGCCTGTGGAAGGGCGGCCTGTCCCCAGTTGCTGAGCTACTTTATAAGGAGCTGAAAGGCGGTTTTGGGGATGATTGGCCGTAGGTAGGTATGTTATCAGTACTATATCGTTCCAGATCGTACCTAGTTATCGCTTCCATCCGTATCTTAACCTGCAGGGACTTGTACATGATCCAAAGGCCTATAGTACTGATGACGGGGGTAATGATGACGGGCCCGGTGATGATGGAGACGATGATGATGAAGACGATGATGATGGAGGTGATGACGCTGATTGTGATGGTGGTTGGATCCGATATTTGAACTGAGTATCGATAGATAAAGAGAAAATCGGAACCGAATTAACAGCCCAAGGCGCTACTTAAATACTCCAGGTCTTTGTTGACGTCGGTCCAGCCTATAGCGATGCCTATATCCGCTATATCAAGGACCGCAAGGAGGAGCTCGTTAATAAGGTAAAAGTTTAACAGAAGTTACAGCGCGCCCGGTTTGGTAACTGGACTCGTTACACCTACCCAAGTGACTGATATAAAATATTGTACATCCAGGATATCTAGCGTTAAATTTTGATACTATATTAAAACAATTAATTAATAATAATCTATAGAATAATCTAAATACTAAATAATAATAGTTAATAATCTCCTTATTATTGTGTTTACTATTATTATTAAGGAAATGAGGTCCCTGACTTATGTGAATAGATATAGCTTTGGTGTGTAATGTTTTATGTCAGTCGCCTGCTACTGTACTCAATGAATCCAAATATTATTAGGATCTGTCAAGTGGTATTATCTTATCCTTCTTCTTAAACCTTTGTGTAAAAATCAGAAGCAAAATGTGAAATTCTTCCCCAAGGTTATCCGTGATTCAAGTTGCTGATGAATGAAATAGTCACGTTGTGACCAAAATAATGAGTTAAATAAACTATATTTAATTCCAATATAACGCTAACGTAGCTCTCGTAGTTTTATACTGTGCGCTGAGATTCAGTGCGTTAGCCCTCCCGATGACGTATCTGGATTTTGAACCCTGTTGGGATGTGACTTCTTGAATGTATCCGTCGCTACTACACTCTCGGATCCTATATACTCTCGGCGCCATACTGTTGCGCCCCCGGATCGGACCTTGACCGCAAATTTAGTGGGGCAAACATAACAACTGCCGTCGAAGAATTTGCCGGGCTCCCTCGTTGCGGCTTGTACCACAGTCGCCCAGTCATTACCATCTCCGACGGGATGGAATTGATATGCAGGAGGGTCCGAGGATGGTGATCCGTGGTGGTCATACGGCCGTTTCTCCCTTTTCACTTTCATGGGAGGATAACCTATCCGTTGACTTTGGCTGAATCCATGCCACCAACCTGGTGCACAAAAAGGTTGGTGCTCACAGATCCATTTCTCGCCATATGGGGCTCCTTGCAACAATCCGAAACCATCGGGTAGCTCGAAGGCTATAGTCTGATCTATGTAAAGAGAATCACCTTCTATCCTCGGCCTGATATATTGCCGAGGATACCACTCTTTGAAGCTCCAATGTTCGTAGCAAAACTCGATCTGAATTGGCTCCATGATGAGGTGAAAAAGTGAGCACCATTCCTTTTTGCTCCACTCCGGCTCCTGGCATAAGCGACGAGATCTGAGAACGAACTGGGCAAATCGGTAATCGTAGCGTGGACCAATTGGGCAGAGCTCCTTTTTCAAATCTTGCAAATAAGCCCGATCCTTGGGACAATTGGTTTTCAGTGGATGGCGGGGACCGTAGGACGGGGACATGATGTGCACTTTATAGCAACGGTTGCAGACCATTTGGCCGGACTGTCTCGAGCCAAGAAAAACTCCAGGTACTCAAGTCCTTCGGGGCTGGCAAAAGGTAACAACCTCGAGCCACCATAAATGGCGCAGCATACCCCGTTCAGCCTCTTGGATGTCTGGGCTACGGCGAAGAACATGAAGCGCGGCAGCCGGCGAAGGATCATGTCCAGTATAGGATCGGTAAGTTTATTCAGTAGATGGCAATTTGGCGGTTGCAAAACATTCTTGGGCAGATTGGGGTTTACCGGTGGCACGGCCGATTCTTGCTTTTTCCGGAAGCGCATTGCAAGATCCCTTAAATGCATGGTGGGTAGGAATGTTGAGTTCAGGAAAGAAAGAGTTATGACTTGTACCAAAGAAGAATCCAAAGCACCGTGCCTTGTCTTTATATCTATGTCTGCTAACTAATTCAGGAGATGCTCAGAAGTATCGAAGGAGCTAGCATTGATCACGCTTCACGTTCGAAGGTTTTAGGGCAACAATTACAAGACGTAACACCGAACTTTACTTAAACTCAACTTAGTTCATGCTACCACCACAGAATCTCAGTTTCATTTCGAGTATCATTCTTTTGGTTGGAGCTACATCCAGTGATGAGGGTGATAGCGTTGGGCTGTATCTGTAATAAAGTGCACCTACACAGAAGACTGGCATCAAATGTCCGCATGTGCAAGCACTGACACAGTCCACAGAAGTAAAGTTGCAAGCTTTTAGGGTGAGACGCGGGTAATTTAGTTGCATTAGTTCTTCCTTGGCCTGTCACCTTTTGCTGGCAGAACTTAGCACCGTTACTGCTCCCTCGGCCCGACAGCATTCCTAGGCTACCCTATATCCAATCGATATCCTCGAAAGCTACACTGTAGGCTAAAGCAATTCACAAAAGGGTTTATGATATCGGAAATAGCCTTAATGGACATCATCTGCTATTATATTCTATTATAATTGTCTGCCATAATCGTTTGCTCGGGCTCAATTGAATGGCTTGGCCTTGTGCAACAATCATCAGCTTCTTAGTGACAAGTGAGCTGCGCCTGAATCCCGACCAAACCTCAGCCATATTTATAAAAGAAGTTCTTATCAACATGTAATCTTTCCACAGGGGACTAGCTGTTCATTTCTCGCTTCTGAGCACTTGATCACGTCCTTTGCGTCTGGTTTGGATTCTTGTATTCCATTGCCGAGCCTCTGGCCTCCATCACAGCACCCGGAAAGGTGCCCGGTTAGCTCAATCGGTAGAGCGTGAGACTCTTACGAGTTCACATCTCAAGGTTGCGGGTTCGACCCCCGCATCGGGCTGTTCCTATAATGAACGATTGATCACTTTTTTGGCCTTTTTTTTTGCATGCTGATAAAGAATGGTGTCCAAAATTGGCACAAAGAACGTTTGACTAGCCTAGGCTGGCTATTTCCCGAATATTCCATATCAAACATGCAAGTTGTAACGTTGAGAATGGGAGCACTATGCAATGTTTGCTAGTCGTGAGGTCATCCTCGGCTTTAGCACGCGTCATGGTGACAGGTCAGGTTATGAGTCACGGCCGGAGAGCAGCAAGGCAAACAGGAGAGGGCCAGGAGGCATCCATCCGAGGCCTCCATCGTGGAGAGCATTAAGAATGAGGGGAACAACCCTGTGAAAAGGCCCCGAGATTCCGTCACTCCGGCATTCCGCGCACGAGGAGACGCACCCCGCAAATAAGTTCAAGCATGGCCTATCTTTTTCCCTATCTTGGAATGGAGGAGTGGAACGGTCCCAAGCCGCGTCTCCACAAAGATGCTGGCATTGGCTGCGGAACCGCGTAGCTCCATGGCGAGGGAGAACGTTTGAGGGGAGAGGATGGGTGACGATGTAGTAGCCGAGGGGGGATGTACACAGGCGGTTTCACACGTCAATGAATGGGTGAATGAGCGAGTAGTAGACGACGAAGATAGAGGGTGATACATGAGAAAGAGAGCTTGGAAGATCTAAGAAGAAGGCAATCGAGAATTTTAGCACTTTTGGGAATAGCGGCATGCCTGTTATCACAGCTTGTGCCATCTCCAGATCCACCCATCTCCATATCCCAAGCTACCTCCCAGGAGCCGTGGACTTTTATGCGAGGTGGGGTTGATGAGGTCAGTCGAGAGCTTGCTTGCCTCGACAATATAAAACTGGCTTTCCACGAACTTGCGGGCCGCACCTGACTCTCTCTCACTTTCACCTCATCAGCCTGTGAGCCCAAGACAAAGTAAAGCACAATCAAGATGGCGCCCGCAGAGACCGTCGCCCTCACTGCCCCCAACGGCGTCAAGATCGACCTGCCGACCGGACTCTTCATCAACAACGAGTTCGTCAAGTCCAGCGCTGGTGCCAAGATCAGCAGCATCAATCCAAGGTGCGTCATCGTCCATGTGACATCGCATGGCGTCATGTTGTGCGAGCCTAGAAAAAAACGGGAATTGCAAGGGTAGCTAACGGGCCATGTCTCACCTTAGTAACGAGAGTGAAATCACCTCGGTCGAGGCTGCATCGCCCGACGACATCGACACAGCAGTCAAGGCGGCGCGCGCGGCCTTCGAGTCGCCGGAATGGAGAGACCTCCCCGGCACTGACCGCGGGGAGCTGCTGTACCGCTTCGCCACGCTCATCGACGAGCACAAGGAGACGCTCGCGACGCTCGAGGCCTGGGACAACGGCAAGGCCTACTCGGTGGCCCTCAACGAGGACGTCGGCGAGGTCATCAAGACGCTCAAGTACTACGCCGGCTGGGCCGACAAGATCCACGGGCAGACCATCCCGACCACGCCCCAGAAGTTCGCCTACACCCTCAAGCAGCCCATCGGCGTCTGCGGCCAGATCATTCCCTGGAACTTCCCCCTCGCCATGGCCGCCTGGAAGATCGGCCCGGCCATCGCCTGCGGCAACACCGTCGTCCTCAAGCCCGCCGAGCAGACGCCCCTGTCCGCGCTGTACCTCGCCACCCTGATCCCCAAGGCCGGGTTCCCGCCCGGTGTAATCAACGTCGTCAACGGCTACGGCCGGGACGCGGGCGACGCGCTCGTCTCGCACCCGGGTGTGGATAAGGTGGCCTTCACGGGGTCGACCCTGACGGGCAAGGCGGTGATGAAGGCGGCGAGCCAGACCATGAAGACTATCACGCTCGAGACGGGCGGCAAGTCGCCCCTCGTCGTCTTCAAGGACGCCGACCTTGAGCAGGCCGTCAAGTGGGGGCACCTGGGCATCATGTATAACCAGGGCCAGGTGTGCACGGCGACGTCGCGCATCCTCGTGCACGAGGACATCCACGATGAGTACCTGCGCCTGTTCAAGGAGGAGGTCCTCAAGAACAAGGTCGGCGACCCGTTCCACGACGACACGTTCCAGGGGCCCCAAGTCACAAAGGCGCAGTACGAGCGCGTGCTGGGGTATATCGAGACGGGCAAGACGGAGGGTGCCAAGCTGGAGACTGGTGGCGTGCCGCACAAGAACGTCGGCGACGGCAAAGGCTTCTTTATCGAGCCGACTGTCTTTTCTGGCGTCAAGGAGGACATGCGCATCTTCCAGGAGGAGGTATTTGGACCGTTTGTAACGATCATCACATTCAAGACGGAGGAGGAGGCAATTCGCGTGGCCAACAACTCCTCATACGGGTTGGGAGCCGCCCTATTTACAACTGACGTAGAAAGGGCGCACCGTGTAGCAGGAAGACTGGAGGCCGGTATGGTCTGGGTCAACAGTTCGAACGATTCCGACTTCAGGGTGCCGTTTGGAGGTGTCAAGCAGAGCGGTATTGGTAGAGAGCTGGGAGAGGCTGGTCTGGCTGCGTATACCCAGGTCAAGGCTGTACACATTAACATGGGCACCAAGCTATAGCAAGATAGCCAATGATAAATGATATTTTGCCTTGATTTGATGAGCGAAGCCGATTTCTGTAACTCTGTATATCGATTGATCCAATGTCGGTTCTGAAGTGATGATCATCTTGGCATTTACACAGACACGCTTGTGTAACCATGAGCCCAGTGGCCATGCAACGCAGAGACTCAGTTCCCAAAGCAGCCATATCAAGAAGATCGGTCAAGAGACTATATTGTTTAAATCTAGACTCTCTACCTTTATTTAATATTTTTAAACTTTTTTTTTTCACTTCGTTCCATTTCATTTTTTTTTTTTACATTGTGTATGAGGTGGATTGGTTGATTCACAACGAGTTGTTGAAGCTGTACGTACATAAATTCCTTGCTCATCATCCCTCCAAAGTTCCCCAGTCCCAAATTAAATAATCGAAGAGGATTTTCTTCGAAAACTTCGAAAATAACTACTCATGTCGATTTAGAGCCCAATGTCAATCATGGAGCTCCTGAACGTGGTGTTGACGGAATTCCCAATAAAGAATGTCGGCATCACCCTCGCCATCCGCAGCGATGAAACAGCAGGCGCATGCTTCCAAAGAGCTTGGATCCGCTGACGAGCCGTTGATTTCTTCCGCCGGTTGTGCAGGTCGAGGCCCAATACATGGATCGGTGTACTAACCAGCTGAGCTGCAGCAAGTGAGGCGAGGTTGGCCAATTCTGAATTTCCGGGTTTGGCAGTGTTCAAGGCTGGGTTTGCAAGGGACGAGGCGGATAACTGGGCGACGAGAGGGGGCAGCTGGAACGAAGTAAAGCAAGTGGTGGCATCGCGGGCGGCAAACAATATATACGAGAAGAGAGGCAAAGACGCTTTCCCTACGGCCCTGGCCACATATCCATCTTTGTAGAGACATAGCCCCGTCCCGACAGCAGCGGAGACACAGAAGCGAGTCGTCGAGAGCTTGGCAGACGAGGCGGACATGGTGGCAGGATCGTAGGAGTCGTCGATGGTGCAGAACGAGTTGAGGAGGTTGGCTGTGGCATACGTGCCGAAGTAAACAAGGAAGCATATGTGGAAAGCCCCAAGCAATTTCTTGGGCTTCGAGAGGAAGGACTTGCAGGAATCTTTGAACGAATCGCCCTTTGCAACGCGGTAGTATATCATCCTATCATCATCATGGTCAGTTACTATACTCAGTTGCTCGAATACCAACCACACCAGAAGAGGGTGTTCGATTTCTCTTGGAGCAAGCTCGTCCTACTTACTTGTCAATGGCATTCACCCATGGAGCAACAAGCGCTGCGGCACATGCGGCCGAGAAGAAATCAGCAGCGAAGCTCCATGAGGTGCACTGCTGCTGCCTATGGATACTTTCGACTTCAGCCATTGTAGCTAACGGACAATGAGAGATGAGTCAAGAGGAAGTGTCTGGAAGAACAGAATCTTCTGACACTCAGCTAGTGACAGACTCCCTTGGTCATATAATAGGAGTCATATCGAGGGTACAAGCTGCACATCCCCTGCCCCCTCCTCCGCCTCCGGTTTGCAATGACTATTCCCCCCGGACCCCAAGAAGTGACTAACATTCAGTCGAGATAAGACAATGAATCCGTGGGGTCCCGATATCCTTCCCCAATATGGTGTAAACGCCCGCAAAATTCCGTACATATCATGGCCTATTACGTTGCTGCAGCGTCTGATTGGGAGATCCCAACAAGGTGGCTTAGAACCATGCAGCTTGGGTACGAGTACGACTCGCTCAACGCTTTGCCAGCGGCCATGCTAAGCCGAACGACAAGGCTGTATTAGCTGCAGTCTAGACTGTCTGAGCCACTGAGAGTTCACCATTGATTTGATGGCCCAAGATCTGTCCTAGATTCAGTTAGTGCTTCTCCACTGCACCGATGCACGTTGGGGCGCCTATGCTAACCCGCCGGTTGCCGGCTTGGAATGTGTTGAGGTGTGTCATGGTGCTATTCTATTTCGAGAGTGCGAGTAGCAAATGTTCGGCGAAATTCCCGTTAGATAGCTGTACAAAGCTAATGCATCAGGATGAATTGACCTGGATTCTAAATGCCTGCCCTGATAAGCGGTGGGATGAGACATGAGACCGCCTCATCGTTCAACAAAAAGGCGTGGTAGCTAAGTTGTAATTCATTCATAATTACGTATACATCTCGCCCGAAAATGGTATGCATATGCATACCTGTGAAACACTGATAAGAAAGACCATACTGAGGAAAATACCACCAATTCTGGCCAGCCGCTTAGATTCCCGGTCAGAGTACCACATCGATACGTCTTGGGCTGAAGATCGGCGACCCTGAAGCGATGGAACCAGAACCTATAGCTTGCTAGAGGGTTTGTACTAATTGGAACATAAAAGATTATACGTATCTAAGTTATTATTGCGCAGTCTATATTCCCCCACTCCGTAGTGATAATTATACATCCACAACCTCGAGCGCGAACTTCTGGTTTCTCCTCAATTGAACGACAGGTATCTTTAGTGGAATGCTTCTGACAAAATCAAACCAAACTCTTCTAAACTCTTCTAGATTCCCCCATCGATTTTTACGTTAGCAAATGAGAGCTCCTGCATTGTCTCCTTCCATAGCCGGCGAGTGACCTCTTCTGATTTGGGCGAGTAGACAAATGGCCCCATCCTAAATCCATAGCATTAGTAAAAATCAATACCCAAGTAGGCCAGCTGAACTGATCCGAGGTGGGAAAACCGCTGGATTGAACGTACGGTCTGATCTTGTTGCCGTCAATGGCTTGGCCATGCGACTTCTCCCCTTGCTTGACGGCGGCATTCATCACCACGTGGGCACCGACGGCGGACTTGCGGCCCAAGAGACCAAAGTAGAGAGCCATAGCAGCCCTATATGCCATCCCTTCCCCTTCGACATCCCTGCTTAGGCCTGAGCCGTGACAAAGGCCGGGGTTGGCCGCGTTGATTATCACGGCCGATGGCGAGACGTGTTTTGCCAATTCGGCCAGTAAAAGCTGGCCCAGTAGCTTAGAAGTGCCGTAACGTTCAAACGCATCCCACTTGTAGGCATCTCGCTTATCAAGGGTAGCCAGCAGCGGGTCTCCATCCTGCTCAACGAACTTAGTCATGCCAGACATATCGGAGGAAACAATGGTCAATCGCCCCGGGAGATTGGACGCCCGCTTCTTGGATTCGAGGGTAGGTAGAAGGAGGAGTGTTAGTAACACAGTGGATAGATAGTTGGTCTGGATATCTTCCTCGTGGCCTGTTAACTCGTTGATGATCATCTCCTTCCTGAAAATTCCAGCGTTGAGTACTGCAATGTCGAGGTTTTCGAGCTGGCTTGCCCGCTCACCGAACTTTGTGATCGTGGCATAATCTAGCATGTCCAGCTTCCACACCTCGATTGAGCCGGGCGATAACTTGTGCTTGGCCTCCAGTGTCTTTGCCGCAGATTTTCCCTTATCCTCATTCCGAGCGCCTATAATGAGCTTGGTGATCTTTAGAGCGAGGAGTTGATCGGCAACCTCGAAACCGATGCCCTGGTTGGCCCCAGTAACGATTGCTACCTTTCCTGTCAAGTCGACATCGGATACTGGTCGGGGTGATTCGAATAGCTGGCGCCGAAGCCAGTGGGGGAACGATGCATATTTCTGGGGGCTGCAGTCAAACAATTCCATGTTTACTCTCAGGTATGAGCAGGTGGTGTGAGTTTTAGATTTGCACAGAAAGAAGGGGCTTCTTCGATGGCTCCGATCTGTAAGTCGACGAGGATGATTGTTTCCTTCATGTTAGAAATGAGACTTCGTCGTCCTCTATATATATAAAATTGATAAGCACCCATTATCTCTTCAAGTAATTCCTCGTGTCAAATTCGCTTTCAGGAGCAAAACCTTCTCCATCGTGTTGGCTCCCGAATTCACAACCTCAAATGCAGTGGAGCCAACATCATGTTGCCACTGATGACAGTTTCACCATCCTGGGTTAGACTGTAGGAGGAGCAGTGAGACCCTGATGACAGAATTTCCATTCCTGGCCAAGTTCATGCAAGCACAAGCCCCTGCCATTTCTCCACTTCTATTCATTCATATGCCCAGCAAGTTTCCCTCTCTCTAGGCTGCTGACCTTTTCTCCCTTTCAAGCTTTGATGCATCCTAACATGCAGAAGTCGGACCAAAATTGATTCCGAGATTTAAAGTTTTGGTGACCATTTTTGCCGAAAAGAACCAAAAGGAACCACTCTTTTAGCCTCGACCATGTCAGCAGACGAAGCCACTCAGGCAAAGCAACGGAGGAAGCTCCAGAACCGGATGAATCAAAGAGCCCGGCGTGAGTTGCGACGTATCCATTGCCCATGTAACACAGCTAACTCGCCTAGGATCCCGTTTAAAAGGAGATGACGACAAGCCTCGCCGTCCATTCGAAGTCACGCGTTGGCGCCTTGATGACGAAAAGGCCGTATCTGGCGTCCGAAGCGGCCGACATACTAATCCTGCAACTCGACACGATGATGCCCAAAAACAGAAAGGCTGGTCTCTTGAAACCTGCCGTGTCCCGCCCCTTAGTGCACAGGATGCCGCATTGTTAGAGAGGGAGCCCTTGCTGAAGTTGGCTCTACCGTATCTTGCCCAGAAAACATCGCCATTGCAAGATCATCTTCTACATCTTATACACTTCAACGTCCTACGTGCCGTCTTCAGACTAAAATTCATCCTCGCGACATCGACGGCATTCTGCATCGGAGGAAACACACCGGGAATTGAGCCTCAGCTTGTGACTATTGACGATGCACACCCGAGCCGAGCTACACTTGTCCTCACAGCGCAAGACGAGGCAAACGGCCTGCCTTTGTCGGTTCGCCCCACGACTCTTCAGAGTTCCAAGGACCACGCAACATGGATTGATATAATACCTTTCCCAGTCATGCGAGACACTCTGATCCGCTACGAAGCTGAGTATGACCAAGTTGAATTCGGCAACGATCTGGTGGGCGACCTTGTGGACTTTGCCAATGTGTACCAACTTCAGCGCCCGAAACGACCACGCCTGCTAGCCAATAAGGCATCTCGATCGATCGATGAGACTGGGACCGTGACCTCTGGGACAAGAACTGGGATGATCGTCTGGGGTGAACCGCACTGTCCCGAAAACTGGGAGGTGACGCTAGGTTTTATGCAGAAGTGGCCCTGGGCTCTTGTCGGTTGCCAGGCATTGGTGGATTCGAGTAATCGATGGAGAGCACTTCGCGGCGAGGAGCCGTTGCCTCAGATTGATGGACAATGGGTGTATCTTTAATCCCCTTGCTGAGTTTAAACGTCCTGCATCAGAGCTATACCGACATTTGTTGTCGGCACCATCAACCTCATTTTTGTCCTTGGCCTGAACATCGGAGGGTCTTGCTATTCTCGGCACTGCATCATATCTGTCGGCTGTATCCACCTACACCGATGTTTTGCCTTCTGCATTGTTGTCTTAAATTTTTGCCGATTAAATAAATTTTAGTGTTGTGTTCGCCTTCTCGGAGATTCGGAACAAGGAAGTTGTCAGCCGCGGTGCTGGTTACGTATAGGAGGCATTGATGTGAACGGCATTGACTTTGTTGAGGAGATGTTAACTATCGAGTAGATGGTAGGGTCCATGAGAGGAGGAGTAACAGTAGATATGTAATAGATGGGGAAGGGAAGAGAGGAGACGTAGATGGGGGTTGAATTGAACTGGCATTACCCTCCGTCGCTACTAATAGTCAGGAGTGAAAAATCTTCGGTCCATTCCCCCACCACCGAATTACACATTGTCTAGCTGTAGAAAGACTATCAATCTAGTATTGAGGTCAGCCCAGAGTGGTGTTCTTGCTGTTATCCCAGACATCAATCTCGTTAATTGTTCCTTAGGATACCCATCTATTGACTTGAATATTCTGAGGAACACACGCGGTAACATTTTGCGAAGTGGGATGTCCGACAACGAATATAAACATCTCTCAAGGATCCCTTCGTCTATCTAGTTGCAAAGTAGCAGAAGCCTAGTACGAGGCATGCTAGGATAATGAAAATAACGAAACCGCTCGACCCATTATCATCAGACGCGCTATATGTCCGTTGTTGGGTGGGTAAATAATTGTGCTGAAAACTGTTCTGCTGAAACGCAGTATCGTTTGATACCCATGACCCGGGAACATGATAATCGTATGCCATCATATTACTCGTCGTGGCTGCTCTCATGACGCCTGGGAGAGTTGCTTCTGCTGGGCTGTGTATAAACGTCCCATAAGAGTCGGTTCGACTAGATGATCCTATATACCCTCCGTTATAACGAAGATCGTGGGGGCGGCGCTCGTTCGTGCTGCGACTAAGGGTAGAGCGAGGTATTTCGACGTGAGTCGGTTGTTGCACCCGCTCGAATATGCCATGACCTTTCAGTCGAATCGTAAGCTCGGCGACGTTTTGCTTCCACAATACTGAGGTGAGTGTCTGGTAGGACTGGCTCTCTAGATGGAAATCGTCGTCCTTCCAGCACGTGCGGAGAATGGCGAACGGGATTTCGTGAATTTTCTTGGTGTTCACATAAGACTGCTTCCTCATAGTCTTCCCATGTGCGATAACAAGGGTAGAGCTATTGTCTGGATGGCAGGCCGGTCGAATTGGGAGGTAGGGTTGTCTTCGGGCGCGATCGCAATGCCGTTTCTGGATGGGCGTGTTATCGAAACTCGTAACCTAGCCGTATTAATTAGCAAGGTCTTGCACCGAGATCCATCGTGATTGGGGGCAATGCCAACTGACAACAAAAACTGCCACATTTCCATCGCGAACTTGCCGCGAAAGCACGACGACGGGATGGTTGAATATACCTGCTTCGATATCTTGCGTCGGTGGAATCCTATCTGCAACCTCCTCTTTCTTGGGCAGCATCATGAGGCGCCCCTCTAGGTGCATGCATCCCGGAGCCTGATAAGAGTGAGACATGGCGAAGTGATGAATTTAGCTGTTGATGGAATCGAAACGGCTTCCGTCCTGGTCCGCGTCGAGAGAAGACGATGTGGAGTTGTCATCGCTGCCAAGGTAAGGCAGCAAGATCCCTCTGACAAATACGCGCCGAAGAGCCTCGGCGGGTGAAGAGGATCCTTAGTTCCCTGTAGCTTGGCACAGATTGTATGGCCTACAGGAGAACTGGGTGTTGGACGTGCAGACAGCTTTAACCAACGGGCAACTGACACGACCAGCAGACACAACCAACAAGCTGCAGTCGTGGTGGGTCCGTTTCAGCCCAGATGTTACGCGCGATGTTGGATCGCCACCCAACACTTAGCAGCTGCTTCCCCGGGTGGCTCTGCGGATGAATGGTGAGGAACCGACGAGGATCGAATATCAAGCGTAAAGGGTAATATACCAGGCACCTTTAAGGACAAGTTTGGCCTATGGAAAAGTAATGTATATGGGCCTTGGAGTTCAGGATAGCATAGCACCGTCGAGGAAGAGGGGGATGACCATCTACTGATGTGGTCAGAACTTGGAAACACTCACTCAAGTCCGTAGAGGGGGCGCAGCGTGAGGGGCAAGCCGGTCAAGGAAAAGGAAAAGGAAAGTCACTACAATCTATTTTTGGTAGCAATCCAGTCTCATTGTTGTTTGCTAGGTCTCTTGTGGACGACCAACCAATTCGCTATGTCCAAAGGTACTTTGTTCGCATGAGTAATGCGGCACGTTTGTGCATGGCAACGTCAGCATAAAAGCCTATGATCCTAAGTGAGGCCTGAAGATGGGCCTAGAGAATTACTCCCCAAATTACCTGTTCTCTTACCCCGTAAATTGCCGTGGGAGGTCAACCACAGGTCCTTGACCTCCACATGCCCATCCAATCAGCAGCCAATATCGTGTCTCAGGTCTCAAATAGCTTCTAAACACCTCGTGTTACTGGGACATAAGAACTTGCCATTACATACATATGTGATATTAAGGAAAGTTTGTTCTGTCTTAGGGTGACCCACGGAGTATAGCCTGTCTCAAATACAAGATTTACCATAACGGTTGATTTAAGAAGGGACAAGGTTAGTTGTTTAAGGCACAAAGAAGGTGAAGCCTGTTGCATGAGCGTGGTAAACCTCCATGTTCCCCAACGACAGATTAGCTTCCAATCCAGTTGGTTCATAGGGAACCTGAATCTCACCAACCAACGCTAGGTCACAAGCACTGGCAAATTCCACCAATTATTTCACCCAACTTTGACTACGCGCGGTTGATCATTGGCTAATAATGCACAGAGCATGTATTTCACAAATGCACCCTACATGCCCCCTTTCGACCACCCCCTATACACTTCCCTGACAGAGTCCTACGGCGCCTACTCTAACACAACCTAGATAGTAACATGCTACGACCATATTTCTTCAAATCTCATTCTGTCTATATTCTACCTCCCAAAAAGGGTCACTCATAGGATCAAAACGGGTAACTACTATATGCCATCGCAAAATATTCTTGCATGGGACAAGCCTTTTATAGTTTGTTTGTTGATGGGAATAGTATTCTTATACCCCTTCTAGTAACCTTCACTCAAGCGCGACTCAATGTGAACGATCTCCCCTCAGCCTCATTGAAAAGGTCCTCTTCAAGTTCGATCCTCATCTAAGCAGTAGCCCCACTAAGCGTGAATGTAAAGTCAAGGCCATAGTAAAGTTCGGGTATCGGTTCATATCCGTTGTAAGTAATCAACTCGTCGGGGGTGTTAGCAACGACAAGTGTTACCGCTTCGTCAGCAGAGACGACTGTTGTAGCTGTCTCAACGACATCAACATAACGAGTTGCGTTTGTCTTTCCGTTGTAAAGAGCGAGCGAGGCTGTATAGGTGCCGTTGGCTGTGATGTCGACACGGACGTTGCTGCTTGTAACGTTCAATGGAATCATGCTGGCCCCCATGTAGCCAGGGCTGCGGGCTGGCTTGACGGTGTAGCTCCCGTTTCCATTTTGGTCAACGTTGTCAAATGTGAGATTGCTGTATTTCTGCCAGAAGTACTCGCGGGCTACGGGATTATCAATATCGACGTAGGCCATGCGACGCCAGTAGGAACCAACGATTGGGCCAATGGGACCGAGGATTCTCTGCAGAGTGTGAAGCGGGGTTTCGCCACTACCGGAACGATACTGAATGTTTATCTGACGCATGATATCTAGGCCAGCATTCGGGATGTTGTCAAGGTTTGTTGTCAGGTATGTCATGAATGGCCACGCTCGATACAAGTTGCCGTTGGTGCCGGCGACGACAATCGGTAGGTGAGAATTGCCCACGGTTACATCAGGATAGAATTCCGTCTTGTCAACTGGCCGGCCGTGTGCCGCGCGGGCCGCAGCACATATGTCGGACGTTTTGTACGTGTCAGCGAACCAATTCGCCCAAGTCTCCCACCAGGCGCTCGTGTTATCCTGGTCAACCCATCTCTTCTGAGAATGCGTTACGATGTGGCCATACTCATGAGACAGGTAGCCGGCATCAGTGATGTAGTTGGGGTTTATTTGCAGCCAGCCTAGGCCGGTCTCCCAGTCCGTATTCATCAGACCCCCCGCGTCGATATCTGGAGAGTAGTAGACATTGGTCTTAGTCCAGGGCCCAGTGTCATCCTCATCGTAGTACGAAAGACCCGTGGACCGGTATCCCAATCCGACAATGTAGCAGTCGTAGGATGCCTCCAAATGAGCCAAGGCAATGTCGGTGCTCTCCTCGGAGCCCGTGTTGTTGTATAGACGGAAATGCGCTGAGTCTTTGAAAATAGTACCGCCACCACCAATACTTGGGTTGGCAGTAAAGTTGGCAGGCTCTGCTCGGGTTGTCAACACCTTGGGTCCTTGAGGGGCGGCCCAAGCATGCTGGAGTCGCAGAAGTAAGCCGGCCACAACAGCCTGCTTGTTGCAGTGCATTGTGGAACTGTCAAGAAACCCTCGATGAGTGTTCCAAAAGGTAGTTCTCTTTATTCGTCCTGTAATTGTTACCCAAGCGATCTATTTAAACGGTTGATTCCTTCGTGTCCTACTAATAATTGAACATTGGGTCCTATGATGCCAAGTCTTCAGAGGATTTACTGAGTTATTTAGTCCCTATCACTATCGGACAACCCTCCGGTCGGAAGACCACGCAGGCCGGTCGCAATATATTCCCGTCTAAGATGGGATTTGGCGGCCCAATCGGGGAGTTGGCACTCCTTAATTAACCAGTATCAGCCGGCAGCAGATCCCGAAACCTCGTTCTTCAAGTCCTATTACAGCAGGTGGTAACGTCGGTGCGCTAACAGGCCTGCCAAGTTCCTCGCGCACGGAAGGGATCTCCTGATCTTAGCCTGGGTAGTTACATGTTCTCTGTGAGGGTTGCGAGATCGAGCGGAGCGAAAGTATACCCTGACTAGAGATACGAATTACCATCAGCAGGCCAGGTCGATGCAATCAATCCAGGGAGACCCCAGCAGGACACCTGAACTAGGTATCTCATACCGTGTCAACTGATAACACTGGCCCTATTGCCTCTTTACCGCTACAAACGAAATGCTGTGCCACCAAATCTTCTGGCTTGGTTGAAGATGAGGGGACTCACTCCGCGACCGTAGGGATCTATCTAACTTGGATTTGACCATGAAACTATTTTTGGTTTCGAGTAGTATCTCATGTCGCGGATCTCGGTAGGGTACGCTCTTGTCTTCTTCCCTCGGCTTCTGGTCGCAGGCGTCAATGTGGACGCAGCAGAATTCGACCGCTTGCGACCCAGAGAAGGCAAAGACTTTTTCCGGGCGAGCAAGTGTTCCATATCAAGTTCAAAATATTCTTGCAGCCACTGTCCCTGTCTCGTCCAAATTTCGATCGGGTTGGTCGGCTCGGTTGGCTCGTGGGTGATACGGTTCGCTGTCGCGGGTCTGTCTGGAGCCGTCTCTACCTTGGGAGATCGCCGAGGCCGCTTCGGGGAAGAGTCAATGTTGTGATCAAGTTGCGTCAACGCGTCGTTTCGTAGTATTCTTGGCTGGATATGAATGCGATTGATCGGAGTTGGAGCTCTCGCGAGTCAGCTTCTGTTGGAGACGCGTCGAGGTTCTGTGCTTCGCGACGCCCTGAGGCCGCTTTCCTGGTTCTCCGTCAGCAGCGTAGCTCGGCGTTCCATGAAACGTGTAGCGTGTATCTTGATCTTTTGGCGCCGTTGATGCATGCCCCATCTGGGGGCAACCGTGCTTGATCGTGAGCCATGGCAAGGGAGAATGTTGATGAGGGAAAATGTGTGGGGAATTTAATAAGCGCCGGCAGTTGCATCAGGTGGAGACAAACTGCCCGGCTCATAATAACGCCTTGATATGCACAGAAGGGGTCAGCAGAAAAAGAACGTTATTGCTGAACAACAACAACACCACACACAACAACCAGAGATTGCTACTGGACAAGAAGTCTCTCGGATTTGATTCCTGTTAATCATTTGCAAGGATGGAAGTAATCTTTGGTGAGAGGCATCCGAAGCTGCTCGTTCGTCAGCGCTAGATACCCTACCATTTAGGGCAACATTAAACGTATCACAAAATGAAAAAAGAGGTAAATTCCTATCTTGTAGATTCTGTAATAATATTGGTCTTCCCAATGCTTTAATCGTACCATTTAAATTTCTGGCCTGTTGTGCATAGCTTAAGAGTTATCTTGGGCTGTTTTGATCCTGCGGGTAAGAGTTCCCCCTTAGGCTTCGTCTCCGTCAACTAATTTCTTACATTGAACTAAAGAACAAGCTATTTTAAGACCATTGAAGATTCAGGTTTGCCTCACCTCCTCCGCGTCATCATCATGTAAATCTCTCCTTTCTTTTCATCTAGACATCTAGTTGCCTTGACACAACCTCAGCAACCAAGTACCATTACCTGGTCTTCAAGATGCCGCATCCAAACAGCTGGTTCTATCGCATCGCCGAGTATGTATACTCACTCCCTGAACCACCGCCTCGCGTGCGAACAAAGCCGATGGAGGTCATATGCATTGGCATGCCACGTACGGGCACTGAGTCGCTTCAGCACGCTCTGTTGACACTAGGTGCGAGGCTTTCCATCCCGAGCTTCCAGAACGCGCAAGCTCGCTAACTCTTGCAGGTTACGATCACACTTACCACGGTTGGGATATCAATTTTGAGTCTCCCAACTATGCTCAGCAATGGGTTCGCCTTTGCCAGAAAAAGTAGGGAGAGACATTCCCTCCAAAGCCATATATTTCTGACAACTAAATGGCAGATGGTACGCTCCTGAGGGTGGCGACGTCCAGCTCACGGCGGAGGACTTTGACAAGGTAATGGGACACGCCGTCGCTGTGGCAGACGCTCCCGCTTCGGTCTTCGCAGCCGAACTTATCCAAGCATACCCCGAGGCCAAAGTCATCCTCAATTACCGGAAGGACATCGATGCCTGGCATACGAGTCTGATGGGCACTCTGGCGCGAGGGCCGACGCTCTGGACTTTCTGGATCCTTGCTAGTCTCGACAAGGAGTGCTTCTGGAATTGGCAATGCTATCTTGTATACATGTGGCCAGGACTCTTCCGCGCCATTGATGGAAAGGTTGAGACGGGGATGCTGCGCAACGCAAAATGGGTCTACCGCGGTATGTCTTATGTTCTAACCTTCTTTTTCAGCAGGCGTTTTCTCTGTGTTAAACTTACTGACAGGAAAAATACAAGCGCACTACGCCATGGTTCGAGGCATGGTCCCCAAGGAGAGACTCCTGGAATGGTCTGTCGACGATGGTTGGGAGCCCTTGTGCGAATTTCTCGGCAAGCCTGTCCCAGAGGAGCCGTTTCCCCATACCAACACTGCGGCCGGCTTTGCTGGACAGGAGAAGAAGTTGGCAATAAGATATGTGACGGGAGCGGCTAAAAATCTTGCAATCATCCTTGGTGCAATCTCAGTTGGGGCCGGTGCTGTGTATGCTTGGTATCGCTAGTTTCTCACACGTGTCCTGGTGCGAATGACGTGATGGTGAACTTTGCCCTTCACACTCTTGTGAGGCCATGGTTCAATGGGAGCTAGCGCTTTTCGTGGTTGCGTTATGTGCACATTTTTCATGGCTGAGCGAGCAGTCCACCAAACTAAGATTTGGCAACGATTTCTGCAACCGTTAATCGGTTCGAAACTTCAAATCAAGTGCAGATTCAGTTTGAAAGGGAGGAAACGCGAAATGTCAATCAGACGGAATTTAGATCTTTTTAAAAACTAAGCGAACCTGTGATGGGCCATAGAAATATATCCTCAGCTCAAGCTTGAGCTAACTCGACAAAACATGTCAACCCTCAGTTTCAAGGAGTCTCTGAGAATAAAATCGGAAAGCGGTGAGAGTGGCGCAACTGCCCACAGCTACCCTCCAGGCCAAGGTGAACTCCCACTTCTTCCTTATCCTCCAAGTTAACGTCAACTCTCACCTCTTCTTTCTCCTCCAACCCTCCCACACACTTAAATTGGATGCTCTTTGCACCCAACTCACTCACCCTGCAAGCCCCTTTGCAGCCCGTGAGCAAGACTTTTCGAAGCCATGGACAAACCTCAGTCTATTGGTGGTCGTGCTTCCATCACTGAGAACTCCGGCAAATCTCATATTATCGACCGAAATGAAAGATTCGATCCACACTCCGACCCTCGGTCAGCTTTTGTACCAGTCGTCCTAGACGATAATGGGAAGCCCTGTTCAACCCAGACGCGAGTGTTTATAAGGGGTAGGGTCTGCGCTTGTTGGAACTTGGCGTCCCTCAGCTCATTCTACGCCTCGTTGCACACGAACAAAACTCACCCTATAAGGTTTTTCCCAACCTTTATGGATCTTCCGATCGCAAACTGTACCATTCTCTGGCGGGTTGCACAAAAGGTTTCCATGGAAAAGGCCACTGAAGAATGGAGAAAGGCATTCTCGAAAGCTGGCGCAAGCTATGATGGTAAAGTCGATGAAAAAGGACGAATCAAGATTATTGAGGAAGCATTCCGCATTCTCGTACGTTCCTCAAGTTTCTTATTGCCGCCGACCCCCACAGACTTCTTCCGCCAGTTTCTCTGATATTATGCATTCTAACCATGGTTTATGCAGGTCCGATGCATTGATTCCGCACAGCATACCACGACCACTCCATTGACTGCAATGCAACACCAACTGGGCGCCACTGCCGCGCCGCATGACGTGAACGACATCGAATCCGCCGCAGCTCGAATCCCCGAACCAGCCAAGATGACTCTCAAGTCCCTCACCGTCAAGAACATTGTTGATGAATTCTCGAGCATGGAGGCCACAGATCATTTAGCCCAACTCGTCACTGGAGTAGAGGAAGCCATTTCCAGACGGGACAAGTTCATCGTCGATCAGCTACACAAGGAGGACGCCAAAATCAACAAGGAGCTTTCCGGACTCCTCAAGGAAAAAAGGCGACATGAAAAGGCGGAAGAAGTCCGTCTTGGGATTAAGAAGCTTGGAAGCTGCCTCGACGTCCTCGATGACGATGACGAACCTCTGCTACTTCACAGTGGCGCAAGGCGAGCTCTGAATACGCTCGAGGAGGAAATCAAGAAATTACCCACGAAACGGCCCAGGGACTGTGAATCGGAGTCAGCAGCCCTCAGAGCAAAACAAAAGCGGATCAAGACACAAGTTGGGCTTCTCGCGCAGACAGAACTTACCGTTTCTGCCTCGGAACACCTCAAAATTTATTAGGAATAAATGCATGTGGTATGAGACCCGGCCAGGGGAACATACGTGGTAGCCTACCATAACAGCGGCAAAAGGGCTCAACGTGCTGAAGGAAACCTTGGCGGATTCATGAGATGGTCACTCCGACCGGATCGCACACTTGTCCCAGTTTTCATGGGCAAAAATGCCTCAAAAGATCGATAGCTAATCAGTTAAATGCTTGGCATCTATGAGATTGTCCTATTCCAATCGCACTTGCCAGACGGAAAAGATAGCTTTTTTTATGAACGATGATTCTGGGGCTTATTCATACGTACTTCAAATTCCAGTTTAGTTTTAAGGCATACCAAACAACTAATTTTCACTAAAATATCTCTGATCTTCCTAAATTAATGAATGGCCTTGAGAGCCTAGAGATACCCAGAACCTTTCCGTCTCAAATTGAGCTCGTCAAGTAAACAAACAAGTGCCCAATAAGATGGAGTTTGCACCTCCAACTCTGTAAATCCCAATTTTCTGGACACACTTCACCTCTGAACCGCCGTCAGTTTCACATTCAGCTCTCCCTTTGACCAGAGATTCCAGATCTTCTGCTGGTCCCATTCTCTGCTTTCAGGCATCAACTCTAGATCAAACTTCCAAAGAAGTCGGGCCAGGATAAGACGCATCTCAGCATAAGCGAGACTGTGGAAATCAAGATTAGTATTTGAAAATTGAACATAAGAGTACAGACGTAAAGGAAAAACTTACTTCTTGCCAATGCAGTTTCTTGGACCAATTGAGAATGGGTTGAGAACCGATTTTGCATCCGACTTGTACTTCGGGTCTCCTTCAGGCAGCCAGCGCTCAGGAACAAATTGCTGCGGGTCGCGGAAATTCCTATCGCTGTAGTATGATGACAATTGCGAGACTGATACAGATGTCTAGTTGGCCCAGCAAGTCAGTAGGTAGAATCAGGCGGGCTTTTCAGAGGAGCCTTTGATGAAGCTCCTCCAATGGAGCTACTTACTCCTTCAGGAACCCAATGGCCATCAATGAATTCGCCACCAGAAGGCGCAAGCCGGGGAAGCCCGACTGGAACAGGCGGATCTAGAACAAGATTGTAAGCAAATAAAGCGAAGAATGGTACCAGGAAGACCTACACATCCGAAAGCCCTCACTCAATGTAGCGAGCATATAGGGGAGCTCGTTGACTCGCAAGAGCGTCATTTCCTCCTCCGATTGGAAAGCAGACCTGATTTCCTTTGTGATCTTCTCGTATGACTCTCGATTTTTCAAGAGATGGAAGGTTGTGCCACTGAGCAAGGTCGCGGTGGTCTCACTACCCGCGATGATCAAAATTCCAGCATTCTCAACGATCTCGCCTTTACTGAGACCCTTCTCGCCGCTATGGCGAAGAATATAGGACATGAAATCTTCTCTCTCCATGTTTCCACTCTCTACTCGGTTCAAAGTGGTTTCTTTTGTAAGCTTGAAGTGCTCTTTGCTCCTCTTTATGAGTTCTGCTGGCATGAAAAGCCTGGCCAAAGGCTTTAGCATCGGATGCCGCTTGAGAATTTGAGACAAGGCTGAAAATTGAACATCGTCAAAGATCATCGATACCCACGGATGATAGCCTCCGCTCTCGAGGCATCCGAAAGGCTGGCCGAAGGATAAGTCACCGATCAGATCGAAAGTAGTAAAGTTGAACCACTTGACAATGTCCAATTGCTGTCCGAGTTTGGCGTGCTCAGTCATCTTGCTGATGAATAAATCGACATAGTCTTTCATGATAGTCTCCTGTCCTCTCAGAGCTTTCTCAGAGAACGCATGAGAAATCAGTCGACGCATGCGCTTGTGGTCCTCCCTGTTG
Organism: Clonostachys byssicola; assembly: GCA_902006505.2. Lineage (NCBI taxonomy): Eukaryota > Fungi > Ascomycota > Sordariomycetes > Hypocreales > Bionectriaceae > Clonostachys > Clonostachys byssicola. Next base: position 159,917 of record CABFNO020001517.1, read on the forward strand.
GCGTTGATGATGTGGGGAGCATCCGAGTGAATTGAGGCTCCATAAAATCTAGGGTCTTTACTGAAGTTCTTAGCGGCTAATGTCTTGTGGTCGTATATGGTCTTCCAGGCATCCGCTGTAGTGAATGATACGTCGCCAGGAGTGTATCTGACTGCTGGTCCGTACTTCTCGTGAAGGCTCTTCAGAACATGTGGCCAGGTTCCCTTGGCAATGTGGTACAAGTATGGCAGATCTGTGAGGGTGTAGATGAATGGTCCTGGGATTTTCGACAGTGGGTGGAAGAAGACCAGGTACAGGCTCCTAACTATGTTCCAGAGGACGAACTACACACCTGTTAAACACACGATAAATGAGCACGGAGGATAAGACTTACAAGTACACCAGCCCCAAGGGCTAGGTAAGGAAAGTGTTCCCGTGAGAGTTCCATTTTGTCTGCAAACCAAGCTTCAAGTTTGATTGCTGGGCCGGTATAGCTGCCAAGGCAGCAGTGAACACGTCTACTTGCTGCTCAAGGGGATATAGATAGGCAACACCAATCGAGAGTGGTGCCCGGGCGACTTGAAAGGATAAGATAGATTTTGGAAGATTCGACGGTTAACAGCGCTGGGAACCGTCTCATTTATAGCTACGACCTCGGTTTCCTTTGTCATATCTCGGTGTTTCCTGAAGAGCTTCACCCCGGTATTCTCTCCCCCTCATGCGCGCGCGCCACGGCCATCTCGGTAAATTTCAAGATTTTAGATCTTCTGCCCTCGGAAAATCCATATACAACATAGAGTGCGTCACGCGCGGTTACATTCCCTAGCCGCCTGCAGATTCCGAGCGGGTCGTCGTAACGCAAAGAAGCGTTTAGAGGGAAAATGAAACCTATCAAGTGGAGTCAGGAAGCATTGACGTATGAAAACTGGATGGTTACGAATCGTCGACTTGACGCTTCAAGGATTCGTGCATATCAGCTCAATGCAAGAGTCGATGCTACGCCACCATGATTTCATGGTACTCCTGGTCTTGATACAAGAAGACTCGCTTTGCTGCAAGCTGTATCACCACAGCTTACTATCGGATGAACCCTTGCTGCTAAGGAAGGACTTTGGTGTTCTTTGTTGCCTTGGAGAACAACAAACCATGCAACTCAAGCCAATCAACTTATTCTATACTGATAGTCAAGAGAGTTGCTAAAGGCAAAGACTACACTCCCACCATGTATCCATGCTGCCATTGGCAGGCAAGGGGATGCCTGTAGGATGTGGGTATTCGGGGTTTATGTGTCCACTCGGAGTCCTGTGACGGGGAAGTTCGACACCCGATACCCCGATGAATGTAAGAATATATGACTGATTACTTTTGATCCCCCACGCGCCTTTATCCAACTCAGTCGAAGAAACCTGATGGCAATAAATGGCTTCTTTAGCTCACACAAGGCTAGCCCACGTAGATCTCCCGCCTCCTCAACCTAGCCGCCAGACCCCAGCATAACTGGAGATTACGACGCTCTTCCACACCTGCCTATTGTGACTCTACCTGCATGCCTAGTGATCTTAGCCATAAACTGCAGTTGCCGATTATTAAAAAGACAAAACTACATACCTATGAATGCATAGCTAATCTATAGACACACATCTATTAGTCCATCAGTCCAAATTTCTCGTAGCAAAAGAGTCCCAAAGATTGGCGTCTCATCAATCATACAGTCCAGGCCCGGCTTCTCTTACACCACCTCTAACACTTTAAGTATAGTATGTTCCTCTCCCTTCCCAGTTGCTCTTCCAACCCAAGCCGCCAGCAGGAGACCACATATTAACTGGTAGTACGGCAATCCTTAGTCTTATTATCAATTAACTGACATACCGACGTATCAGTCCAAAATGTGATAGTCAGAAGCCAGAGTATTTATAGGCTCATTATTTCGTGCAAGTTTTGGGCATTGGTCCTGTTTTTAAAAACTCAACAGTCGGCCGCCTCTCGCCACCCAGGGCAATATCAAAAGTAGTCGTACCCTCAACCTTTGCAGCCGCCTTGAATTCTACCCACCCATTGTTCTTCACGCCAGTAGATTCGAAATTCGCCGTCTCCCATTCTAGGGCTGGCGTAACAGCAACATCACGCTTCTTCTTGTGGACTACTTCCAGAGTCAGAGGCTTGGAAGCCTCATCCTCGCGGACCATGGCAACGACAGATACTGGAATCATCCCATCAATGATGTTACCACTGTCGAAGCAGGAATCTGACAGCTGATACAAAACAGTATCGTCCACGGGGTACCCGCCTGTTCCTTGGTTGTCATAGATAACAGTTTCGTTGGTGGAAGGCGTGGTTTCACGGATAGTGAATTTGCTAATTCCAGTTGCACCCTTCACAGTGGTCTGGAAGTTAAAGTTGATGAAAGATTCACCATGGAGGCCAATGCTGAGGCCGAGCTTATAGGTCTCTTTAACGGCAGTAACCACATGCTCTTGAGAACCATCTCTATCGTAGTAGATGAGATCGGCAGCTATGTCATTGTAATTTCGACCTGAGCCTTCCGTGACTCGAAAGCGAAGGGAGCCTGTGAAAGTGATATCGCCACCCTCGGTCAAAAGGAGCTGGCTGATGTATGGTTTAACCTCATACGGTTCAATAACATCGCTCAGCTGGACATTGCTTGGCACAGTATCAATCATGCGGTTGAAAATGTCGGCGCACATATTCAGGAAGGTCTTCTCGTCCTGCATCTTAGTCATGGTCGTATTTCCATCCGAAGAAAAGACGCGTTTATCAGCGTTCAAGGTGTCATTGGATGCCACCACCAGAGGATTCTTTGTGGAGCCGTCGAGGTACTCGTTGACCACTCCATTATTGATCTTGGAAACGTCCTTTTGGAAGGTGACAAGCGTATCATTGTTAGGGTCGGCGGGGATATCAACAATCTCCGGGCTGTTGACACTATGGACGCCGCCGAGCGTGTGACCACAGGCAACCATGGTGATCATTTCTTCCTTGGTAAACCCTGCCTTGGAGAAGGTCTCGAGCACGGTATCCAGGTCAGTGTGTGCCTCCGGGACACCGGAAGGGCCAGCTTCGGTTGCATCTACCCGCCCACCGCGGTACTGCAGCTTATTTCCGCCGCATGCACCGCTGACAGTAACCACACCCAAAGCTACCAGATCAGCGGCCGACGAACGAACTGTATGGAATCCGCTGAAGAATCCCCAGGTGTTGCTGAATGCACTGCCTTCGTTCTCGGCTCGATCCAATTCAAAGAAGATGGACGCATCCACACCGCCAGTTCCCAACTCCGCATTGTGTGTCACCATGTCATGGAAGGCCGTTCTCAACCACTGTGCGGAGTTGTGGCGGCCTTTTTCGTTTTGAGCAAAGTCACAAGGATTCACAGCTGCGGGTAAGGAGGCAAGTGTAAGCGAGATCCGCATCCAATCAAGTGTTATGGATGAGCGTTCTTACAGTCAATGAAACCCTGCCGGTTGATCCCAGACATCATGGTGTAAAGGTTCTCAAGCTCGTCCCACTTGGAGGGCCAGACAAGCTGCCCGGCAGCCGCTGAGTGGGCCAAAGCGAGAGTAGTGATTGCAAACGACTTCATAGTGAGAAGATCAACGAAGGTGGAAACGGGAATGAGGACATCTCAAGCAGAGACGGGAGTGCCAGCCCTACACTTATAACCGGCTTCCTATTTCAATTTCCTCCCTTCTCCAGTCACCGCCACCAGGCTTCAAGCAACCTAGAGCCTACAGAATTGTCTTGGCGCAAACGGCCCGGCCGTAGATGGTTTGGGCACAGATTGAGAATGTAAAGTCCCGATACTCGCTCCAATCATGGAAAGGAGATTTGTGATGCAACCCCAGTAGGTGGGCCAGGGGTCCCTTTTCCTCTCGTATAATTTAAAATACGAGGCTGGCTCCTTTCCTCAACAGCGCAAACCCCCACTCTGGAATGAAATACCCTTATCTTCTTGGAGCTTGGGCTGCGGAAAACGTCCGGGGTCCATCAAAATTCACGGCACTTGAGAGGGAGCGGAACTTGGCAATGTCACTCTTGCAACTCTCTAACCAAAATAGCCACTTAGATTCCTCCAGTTAAGTTATTACCATTCTATTTTTATCTTGACGCCACTAAGCGTCTACTGTGTATACCAAACAAATCCGCATCTCAAAACATGGCTTCATGGTGTCGCTGCTAGCGGTTGAGACAAATAATGAGTCTTTACGACAAAGAGACTACATGTTTAATCGCTTGAGGGTAAACATCATCATTCGTGCGACAATAGGTAGTCAGACTTCCAACGGCGCTCCGAGTGCTGGGGGTTGAGGCTCACTTATAGTTTCACAATGTTGGGTCATTAAGGGGTAGTAAGATATGGCATTCTTTTATCATTTCAAAACAACAGCTCTTCACAAGGAAATTCGATGGCAGGCAAACCCATACAGAACCCCTTCAAGCCTTCCAACCGGGAAGAAAAAGGAAAGGTAGAAAAAGGTATAGCTCCTAGTTTTTCTAGGCGACCTGGTCCCAGACTATTAATCAGACCGCCCAACGAGTCAAATGGTCAGTGAAAGACAATTCACGTTCTAGCTCGGAATCTCTCGTTCGTTGTCCTCATCCTCTAGGATTGTTTCCTTTCAAAAAGTGAGGCCATAATGAGCAACGAATCGAAGATCTCTGGTCCATGTGGCTTATTCATATCCAGATTTACACCAAATTAAATGTCATCTACTACTGCTTCAGCATGAACAAGGGCTATTATACCTCTCATTCCTCTATCAAGATCTACATCAACCCTCTTGCTCCTCAATGTTTGGTAAGATGAGTCAGCTTGCTGGCACAGCCTTGTAAGGCAGACTTGGAGGCCAATGATGACTTCCCCGCACGTCCAGCCTCAGAAGCACATGCATTCGTAAGTCATTGACCCATGATCATTCGCAAGAAATTTTGGTCAGTCGTGCTCCAAGTCTGATCTCAACGTCACAAATCATGAATTCCGGACAATGTGCGCTGGGTGATCCCTGCCTTTCCCCTCCGTCATTTGATGACACACTCTGCGAGGATTGTCGCCATATTGATATACGCCCTCTTCTTTTAGCACCAGAACATAGCGCTGTATCTTCGTCTGAACCAGCCAGCGCATACGAGGACAAGGCATCGATATTTATTAATGAGTTTAATCCAAACAGTGTCCTCAAATCTCACCACTGTTCTCTTTGTACCCTCCTTGCAGAGTGTGCTAGGCGAGCAGGTGGCGCCGGCAGGCTATCAAAAGTGCGTTGCTGTCTTCGACCTAAACTTCGTTGGTCACATACACCTGTATCAGATTCAGCTGTGAAAGGAGGACTAGAGAGTCAACTTGAGCACGCCGGCCAGATACATGTCTGGTTCCAAGAATTGAATATCCTACAGCCAGTTCGACGGGAATTAACAAGCCGCCTCTTAGCACAAAGCGCACGGGACCGCCTTAATGCATCATTACGAGACTGGGCAGAATCAAAACGAATACGGTTCTCAGAATTTCGCCTTCATTTACTGCATCGTCCCCTACAGCCACCTGAAGTTCCGGAAATAAGTGCTGCCGTTGCCTCAACCTCAGACTCTAATAAGGGTAATGAGCCCAAGGAAATCCCAACCACCCTTCAAGACAACACCGAGCAATTAAGTGCTATACCATCCGGAGAAGACCTGAAAGTAAAAGAACCCGCCGTCGCCCCATGGATGATTGATGTCATAGGGTCGGATAGTAGTGGTCCGGCAGCAAATAGAGCCCCCATTCCTCCCATTACTGATGTCAATCTGCTCCGACAGTGGCTTTACGAATGCAACACGAAGCATCTTCATCTGCAGCAGCCCCTAAATCAATATTCTCGGATTGGTGAGGTGCTTCATCGTGGAGTACTGAGAGCTATCAACACAACTACAGGAGAAATACAAACTCAGGATTCATTGATGCCTTTCGTGGCCTTGTCTTATGTTTGGGGCCAGACGGCGCACCTTACCCCGAGCCTTGAATCGAAGCCCATTGAGGATTATGCACCGTCCATACGAGACGCTGCTGAGCTCGCCAAATCCATGGATATTGCGTGGCTGTGGGTGGACCGCACGTGTATTAATCAAGGCGACGAAGCAGAGAAGACATTCCTGATACCGTATATCAAGGACATTTTTGCCGCTGCGCAGCTAACCATCATATCAGCTGCAGGAGATGGAGCCCACAATGGACTTCCGGGAACAAAGGAGACCCCGCGGGAGAAAGAAAGCATGGTAGAAGTGATGAATGGACATGAGAAATTCAGCTTACTTCCTTGCCAGCCTAGCTTCAATGCATTGTATGAACCTTGTGTTTGGCGTAAGAGAGGCTGGACCTTCGAGGAGCAAGTCTTTTCCAGTCGTGTTCTCTACATTTTCCCGACTGAAATGATATTCAGCTGCTGCAAGGGAACATTTAGGGAGTCTTCACGACTGCACTTCTCCTCTGGCGCTGCGGGCTTTGGATGGGGTGACAATGGAGCAACTCCACCCATCGTTGCAGCCGAGATAAATGCCAAACTTCACTCTGCGCTCCCAGGTTCTGGCTACTCCTTATCTGCAACAGACTTTGTACGAGCGGTGGAAGAGTACACATCAAGGAGCCTTACAGTTGAGGAGGATAGAGTCGTTGCATTTGCTGGTTTAATAACCATATCCGCTGGCAATCATCCTGGCAACCAGTTCCCAGAGAGAGCACTACTCAAACATGGACACCCGCCTCAGTTCTTTGAAACGGCATTGACTTGGCAGCACGAGGAGGACTTTCAAAAGCGACAGCCACGCAATGAGAAGCCATTCGTACCGAGCTGGAGCTGGGCATCCGCGGGTACCAAGATTCGTTTCCTTGACAATGGAGACGAGAATGGCCGAAGCTGCTTCTTCAACTTCACTTGCCTAAACGGACATGATGTTCTGGCAGTACCTGGGCAGTCTTTCTTCGTACCTAGGAGATTTGCGTTGGCTGAGCCCCTGGACATTCTCCAATCTCAGCCTTGGATGAGAAACCGCAGCGTTCCTCTCAGCTGCCACGAAGCAGCTAATCCTCTTCCACACCTGCCTTCCCTCCATATGGTAACTGTCATTTTTTATGGTAGTTTTGTGCGCCAGGACAAAGATGTGCACAGCCTTGCCTGTCTAGATGGAAGCCATGACCAGGATGCACGACTCCAAGGAAGGTGGTCAGTAGATATCGACAATCGAACTGAGACTGGTGTACCAGCAAGAATGCTATTCGCTATCGTCGCTGGCAAATTGAACATATTTGTCATGGCGCTTCAGCCTACCTCGGAAGAAAACGTATACACGCGTTACGGACTTTTTCCTGTGTCAGTTTCCAGTCATCGCACACTGTTCGCCATCATGAGAGGAGGAAATCTACGTTGGCAGTATGTCTCGATTGTATAGAAAATCTATATACTTTTCTTTATCCTTTATTTCTAGGGTTGGAATTTTTTTTTTATCATATTCTCAACAGGGACCTTTGACACTGGCCATGCTGCCAGGGAGAAGCCCTTGTCACTCTATAAGTAGACATGCACCGCTCGAGATATCACAAGGGTCAAATCTTCAAGCCTATCATCGCCAGGTGACAAATAAATAGGTATAATTGTAAAAAAGAGGTGGAAAGTCAATATATATTTATGAAGCTACGTCTGTCGCTCACACAGTGGCTAGGTATCTCAATCTACGAATCAATCAAAGGGCGACTCTCATCGCCCTGTCTCATCTCCAGCTCAGCAGGGTCTACTATACCTACGCCTGCAATCCACTCCAGGCCACGGCCTGCGTCTGCTTCCGGACCTTGTACGTCCCGTCGGGCATCTTCTCAAAGTGCTCGAAAAGCCCAGCCATGGACCCGGTCATCTTGTCCGCGTCCTGCTCCGAGCCGCTGGATGAGCGCACGGGCAGTGCGCGGCCACCGCTGCGGGCCTCCTCGACCGCCTTGAAGAAGCCCAAGTCATCGAGGATCTGTCGGATCTGCGCTGAGGAGAGCCCGACTAGCTGCGACGGGACGGTGGGCGAGCTAGGCTCGCCCTCAGACGAGGGAGCGGGGTGGACGAACTCGGGCACATCGTCTCTGATGCGCTCGCAAGTCCAGCAGATGCAAATCTCCGAAGAAGAAGAGGAGGAGGACTCGTTCGAGTCCAGCACATCCAGCGCCTCCGACGTGTCAGGGGACGACAGCGTGGCCGACCTCTGCTGCGTCGTCTCGCCGTCGGGCCCGTCCTGGTATTTCGGGTAATCCCTCATCACACGCTGGAAACACTCGTACTGCTCAGAATACAGACGGTGCGTCCTCCAGATGAGCTCGACGCCGAAATGCAGCGCCCTGTCGCCGTCCATCGCCTCGCCGCCCTCGAGCAGCTGCAGGGCGAAGTAGGCCACCGACGCGCGCTCCAGCGACCCGTGCAGCGACGGGCCGCGGATCCAGAGCAGCCTGTGCGCCTCGTCTATGAAGTCGTCGTGGCGCTTGGCGACGTCGAAGAGGTCGACGTGCAGGGGCATGTCGTGCTCGGCGTACGCGGGGGGGTCGCGGAGGTACGAGGGCAGCTCGGCAGACTGGCCGGACATGGTATCGAAGAGGACCTCGGCCGCGCGGGGGAGGGCGTACTCCATCGTGTGGACGTCGAGGACCTCGCGGAGGGCGGCCCAGGGGAAGCAGAGTTGGCGGACGTGGTCGGAGTGGCGGGGGTCGCCGCACTCGAGGCGGTAGGCGTCGGTCTCTAGCATGAAGGTGTACCAGACGAAGAGGACGTCGAGGGGCGGGAGGTAGTCCTTTGTGAGCTGGACGCCGATGCGCTCGGTGGGACGGTAGGCGTAGATGGCGGCGTGGTTGAGGACGGCGTCAATGTTGGCCCACCACGCCTCGAAGCGCGTGACGGCCAGCCGGATCAGGGTGTGCCATCGGTGCGTGTCGTGGGGCGTCGACTCGATGCCATCGTCGTCGGAGAGCCTCGCCTCATAGGCAGGGGGGCAGTCAAGCTCGACCTCGGTGGCGCTGAGGCGGAGGTTGTAGAAACACTCGAGCAGGGCGAGGTGGACAGCGGCGTGGCTGACGTCAGGGTAGACGAGAGGGTTCTTCTCGGTGTTGTACTCGATGTGGCCCGGGATGTGAGCGTTGGCAAAGATCTTGGGGTTTGGGATCACGGTCTGGAGCTTGCCGCCCGGCTTAGGGGTAGGATACGATGAGGGGGATGGCAGCGTCCAAGAATGAGGCTCGAGCCCAACTTGGCTTGCTGAGATGGCCTTACGAACACGATTAAGCAGCAACATGCGCTGGATGGATGGACGAGTGATACAGAAGAGTACGAGGAGCAGGAATCAAACAATGATGGAGTACAAGGGGGGAGGGGGCAGCCGAGGGGGGTCTAGCTTATGAAGGCTTGGACGGAACTGAGACGCTCGAGGTACCAGAGACAATAAGCTTAATTTTAATCCATCTACCGGTCGGAGTGACGCAACTTGCTGCTGCTCGCTTGGGAGAGAGCACAAAAGAAGGGACTCAGAGCCCGAATAACTGCCTGCCAGCAACGGAGTGACGCGCGGCGAACCCGCAGTAGGTTCTTGGCGGGCGTATGCTAGTGAGCCTTGGCATTACTGGATATGAGACCTCTCAGTTGATCAAAGCGACGGAGGGCTGCGAGTTGGAGGCCTGTGGCAGGGGTGAGGCGATCATGGGCAGGGCCGTGTCTAAGGCCAGCTTCCCATTTGCAGGCTCCCCGCAGCCTCAACGCTCTTGGCCTGGCCCTACGAGCGAATAACGTGCGTAGTCAGAGTCTAGACATTGGGCGTATCCCGTGCGAGTTCCTATCAGGCCTAGTGTGCGGCGCAGATAATCTAGATATCTCGGAGGGGGGGGGGGGAGAACATGAAGGCGGTTCACATTCAGATGGTTCCGTCACCTGATTGATTCGGCTGGTTTGCAATTTAATCAATTATCGAGCCTTTCTTTCCTCACTAGCCATCCATTCCCCATGCTATTCCCCATCAGTCCACTCTGCAGGTGGGTGGAGGTTTGGCGTCGGGCGTAACAATTGAGTCAAGGATGGCCGCCAAGAACAACACAATTTGGTCGTTCGTCGCCGCATCATCACGCGCTTGGACAAAAGAGCGAGTCATTTAGATTTCTTTCGCATGGGTGGCACGAATTGAATCAAATGGCTCACCGCAGGTTCGTATTGCTTCATGCATGCACTTCTCACATTTGCTGGGAACATTTGTGCAGGTGCAGGGTAGGCTGCCAATACGCGTGTTGGTCCCATAAAAAAAAGATGGTCCATTATTAGCAAAAAAAAAAAAGAGCAAAAGATGGGAAAAAGTCAAAAAAGATGTTATCAATCGTTCATTATAGGAACAGCCCGATGCGGGGGTCGAACCCGCAACCTTGAGATGTGAACTCGTAAGAGTCTCACGCTCTACCGATTGAGCTAACCGGGCACCTTTCCGGGTGCTTGTGATGTTTTGACCGTCCGCCAATCTCATCTCATGGAGTTTTCACAGCCAGGCCAGACTCGAGGCAGCACTGAACAGCTGCGCATGGAATTAGGCAATGCCTGAGTAAACTAATCAACGTGCCGAAAATACGCATAATTTCTCGGACATTCATAGATGTTGTTATTAAACCGGTGCCTGGATGAAACAGCCATTAACATCGCCCGTCATAGAACGCCCCCAGTTGAAAGGATCTTCCATGTCGTCGAGAAAAACATGACTCGAGATGGTATCATGTACCTATGAACCTGGCCCATACCGAAAAGAAAGGCCCCTCCATATCCATTCCCAGCTACGTTTCCATTTCCTCAGAAAAACCACCCCAGAATCCTTGCGAAACGTTAACAAACATGGGAGGCACAGCCAGGTCCATGTCGATATTCATGGTATTATACATATCCGCATCAGACAACATTGAGACATCTGTCCCAAAGGGCTCCAGGCCGACGAAACCTGATGCCTCTGTCGTAATCTCGGCCTCGTTCTCGTTGCTGAACTCGCTTTGAGGAGAAGGCATGACCAACCCTGGCATGGGCCGCGGCTGGCCATCTTCTGGGGTTAGGCCTTGCCCTTGGCTCGAGCTATTTTCGGGCTCAGAATGGTCGGGCTGGCCGACTGGGGAGTTTTGCAAGGCGCCGTAGTCGATGACGGAATTGTGCAGAGCCTTGCCTTCCGTCGTGTTGCTTACTGCCGTGTCTCCTCCAGCTTTGATGTTGGAGTAAAAGAACTGCATTCTTTGTATAGTGTTCCTCTATTACACCTCCCGAATTAGTACAAATTTACTTAAACTATTTACTTGAATGAGTACATGTGCGCGAAGGGAGGAAATACTCACCCAAGTGTCAGCCATCGGCCATGCTTGCCTCATCTCCTTGAGAACATCGCATCCTTCCACGACACGAGTCCGCCAAGACTGGATCCGGGCCTCTTCCGCCCCTGGAAATGGGAAGTGGAAGAAGAACAAGAGTGCCCCCACGGCTGTGTAGCTTGCGAACCCGACACAAGGCACAAGCCCGCGGAGGAAAAACAATCCAAAGTTTCGCATTTCGTGGAGCATCTCGCAGACCCGCTCTGCCATTTTTACGAGCTCCTCGCTCGAGTTGAGCGACCACTGCTCCCACTCTGCTGGCTTGTTGTTGCGTAGCTGGCCCATCTCGACTTCTGGGAGGTAAGAGCGGTAGAGGCAGATGATGGATACATGGTAGATGGCGTGCATGTAGCAGTATGCCTGGCCTTGGTTCGATACAGAGTGTGCTCGTAGAAGATGCGGACTGTATCTGAGACGTTTTGGTAGCGAGGATCGCCAGTTCTCGAGTCTGGAGAGAAGTTTCTGTAAGCTGGACTGAGGGTCCCACGGGGGAGGCTCGTCTGCATGGGATGCGCAAGCCCACTTTGCTACGTCGCCCCATATGTTAGCGACACGCATCGTATAGCCAATGAGGTCTAGATTTCCAATAGGAACACCGTCCGCAGGAGGTAGAGAACCATCCAACCTCTCACATCTGACGGGTTCGCCGAAGTTGAAGGTGTCCATGTCACAAGGAAGCTGGATATTCATCCTCTCAGCAGACAATGTTCGGTCTCGGGCTTTACCGCCACTCAATATACTGTCCATGAGAAAACAAGTCCACGCAGTTCGTCTTCGTTCCTCTGCTGCTACGAAGTCCTCACTGGATAGATCTGGGCTCGGCGGGTCCTCGTCAAACAGGCCCAGGGACTGGGCCATTCTGACGGCCATGCCTAGATAGAACCATGCTCGCTTTCCTTCTCCCGCACCCCAGGAGTGACCCGTGAGCAGCAGAAGTACCTGGATGCGTTGCAGGGTCGGTTCATCCACATGTGGCAAGATGAGGGACCTTGCGCGCGAGGCAAACGCGTTGCTGGCATCAATCTGGCTGGGGTAGCCAGTCGGAGAAAACTGCGAGAAGCTGGGCAGAGAATAGAAATGTAAGTTGGATGAGACGAGACATTAAGCGTGGGATAGTATCTCACCGCACGGCGATGGCTAGAATAGCCCACGTAAGACAGTGATCAAGAGTCTGCCGGTGTATACTAGACAGCAGGCTGGGCGTGTGATGGAAGGACCACTTGTAGGCGCATCTCACGTAGCACGACTTGACTTCATCTGTCAGATAGCTGTAGGGATTGTCTAGAGGCGCGGCGGCCGGGGCAGAGGAAGAGGGAGTCGCCGGCGCCGAGTCCTGCAGCTTGATCCTCGCCAGACTCAGGGGACTCCCGATGGGATACTCCCGCCGACCAGCAGCCCGGGCGCGCTGGGCAGAGAGACCCGAGGCATGCGAATGCGCCGGGAAGATGCACTCATCGCCTCGGCCCTTGCACCGGTCGCAGGGCGGTTCGCCGGTATTGATACACTGCGCAGCGAGGTGAGCGACTTAGGTCCCGGGGTGGCATGGCTTCAATTGACGCACTTTCCGCTTCGACGCCCTGCAAGCTGTGCAGGCGATGGATTTCTTCATGGCCGTGGCGGTGACGAGCATCACGACACGGCATGCTGTGCTCTGGGCTGGTGTTTCGTTTCAGCGAAGACACTCGAGAGTTTTCTGTCCAGCTTAATGACCAATGGGGAAACCTCGGGCAGTCTCAAATCTACGGCTGAAATCAATTGCCCCGCTGCTGATGCTGATCTGATGCTGGTCGTGTGCTCAGATCAGCTCTCCACAGATACCACCACGCTCGCTCTTAGTGGTTTTGTTTATTAGATTGGAGTACTGGCCTATCAGACTCTTTTGGCATTTCTTTTCAGACATGGAACAATGCTCTTATTATATTACCCCGACCGGGTAGAAGTATATATTCCTCTCTAGGCCTCAGACTACAAGCTGTGCCTGTAAGTGCTTATCTTGAAGCCCCCGTAGTATAAACATCACAGTTGAGTATTTTCAACAGCTTATATGTATATACCTCAACATCTAGCCTAGGAGTTAGTACGCTTGTACTGGCTTTAAATAATTGCATAAGATCAGAACTAATTCTTCAAGCGGCATCAACCCCCATGATGACCACATATGACAACGAAAACCATTTCATTACCCAAGCCTATGCCTTACTCTGACCGCCGTAGTACCCTGGAGACTTAACAAAAAACCGATAACACCACATCACAGAGCAAGACATATCAACAAGCTCATCTGGACTCATGTATTGTGACCATCCAACCCTTCAATTCGCCAGAGCCTCAATTGCCCTCCAGCTCAGCTACAACACCGGCCTCCCCTCTCAATAATTGGAGCACCTGCGAGCGATCTCGGTTGTTCTCATTGAGAATTCTTTCCCCAAGCTCTACGACTGTAATGTTCTCACTAACAGCTTCGTATTCACTGGAATCCGAAGCCTGCCGCGGATAATGCCAAAGTAGTCGTGCTGCGAGGTCGATATATGAACTCTCACGAAATTTGCCCACGGTACGTCGGAACACCTCCCATGATAGGTCCAGCGGGCTTTCCAACATGAAAACCTGAACCAGATTAAAGTAGTGAATCGTGCTCGTGACGGAGCTCATTACAATGTCAACACAATTCCAGTTCTGGTGAGCTGCGGCGAGAATAATCGGGTCTGTCTCTGGAGATTCGCCAAGAAAAGGATTTTTCCTAGCGATGCCATGATCAATCAACAACTGGACCAGACGTGTCTCTCCCGCAATACACGCCTCTTGAAGCTGGGTTTTCGGGCCGGGGCTCGACATGTTAATGCCGTGTTTGATAAAATGCTGCGTCATTCGATACTGACTAGCAACAGGCCATCTCTGGACCATGAAATCCATCACAGTAGTGCATGACTCGAAATTGACATTGGCTCCGTTCTTCAGAAGAAAGTGGGTGATCCAGAACTGTTTGATGTTAATATGACCCTTCTGGCGTACTGCTGCAAAGGCCGAGAGAAGTGGTGCGCAGTAGATTCGGCCCTCTCTCTCCCTTCCCGAGCCGCAGAATCGGTTGCAGACGTCTTCGCTCCGTTCCGTCGCTTGGATATCTGCTCCGGCCAGAATCAAAGCGCACATGCAGGTTACGCTGTTGCATGCGGCAACAGCCAGCGGTTGGCGAGGATCGTGTAGTGTACATCCGTCTGGGTCGGCGCCATATCTCAATAACAGACAGAGCGTCTCCCAGTCTCGCTGAGCTATTAATTCATTGAGTGGGTTGGTGGAGGTATCGTTTGATCCCTCAATGGAAGCCCCTTTCTTGAGAAGTGTCTCACAGAATAATCGCCTCTTCGTTTTGAGAGACCCTGGGTTCTGGGAAAGCTTGCGCAGGAGCATTGCGTCCACTTGCTCTCGGTATTTGTCGGACAATGCATGCCTCCTCCTCTCCGATATTTGTATAGCATCCATGTCCAACTGTGTAGCAATCTGAATGTTTTGAAAATCTATTTCAGGAATAAAACTAGGGACCAATGGCTGCCAGTTTATCGTTCTAGCTGTGCTATCGCCCGCCGGTGGCCCGGGTTGGCTGGCTTCTCGCTCTGTCTGGGGTTGAGGGCTTGGGGACGCTATGGAAGGCTCCGGGACCGGCGAGGTAAGGAGAGAAGGTTCGCTCATGCCGGCTTGGCTTTGAACCTCCAGGTTGAATGAAGAAAAAAGTGTCGTACGGGAAATGCTGGTGACATCGTTGCTTTGTGTGCTTGCAAGATCCGAACTGGCGACTGTAGACAACTGTGTGGTTGATGGATTGTTTAGAGGGGAGCTGAACCCAAGACTGCCCTCTGCACTTAGAAAACTCTCGGATGGCTTATTAGACAATGATTTCGGTGCTTCTTCATCCTCTCTGTCGATCTGCGGGTCATTTTCACTCAGTGAAAGTGCAGGTAGCTCCGGGATAGGATTGGTGGTGACCGCAGGTCTTGCCGGCTCCTCATCTGGATCAAGAATGGTGGCCTGGTAGGCTGTCTCGCCGCATGTCGTGTAGTCTGCCATCTTCTCGAGCCACTGTTCCACCTTGGTTTGCGACTCCGTCGGCGGTGCTTGTGTAACGAGACGGCTGAGGATCTCGTCTTTCTGCAGAAGCTTGACCACCTCGGCCACCTCACGAATCACTTCGGTATCGTTCTTCACCTCTCCAACGATGGAACTGCTCGATTTGTCAGTTGACGCTGCGAGAATTGGTGGGTGGTTACCGACATTGACATCAGATGGAGGCCGATGCCCAGCGCGACCTTGTACGACTCGAGCGATTCTCTCAGTTTCCGAATCTGATCGACCCCAAACAGCGACCACCGTAGCTTCAGCCAAAGTGTCAATCGCCCGCGGTATTTGACTAAGAGTGACTCGATCTTCTCAACCACCGCCATCGCACCGGTCACAGCGCTATTGATCTGCTCCAGGAGAGGGCCCAGCATCGGGTTGGACTGGGCACCGAAGCGGGAGAGCCCAGTGGTGAGTGGGGTAATAAAGGCCTGGAAAAGGGCCAGCTCGTTGGAAATGTCGCGTAAATCGTCAGATGCGTCGCGCAGGTCGACGGATATCTCTGCTACGGTGGCCACCGTCTTCACGAGGCCGGCCGCGAGCGCTACCGACGCAGCAACCACAGAGATGGGCTCCATGGTGCGTTCATTTCTCCGCTCTCTGCGTGAAAAATGGTAAATGAGAGAGAGAGGAATGTGGGAGGGCTGAAGCGCCAAAAGCAAGACATCGGCTGAGCCTGGGCTGACAGATGGAGGGACTTAGGCCGCCACAGAGTATGCACGTTGTGCAAAATATGAATGCTACACCAAAAGCTCACCCTGCAGCTGCTGGCTCATTTGGGCTATGATGTGCCACTTGTCCTGCGGCACGATGCAGGCTGAGTTATTATGACCACCACCACATCAGTTGTTTGAACGTATTGGTCGCCTATATTAAGTAGTTTTTTTTGGTACTTATCTAGCCAAAAGAGTACAAAATGGTGAGATTCAAAGCTTTCAAACTCTTGAACCAAATTGCCTGTATCGGAAAAGAGTAGGCTTTATTTTGGTTCATTATAAATGGGATCTGTGAGGTGCTGCGCCAAGAAGGACACGGCATGCAGTCCACCCAACCTCATTGGTTAGGTGTCCTCTCTAGCATTAGTAACTCTCATGCTGCATCTGCCGCAGAGGCCTGAGCAAATGTAGGTTTATAGTGCGGGTGGTGATATATTGATATTTGATGTGATACTATAGCACTTTCCAAAGCTTGACCACAGACTTATTCCGGCTCGCCCCTCCAATAAAAACCACTTCTTCGCCCACTACTCTCTCGTAAATATGGAAACCAAGCTTATGTAGGACGTTGAGACTCCCAAAATTGTCGGGGTGCACGTTTGCCTGTATCTGTATCCTGATCTGAGGGTCACTTTTCCTCTTTTCACCCAGGTAATGTTCCAAAAAGGCTCTAATGCTTTCAGTTGCAAAGCCCTGGCCCCATGCCGACGGGAGAAACAAGTATCCAAGATCAAGGCCAATCACTCGGCTCGCGTCGCTGGCTGCTGAGCTGCCCAGTAACCCCTCCTCGATTGGTTCTATAGGCAGCAACGTGAGGATGCCTATGCTTTCCGGACCATCATCTGCAACACCGTGGCCTGTAACTTCTGGCCTGTGGCTATGTGTCCGAGGAAGTACTGCATAGCAAACGCGCTCGTCAGATCGATCTGCTGCCGTCGAAGGTATCACGCCTGCCATCCACGCTTGGCTAGCCGTCTTGTTTTCGCACGGCCCATGGAGACTGTTTGAGAGATTAGAGAAAGGACGAGAAGGTACGGGAGCTCTATATACCTCCACTGGGTGGCCTGCTTGTCACGCCAGACGTTGTGGAACAAGTCCAAATGCACACTGCTCTCCGCGTTGGAAGTGAGCTGCTTTAGCTGCAGCCTCGGAGTTTCGACTACAATCTCCGCCATTGCGTTCCACTTGGGTGCTCGTAGGGCTGAAGCTAGTGAGATAGATGGTGTTGTTCGTCTTTGGAGCTGGCGGTCACTGAGACAATAATCACTCACCTCGCCTCAAATTTGCGCGGCAGGATTCGGCTCTGGTGGCTCACCCTGCTGAAAATCCACTATGCGGCTTTGAAGGAGTTTTAATATTCAATAATATCGCCGTATTGGCGGGGTTCTTTTATAGTGATTGAAATGGGTGGCTCGCAAACTCGCTACCGGGGTACCAGTCTTGTAACGGGGTTTAGCCTATTACTGCAATAACGATACTCACACAATATGTTCAGCATTGAGGTGATGCTCTCAAATAGGCTGGATATAAACGATTATAAAGCGAGGTGTTGGTATTATCGTGTTTATTCCTAGTGGTGAGATAGTCTTTGCAAGTCATGCACGGGAATATTGAAAGTTAACAGAACGTGAGTGAAAGGAAATCAATCTCAGATTCATAGAATGCTTGAGTTCTTGTTGCTGGAAATTGAAATTAATTTAACGCTTGGGCGTTGAAGAGAAATCCAATATTACGAATAGTGGAAGAATCATGGGCATAGATTCAACCAAGAATTGAAAGTTAGGACTACTACCATTATTCGTGTATACTAATCTTATCAATCTAACCTCATGCTCCTCTCAATCTCATTCAACAGAACCCAAACGCCAAACCCCATTACCCAGAATTACAAGGCATCCTGTGCCGCGAGCACGTCCTTCGGGGCAAAGGTCCTCTCCAAACTACCCTCCCAGTGGTCGTAACCCGCCTCTTTCTTGTACTCCCCAGTCAGATCTGCGTTCTTTGGGATCTGATACTCGTTCAAGACGAGTTTCTTTCCACTGGACTTCTCAGTCTTCACCCATCGCGCCTTTTCCTTATTGCCAGCGTCGACATGCTCCCAGCTCTTATACCTGTCCCCAACAAATGGAGCAGGCGTATACCGCTTTCCGTCCTTGCTCCAGTGCTTGACCCTGTGGTAAACACTGGGGTGAATTTCTTCGCAAAAGTTCTTGGCTTCAATCTGAACCCCGTTCTCGGTCGCCTTGGTTTCTCCTGGAACACGCTTGTAGGAAGCCGACAATGTCGACACGCTCGAGCTGATCCACCAAACTGACAACCACGGATTCGTGTCCTCAAGGGTGCCGTCACTCCATTGGACCTTTGACCAGGCTGCCGCCATGTCTCGGACCTTAGTGTTGGTCGTGACGAAGTTGTTGTCACTGAGGCGGAAGAGGATATACTTCTGGAGCGCGGTACCGCTGACTTGGAGCTTGCCGTGAATCTGATCAATCATCCACGAAAAGGCGATCTCATCGACGCTGTTGGTGTCGATGTTGCTTGCGCTGTGACCGCCAACATCTGAATGATATCCAGGGAACCAGACCTGCTTGAGGTTGACATTGGGGCAGGTCGAATCCTTGTACCAGAGAGTTGGTGGAAAGTTTCCACGAGTCTCATCAATTGCAAGCGCGTGGAACGCGTTCTCAATGCCTATTATCTCAATCAGTTAGACAAACCATCTTTTATTTTTAAGGCTGAATTGGATCAACGGAGCCTGCAACTTACGGGGATGAAGCTTTGTTGAGTGAAATGATGTGTCGTCGCCGGCCTGGACAAACCAAGTCGTGGCGTTGATGCTGCCTACAGTGTCCCAGACACCGACGACTTTGATTGGCACGTGCATGTGGGAAATGGTCTTCAGATAATCGTAGCGACTGCCATAGGGATACGGATCCCTGCCCTGCTGGGGCGGCAGAGTGCCGAGTTCTCCAGGCTCAAGCTTGTCTTGAGCCCACTTTGTCTTGGAAAAGGCCTCCTTGCCTCTTGTCTTGTAGGCGAGATAGACATCATAGAAGCTATCCAGATGGAGAGGGGTGAGGAGGCCGACTTCGCAGATGAAGCCAGCCAGCGAACGGGCCGTGTAGGCACCTCTGGAGAAGCCGAAGATGAAGATCTCATCATCAGGGCCCCAATTGTTTGCGAGAAAGTTGTAAGCCTCGCACACATTCTCAGCAAGACCGCCACCAACAGCACCTGGATGGAACACGTTAGCCGGAGAGTAGGAGCTCAATCTCAGGAGTCGAATATACCTTGATAACTCTTGTTGACTTTGCCGACTGCGCCAGTACCAATTCCGGACTGGTAGTAGACGACTTGAGGAATCTTCTCTCGCTTATCGTTGACGCCAACGCGAGAGATGACACGGGATAGTCTTGCTACATTGCTAGCATACTGGTCGTTTCCTTTGTCGATCGCGCCGAAGGTGCCGTCACAGCAGACAATCAGGCGCTTCTTGATGTTGCCCTGAGCGTAAGTCGCTGTACAGGACCTGCAATTCTCGGACATGGTGGGCGATAATTCAGCTGTGAGTGAGGATTGGAGAGATGCAGTGAAAGACTTTCGTCAAGTGGGCGAGATTGAATCGACACAATGTCCTGGGCAATGGTTGTATATGCCATAGATATGTCACAAGTGAACATCGTTAGCCGCCACCATCGAGTGCCGACTGATCAACTGACAATACCGTCGTCAGCTCCCTTCAGCCCCAAGGCCATAGCGGGTGCGGGAGACGCTATAGTGTCGGCTTGACGGCCAAAAGTGGCAAAATATCGATGAATGTCATTAGTCTGGGAATAGTGGCAGGGGCCTAGAAGCTGAACTCTGGGGGTCTAGCCTCTAGTGAAGCTTGTTTTCAACACTATCTATCTCGTTCTATTCCTTGCGAGTACTAAGGAGACGAGCTGTGCCTCGTAATGCAACCTCCCGGTGGTAGATTGACCCAGATCCTGTGATATTGATAGGCCACCCTCGCTGTGGCACGGACCGCTCTAGACTAGATGGACAAGGGGCTCAGCCCAGCCGCCGCACCCGTCTTAGACCTGTCTTAGACCCGTCATGGTGCTCGTGAGGCCTCGAACTAGTTGCGTTAGTGGCCTCGGCCCTCTGGAAGGGCCAGGGTTGGCAAGCTATTGCCCCCAATGCTTGAGCTAGTTTGGGCCTGTCTCAATATTGTTTGTATTTTCCTCCAAGGGTCTGTCTAGGCGCAGGCATTCGTGAACGAATCCAGTTACAAACGTCCTAGCCATGACATTTACATCACTCTTACGCGGGTCTAGGGTCCCAGTAGCTGTTTTAGATGCATTCCTGGAGGCAAACGGCATGGATGAGACCAATGGCTACCCTCCATTTGAGGACCAGGACCCTGTGATCTCCTCGATGCTCCGCTCCAAAATGGGCACGAAGTCTGATAATGCACGCATCTTTATCCCCAACCGCAAATCATTCAACACATCCTCTGTCGCCTATGTTACCTACAAATGGGTGAAGGTCTATGCACAACGCGAGATTGACCTCGATGAGGATCTTCCTGGCCAAGTTCCGGCGGTATTTATTAGTCTCAAAGATGAAATAATGGGGTTTGCAAAAGAAGAATACTTTGCAGGGACGGACAAGGGGAAGTTTGGACAGATTGGACTGTTTATGGTTTTCAATCAGAGTGTCAGCTGGCTGCCGGCCGAACTTGAAGCTCGATCACAGGTAACCGCGTCCCAACTCCCTTTGATCTATGCCCCATTTATGCTGACCAGAATCATTGTCTAGATTCCAATTTCTTGTGGTTTATGTGATCAGGCTTTCGAGTCATTTGACGAGCGCCAGCTTCACCGTAATCATACCCACGGGGTGTCAGAAGGCACCAACCCGCTCCCCGATGCATGAATGAACGGGGGCATTCCAAAAAATATCCTGAATTTTGGAGGCTACTTATTATAATGTGTGTTTCATGATTCAGCTGTCTGCGGCAAGATTGCGAGGCTCAGGCCTCAAACAATTACAGCATCATTGATCAATTTCAAGAATGGAAGTAGCCCTTAGTGATATCATTTTATAAGATAGTATCTAATAGTCTAACTATTTTTCAGTTCTTGGGAGATGTGACTTCAAACGCGGGCGTGTCAAATATATCCCAGTTGTCCGCTGCAAAAGGATTGCCAAACGGCACCAGCGCCGCGAACCTCATCTTGTACTTCCCCGGCGCAATCTGCGTCCCATTGGCGAGCAATCCAAGCCACCAGAGATCCTCTCCTCGATACCCAGTCTGGCTCCTCGCAACGTCCTTGGCCGGCAACGCAATCACTTGACTTGCATTATCCTTGGAAGGGTCAAAAGCCACGCCCCTGGCTGAATTGACCCAGCTGGTTGCAGAGCCAACGTATTTGGCCTCACCGACAACGGGAGGGTACTTCCATTCACGCTCAGTCCATGAATCTTCAAATATGTCCCACCTGAGTTGGCGTGTTCCATGTTGAAGACGGGCGTACGCTTTCACGTAATCTTGAGCTTCGAGCGAGAGGTCAAAGCTGAAAGTAGCTTTGTCTTTAATAGGAGTGTTATCAGGACCGGAAGTCATCGTCGGGAAGCCCATTCCATAAGAAAAGATGCTAGTAATATCCTTGTGTAGATCGGCGCTGAGACCCAGATACGGGATGCCGAGCTCCTCGTTATTGTCTCCTTTGATCAGAACTTTGCCGCTATAAACCGGAAGCTTGGATCGATCGGTTACTTCGGGGTACATGAACGAGAACTCGGCTTTCCTGGTTTCACCTGGCTGGACGGTAAAAGTCCCTCCCGGAAAAGAAACTCGCGGCGTCAAACTTTGAGGGTCGACCATAAGATACTCATGCCAGGCAACTTGAGGGTTGCCCCAGCGGCTTGGGTCAGTATCTATCGTGTTCATGCCGCCGAATGCTTGTTGTTCAAATGTGTATGTCACAGGTGAGTCGTTATTGTTGGTTATTTCAACGTTATGGTAACGGCTGAAATGGTGCGTATCGTTGAGAGCAAACTTGGCGAAGGATAGCGACGTCTTGTAATCCAGAATCTTGGTCGCGTTGATCAAGCCTGTGCCGACCTGCGCAACAGGCGCGAAAAAGTCGTACACGTTGCCTGTTAGGAGGCCATCGTCCCACTTGATGGCGTCGCCGGATGCAATAATCCGCATGGCGAGAGACTTGGCCCATTCTGGCCCTTGGGTTTTGCGGCCGCCATATTTGCTAACATAGAGAGCAGCGATACCAGCAGCATATGGGCACGCCATTGAGGTGCCACTCAGTATAGCAAAGCCGCCGTTGAGATACGTCGACAGGATCCGGCCACCAGGGGCAGTGATGTCTGATTTGATGAAAAGTTCGTTGGCAGGACCTATTGAGGTGAAGGAACTCGCGAGACCAGGGAGATCAGTATTTTCCATGCCGGCATAGTGCAGATCGGCGCGGTGTGAGAAGTCGGCCGTTACGTTGCCCCCGGCCTTGATAGTATCTATAATTGCCTTCCCATTCTCTGCAGATATCATGCCGACGGCACTGTCCCAGATTGGGGTTGAAGGGGAGGTCAGGGGTTGGTCGTTGCTGTAGAATAGAATATGAGAAGCGTTGAAAGGTATCAGATTGATTTGCTTATCAGCAAAAGCGCAACCGCCCCGGCGAACAAGGACAACCTTTCCTCCTAGGTCTGGCGTACTTTCGGGGAGTGGCGAACATGCTTCATCTTCCAATGGCTCTAGGCTTAAAGGATAGATCGGCCAGTTCTTAACCTGTGACTGGTCCCATGGCTCTACGGCACTGTATGGAATCCAGCTTGAGTTTGCGGCTGCTCCATCGATATATGTGATGTTGAAGGTTGGAACTGCGATATTGAGCGGCTCGGCTGAGGCGACAGCGAGGACATTGGGAGCAGCTGCACCGCTGTTTGCAGCGAAGGCCCCGATACTTCCTGAGTTTCCAGCAGATATGGTGATTAACACACCACGTTCGACAAGTCGGTTGCCTACCAGAGCCCATGGCCCGTCTGTGTATCCATTGACTGCGCCGATAGAGCAAGTTATGATATCGGCGCCCTCATCGTAGGCTCTTATGAAAGCATCAATGAGAGTGTCCTCATCCGTGCCATCAATGGTGCTGAAAACCTTGTATGAATAGAGCGTAGCGTCAGGAGCGACACCAGTGAACTGGCCAGATTTGCCGGCTACGATACCGGCAACATGCGTGCCGTGGCCTTGTTGATCCAATGGATCATCATCTGGCTCTTTCTCCCCAGCTGCCGGCCATGTTCCATCTCCGACGAGATCGTATCCACCTGCGACCTTGAAGCCACTGCCGAAACCACCTCCGAGCTGGATGAAAGTTAGCAGACGCTTATAGATTCTGAAGAATTCGGGGCACGTACGGTAGGGTGATTATAGGAGATGCCCGTATCTACAATCGCAACCTGTGCGCCTTTCCCTGTGATCCCGGCACCATGGATCTTATCCACGCCCGTCATGGCATGAATGGAGTAGTTCGTAATGATAGCCTCGTCGGTTAAAATGGCGGAAGG
Organism: Clonostachys byssicola; assembly: GCA_902006505.2. Classification (NCBI taxonomy): domain Eukaryota; kingdom Fungi; phylum Ascomycota; class Sordariomycetes; order Hypocreales; family Bionectriaceae; genus Clonostachys; species Clonostachys byssicola. The sequence goes on from CABFNO020001517.1 coordinate 183,686, forward strand.
GGTAATCGGTGCTAATTGATACTTTCTAGACGGCCATACTTGGCTAACAGGGTTGAGAGACTGCAGAGAGTCTGAGTTGTCTTCATCTGACTCTAGGGAACATCCCCTAAAGACCTCGCTGTCATAGATTTTGACCACTTTCTTACCGCTGACTCTGGCCAGCTCATTAGCGGCATCAGCGGCATTGACATTCTATATGACAGTTGTCAGTGCTCTTGTTGTTGTGAAGGAATTGTTTCGTAATTCACACCTCATTGAATTCAACAATAAAACGTTTTGGGATGCTGATAGTTTGATTATTGGGAGCTTCGATAAGAGGTTGATCATCAGACAGTGAAATTGCTGATGTAACAAGGGTGAGCCCTGTGAGGAGATGCGAAAGAGAAATCATCTCATCGGTCTTGTTGCGGGTTGTGGAAAACAGTAGACACCGAGGACAACCAGATTCAATAGGCCAACAAGAGTCTAACGATGTATATGTATTTTCGCAGACCGCTGAGATATGTGGGGGAGGATTGATAACGCTACCATCCTGGATGATGACCTATACCATCACCTTCCTATCCGGCTCCAAGATAGCCGCTCCATAGAGCAGGGGCGCTGTGCAAAAGAACCCGCCTGTCCAAATATCCGGCGTGCAGATTTTCCTCGTATTATATTTATCCGGCACTCAAGCGAATCTTGCGAGGATATAATCTTTGGGACTTAGAAAAGGTATATGATCCGATAAGGGTTTCTTGACAACTTCCCTAGTCAGTTTCTTCATCTCGCTCAATCATTGTGGGAATTCTCTACATCTTCTCGGTCGTATGCTGTTATGTATATGTCACTCACAAGCGAGGAAATGGTTTAATTGGATGCTGGACTGAGTGGTTTTTTACCCTAGTCAGGAGAAACGAGCATATCATCTCTATCTTTAATTGAACTCCCCAATCGGGATCTAGTCTGTATACCCTTGAACCTGTCATGGCCAGGACAAGAGCAATAACGGCAAAATCTATTGAAGACCCTCTTCTAGTACTACTTCGTACACCGAGAAGGAACAAGCTCTTCTCTTGGCGTGCTGTTCAATACGAGGTGAAAAATGAGGTGATTGAAGTCATTAGGAGCCATCTGACTTTTTATCTAAAGATTTTGTCCACCATCGCGCTCAATCTCAAAAGGAACAATGCAATCACTTTCCTCTTCCTTATGTCTATGTTGCTAGGTAGCTTAAGTCAATGACTTACTAGCAGGGTTAGACTCAATACCAATATTTTGCGTTCTATACTCGCTACAGAGATAGACAATCGCCTTATATACTAAATCTACGCTGGAATACTTTATAACCCATATTTATTACAAACCATAGCAATGCAACGATAGAGATCGAGGTTGCTTGACGTATTGTTGGTTCTAACCGGGACACATGAAGAGCTCTCGTAACACGGTATTGACTCTCATGTTGGATTTCGTTGAATAAGCGAGGAAATGGATAGATACATTGGACCGATTAGGGCCTATTTCTATTTGAAGAGCGGAATGCTAACTTGAAGTTAAAAATAAAATTGATAACGTATCATCGAACCTGACCGGTGAATTCGACGCTACCACGGAACGGCTCTGAATTCGTCCTGTTCGTATTCCCAGAAGGTACCTCCTTCAACTTCTCCCTTCTGAGATTCGAGCAACTTCATAATCACTTCAGCTCCCAAGAGTGGATCCTTTGTGCCTCTGAAGCCGTTGAAGCCCGTTTTGCAATGTCCGGGACTAATTGCCCAGAATGTGACACCTTTATTTTGAGCTTGGAAATGCACGGTAAGCATGTTGAGAGCAGCCTTGATCACGCAGTAGTCGATGACAGCCACGGCCGGCAGCTAGAGTGATTAACGTTAGTTCAGTCAGAGATTTCGGCTGAAAGAAACATACCTCCCCGCTGACCGTTTTCCCAAAGCTCCCACGACTGCTAGAGACCATGATTACACGAGGCCAGTTGCTCTTTTCGAGAAGAGGTAAAAATGCACGAGTAACCTGAGTATTTGATGTGATTCCGTTGTTGAAACTCTTGTTCGAGGCCTGGCGCCGCTCTGTCGGATCCGCCGAGGAGGAGAGCTCGATTTTAATAGCATTATTGATCAGAACTTTTCCGATTACCATTTAGCCATATCCTACCATTTTTCGGTTGATATTTTAGCTTACCATCAAGGTGACCAAACCGTTCACTCACGGAGTCTACGGCTGCCGCGATGGAAGAATCGTCCTCAATATCGAGTACGAGCGCGTGAAAGTTGGCCGAAACTCCACTTGACTTGAGTTGCTCAATAGCCTCCTCCCCAGCTTTAACTGTACGACAGCCAAGAAGGATGGTGCTATCTGGCAGTCGATTTCCGATAGCCTGGACGATGGCGAAGCCAATGCCCCGATTGGCGCCTGTAACAAGGATCGTTGCCATTGTATGATAGATTGGTCGGCAGTATCAATGGAGACTTGAGCTGATAAGTGAATTGTACTTTTTCTCGACGCAAGGACTTGGACATCATAATAATACATAGTTCTAAGGGAAAGAGGCCTTTTATAGTAAGAATCATGGTCGAGAACGTAGGCAAGAAAGATTGTCCTTAAGTCCGAGCAGCTCTACTGGATTTAATAGCTTCATCTCACTAAACCGGCAAGATGTCGGCAAGATTTCAAGTAGCCTCTCATCGAGCCGCTTACATTCCGTTAAGTCCGTCTACACCCCCGCCAATTTCCCCGCTGACCTCTCCGGCGCTGGTATAATAGCCTTTCGTAAATATCTGAACATAAATTGGGGGCCCTTAATTCCGGATGAAAGAACTTAGAGACTACAAAGCAATCATTTCAATTTTCTTCAAGGGTTGAACCAAAAAATCGATCATAGTGGCGATAGATGTCTACTCAGTCAACTTGTCAAAATTGAGGGTTGATCAGATAAGTGCTACAGTAATACTTGTAAGGCAATTTTAGCACCCGCAGAAGAGCTGCAACGAGTACATAGGTTTAGCCACTTCCACAGCGCTGGCAGGTGGCTTCACCCTCAATGAGTCGTCAGAGCTATTCAGACCACCTTTAATATATAACCAATCTTCACGACAAAGGGCAAAAGCCGACGACTTGTCAGTCCATCTTTAGGGTTTCCATAGGGTTCCGTTGTAGGTGTGCTACATCGCCCTAATCAGGTTGGCTGATATCCAGAACCTCGTCTCTCTACGTTCAGAGACAATATTGACAGCTTGAGAAATGCTATCCTGGCTCAATACTGAAAACTTGCTCGCATCTGAATACTATTCTCATCAAGGAATCGCCAATAATTCTTAGTTCAATTTACATCTTCGGCCCGACGATGTTGTGAAGCAGAAGTGAATCTTCCCAAAACCCTTCTAGTCTTCCACCACGATTCCAATTTTTTTTGGTCATGATAGAAGGTTTCTTTGTCTATTCAGGACTTGTCAATCGTCCTATTCCCTTTGTTGTAATTTCTATGTGCTTTTCCGCCAGGTTAATAATACATAACTAGCTAGCTCGCTTAGAAGCGCTTCGCTTGATATTAGAGCCCTCAACTGAAGCACTCTGTGGTAACTGCCCCTGCAGCCAAGGTTGTTCTCTTATTGAACTGTCCAGGTCCGGTGTCTCCCTAGGCCCTGGCTGCCTATCCTCGGTCACAATATCAACCTGGACTGATTTATGGATGCGGACTCTGCTCCCAGGTGACCCGCCATCGCTCGTCCGCGTAGTCTGCATATCCTCAAGCCTGATGCTGTTACTTTTGCCGCCATTATTCTCCCCAACCATGCGCTCTTCGCTCTCGTTGAGGGTAAAGTTCGTGATCGGATTGGCTGTCGGGGGCCCGCGACCTCGCCAGCTTGGCCCGCTACTGCCACCGCCGCCGAAGGTCCGGAAACCCTTGGGAGCGGAGTTTGAGCTGTAGTTGGATGACTTCCGTGCCGTGCTGACCAGTGTGTCAATAACCGGTCCGAACCAAACTTTGAGGAGTGGAAAGATATGAGGCAGGTTGGTCGTGACGAGTGCGACGAAAGTTTCGCGGACGGCCCAAGAGCCGGCGAGTTGGGCACCGTTGACGGGATCCTGTTTGATTGACCAATTAGTATACCTGAATTTTCAATGGATTTTGAAGTATTTGAGTTCAAGAGCTAGGTCATGAGTAGGGAAAGTGTCTTACAGTAACAATGATAACGGCTCGTAGAGTTCCACAAACCATGACAAAGATACCACCGCTAAATAAAAATACCAACCCAAACTTTTTCCAGGTCTTTAATCTAGAGCTCCAAAGCATGGGCAGTGGGATAGAAAGAAGGTACATGTCGGTCATGACGTTGAAGGCGTAGCACACCCACACAATTTGGTTCGACACGGCCGGCTGACAGACATCTGGTAATTGATAGAAGAGTTAGCATTTCTCTATTCAAGGAAATCTTCGTTGCAACTTCAATATTTCAGTATGCGCGAAAAAAATTAACACGTACTTCCAGGGTCGGGGTTGATTTGCCAGTTTCGGTGGAATGGTCGGCAGGAAAGAAAAATGTTGACGACAACAATCACCCAGCTGCCAACAACCAGACCGAAGCCAACATATATGCGATATAAGTAGCTTTTACCTATACCATCCTACACAATTCCATTGCTATCAGTATTCAAGCTCGTCCGAGGGAGATGGAGGTCGAATAAAGGGGCAAGCGCCAAGTCGCCAGGGTCAAGTACCGTCAATCGAATATAAAACACAAGCCACGAAGCTTTGAAAGCCCACAAGATAACTGAATATGAATTCCAGCCGCATAGCTGGATAATTGAACCGATAACTCGTAGCTTATGCTCGGGGTCGTCGGTCGATAGAGCCTCTCTTTGAGCGTCGGTCATTCCATTGTTGGCTAAGCCGTGGGCATGAGCGCCCACAGAATACGCAAGCCCGCTCTCGATACCGTAGAAGATCTATGTCCACAAGGTGTCAGAAGGAACTCGGTCATTTCCTCGTGAAACAGCGCTTTATCAGGGAGAAAAATCTTCCGTTGCGCGGAAACAACGCAAGAGCAGACGTACCAGTCCCACGATGACCAGATAATCGTCAGGCTGAAGCTTGCGAAATCCGACGGATCTTGTGCGAGCGACGATCCTCAAAAAAGTAACCAATGACCCAATCCCCAGCAGAGTCCAGACTTCGATGTTGAAGGCCTGGGCTGCTGCGGCTGCGGCTGCGGCGGCTGCAGCCTCCTCAGGAGTTAGCTCAGCTGCGGCGCTGGCCATTGGTGAATGGAAAAAATGTTATACAAGGCAAATTGATTAGGTAAATATATTGCTACTGCGACACATGCTGCAAAATAGGTGCAAAGGAATGTGAAGAAACATGAAAGAAAGGCGAACGCGATATTCGCGCATTCGATGGACAGCGAGTTAGGGAGAACGTCACATCAGGCCAGGCACCTGAAAAGGAGAGAAACAAAGAAAACTTTTATTATCAGATTCCCCCCGCAGATTCGGCACATACGAGTGGCCCGATTCTTCATTGTCGAGATCAAACAAGAGATCTGCCGTTCCCACCATCCACTGCCAATACGAGCATCAGAAGAACTGGGACCAAGGTGAGGTTACCTCTTCTCTCATTTCGGGGACGGACTGACTACCTTTTTGAGGCTTTTTATCCCTTGTTCTCCCTTTTTATTTGCTTTTTCCCTCGCCCCGTTCTGCTTTCGACAGACGAGAAAAGATGTTGGTGCTATCAACCTTGCTTACATGCAGACATGACATACGACCCGCGTCTAGTTCGCAACACCACCAAATTTTTAGTGGATCTTGTTGGCCAAACAGAAGGTTCCATTTGTCTCGAATTTCGGTTGTGAATGGAGCTTGCGAATGCATGTGGCCTCCCGCAGAGGGGCGAAGCACCGAGGGTGAATAACGCTCCGCACACCCACATGCTGCAGTAATAGAGTTACGTACTCATTCCCTTCTACACAATACCTCCGGCAAGCGAAAGCCGAGCCGCGACTATGTGCATAGAATAGTACCGATCGGGGCCGAGACTAAAATTCAGCCAAGGAGGAACAATGGGGACAATCCTCCGGCACGGCTGGTTAGAGTGAAATGGCGCCACATGTAAGAACCACCTCCCAGAGGCGACGTGATGAAGCAGGGCCCTAGCTTCTGCCGTGCCAGGATGAATTGGAGTAGACAGGGGCTGGGGTACGGATAGATCTCTCTAACCTGGTGAGAGGGGACTCGCCTCAGGGGGTCTCAATCTGCGTAAAACTCGCGGCTTTCGATAGTGGAAGGTGCGGAGAAACGCGGGGGCGTGGAGATAGAAGCGAGGTCACAGAAAGGCAGTGTCTACTATGGAATGATGGAGATGAAGGTCCGTGGAAGAACAATACAATGTTGGTGGACGGGCCTGAATACACACACATTCTTCAATACAGCCACCATGCGACCAACATCCGCTAGCGACATTCAATAACGGCTATTGATGCACCTTTTTGTATTCCGGGTAGGGGAGGGTGACATCGCTCGAGGCGTGTACTTTAACCTTCCGCTAAATCCGGCATTGTCTCAGTCAATCATACACAATTGCATATCTAGCACCTCCTTTTTTGTGCGCTCTTTTTCAAGGACATGCCAAAAGTTATCATCATAGAGACTCGGAGATTTGAGAGAGAGTCGGACTCTCGGATCCATTAGAGAGAGAACAAACTCTCATGAACTCAAGAGTCAGATCAGGGAGGACAGAGAGAAGGGCATGCAGGGACCAGGACCCTGTGCTTTGCCACACCAATTGCTCAATCAGCACTTCGTAGACCCCTGTAGCTACCTGAACCAACAACTGGACCTTTGGTAATGCTACGAGCTGCATTCATCCCCGCCTGTTGGCTGTTGGTCCACCCGTTGGTGAGATACCGCTAGGAAGCCATTGCCGGTTGCCTGCAGGTGGAAGGTCTCTTTGATCGCTGTCTCCCTTGCTTCCCTGCAGTCTCACTCCTTGGAGCCGATGTGCGGCCGCAGGACGGCAAGATGGTTCGATCTACAGGCAAGGCGCTCCCACAGCTGGGCGCACGAACACTCCAACCGCGCCACTCTAGCCGTGTCACTCTTGGCAAACGAAGCTAGCTCTGAGATCAATCGTGACGTGACGCCTTATTGGGGCCAGTTCCCCTCGCCTTTGAACACCAGCTTGAGTTGTGTCTGTTTCCTCCCATCCACTAGCTAAGAGAACAATTGGAAAGTTCGAGATGGAGAAGTTTGATTGTGTTTCTGTCGGTGCAGGTGAGCTCGTCCAATTACCCCATCTTGGCCAATTTCACATGTCTATCCTATGGTTCATGCGCTCTCCAGAATGGTGGGCGCATTACGGCCACAATGTGATCGAACTCGCTGCTGACGACTACTGTCTACAGGCTACTATGGCCTTGCAGCCGCGAAGCAATACCATGTGCTCAACCCGGAAAAGACTCTGGCCATTTTCGAGGGCGAGTCGAGCATCGGCGGCACCTGGGCAGACCACCGAATCTACCCAGGCGTCAAGAGCAACAACCTCCTCGGCACCTACGAATTCCCCGAGTTCCCCATGACCACCGAGCGGTTCGGCGTCAAGAAGGACGAGCACATACCCGGCAGCGTGCTCAACACGTACCTGAAGGCCTACGCTGCAGACTTTGGCATCGACAAGTTCATACGATTTAATAGCAAGATTGTGGTGGCGGAACACCAAGAAGAAGGCGGCTGGATCTTGACCGTTGCCGACTTCAAGGCTGGCAAGGAGTACCAGGTGTTTGCGCGCCGTTTAATTATGGCCAGTGGCCTTACCTCAGAAGCTTTCCTTCCACACTTTGACGGCGAGGAGACGTTCGGCGGCCGAATCTTCCACGGGAAGGACTTCCAGAAGCACAAGGACACCATAGAGAAGGGTAAGACTGTGACGGTGTTTGGTGGGACGAAATTCGCCTTTGATGCCGTGTACGCCTACGCGAGTGCTGGAGTCAAGGTACATTGGGTGATCCGCTGTAAGTTCTATCTCTGCCCTTCCAATTGATTCGGAAATATCATGTACTGACCCGTCGATCAGCCTCTGGCCATGGGCCCTGCTGGATGTCGCCTCCATACGTTACGCCGTTCCATCAATGGATTGAAGCACTTGCTCGTGAGTATCGTCCAGAGAGGAGCAATAATGCATTCATACAAAATCACTGACAATCTGCGTCCCCGCGCATGACAGACACTCGTATCCTCACTTGGTTCAGCCCTTCCATCTGGGGCAGCGCCGACGGCTACACGGGAATTCGCAATTTTCTCCACGGTACTGCGTTGGGCCGGGCAATTGTCAACGGGTTTTGGTCAGTCCTGGGCAACGACGTCCTTCGCTTGAACAAATATGATGAACACCCCGATACTGCCAAGTTGAAGCCCTGGACATCAGCCATGTTCACAGGCCCCAGTTTCAGTATTGTGAACTGGGAAACCAATTTCTGGGATCTCGTGAAGAGCGATCTGGTCAATGTTTATATCAGCGACATTGACCATCTCAGCCCCGGAAAGGTTCACCTTTCGGACGGCACGGAGCTCGAGTGTGACTCTATGCTTGCTCACACTGGCTGGAAGCATGTGCCAGCCACCAAGTTCCTCCCCGAGGGCATCGAGAAGGAGATTGGCATCCCACACACGCCGCCTCACGGCCAGTCAGAAGAAGATCTTGCGAGTCAAACTGACCTGCTCAAAAAGGCCGACGCTGAAATCCTGGAGCGATTCCCCCGTCTCAAGGACCAGCCTGTCTGGAACAAGAACTACATCCCCTTGACTGAGCAGAAGGGAGTACACAGCGACGATGCAGTCACCCCTTGCAAGCCTCTCACACCTTATATGCTCTACCGTTTTATTGTTCCTCCCTCTGAGCGCTTTCTCAAGACGAGAGACCTTGCCTTCGCCGGCGTGGTATCCAACTTTGGAAACCCCATGTCCGCCCACTTCCAGGGTCTCTGGATCAGCGCGTACTTCAACGGCCAACTTGATATTGACCCGGCCAAAGCAGTCGGCGACGAGAAGCTGATGAGCGAGCTCAAGTACCAGACCATCTTGCACAACCGCTTCGGCAAGTGGCGCTACCCTACCGACTGGGGTAGCAACAAGGCTCCTGGGTTTATCTTTGACGCGATTCCGTATCTTGACCTTTTACAAGGTGATCTTGGCCTCAACAAGTGGCGCAAGGGAGGCTGGGCGGAGATCTTCCAGGCATACGACCCCAGAGATTATGCTGACGCCAATGATGAATGGAAGAGGAAACACTCTCAGAAGGATGATGGAGCATCAACAATTGAGATACTTTGATTGTCTAAATATTCCCAATGTAGATGATTATACTGTAGCATTCTTGTTTACATATCTTGTGGGAGGCTGTATTATAGGTCGTGACTTTTTTCAGATATAAGGGACAAAGCCAATGGGTCTTGCCATCGTTTTTAACTTGAGTCCACTATGATCGTATCGGCCATCTCGGATAATGTTTCCACCACTATGTCCATTTTACCAAACATTTTAGACAGACTGTCATTAGTGCTTCATACTTTACGGCCCTTTCAAGTAAACGACGTCCTCTCAAATCCTGTTCCCGTATCTCTGTCAGTCGGTCGTAACATAACTTCCCCACAACTACTTCTCCATGTCTCTAAACACCTTTAACAGAATTGTTCATTTTAACCGTTTCGTGAACAGCGCTTCAGCTTACAATCAGACGTAAGAAGGTATCGCTAGTGAATCTCGATAAACACGTATCTGAGGAGCCCTTCCCAGAGACGGGACGGCATAAGCGTGGGTCATATGATTCAATCACGTATTGATAACACTCCTGGACCGGATGATTGGCCATGGAGGTAAGTTTGTGAATGGCAAGTAACATGTAGATCTTCCCCTCCATTGATTATCAAAAGATTGATATAACAATCTGGTTCCCAACCTCACTTTACAGCTTCTTATCATACCCATACCTATATTCTCCCGCATATTGCATGTTTCTCCGAACCAGTTCTTAACCATGCAAACTTCTGCCTCCCATCTAAGGCCGTACTATCGGCTTTTTCTGGCGCTCATCTCCGCACGCCCTAGACAACCACAGAACTTCCCCGGATATCCCCCCGGAAGTTGACATATGTGTCACAGTAGTGGGGTTCGCAGGCGCTTCTGCACATCTGCAACTCTCAAAGCCAACCGCAACCCCGCATGCTGATTCATGAAGCCCGGCAAGCCTACTCGGGAGCTACTGGCCGAAATGGCAGGAAGAATAATATTATCATCTAAAACTTCTTTTTTATATCTGGACCTTAATATGATAATCTTAGATATAAGCCTTATTAGATGTTATTTTAAACTACTAGATATATTTTATATTGCATAATCCTGAACTTTGATATTTAAATATTTCATCTCCCATGCTAATAGCTCAATTTCTGGAATTTCCTTCGCCGCGCGAGCTATAATTTGTGCTACCTCATCTAATAATGCAGCATCATCTACATGTTGAGGGGGGGTTCTAAGCTCTAACAGCCTGTGAGCGAGGTATGAGTAGGGCAAGTGAATTTGAAAACACCCGAATAAAACAGACAATGTATCCATCTCGCAATTTTCGTTCAAAACGGTACACGCAGTTCGGAGCATCCTCCTGGAGATGCTCTGTATAAGTGGCATCCTCGAAACAAGGTCATCCGTAGCCTCGAGGCTAGACAGGACATTCTGTCTTGCGATGGCCCGGCGCGTCATATATATGATGCAAAGATAGCCAGTGAAAGCAATGCCAGAAACTGGCCACAACCGCATATCGGCACCAAGTCCTTGGACCCATTGATCCTTTCCAAATAGTTAGACTGGTAAAAACAATTTACTAGAATGCTTTTCGATCCAAATGCTGTGCCTACTTACAATATTCCATTCTCGATACAGGCTGTCAACCTGAGCACAGATAGTCTCAGTCCTAGCGATCAGATCGGGCGCCTTTCCGCGATCATATTGCTCAATCATGTGAAAGAAATCAGATAGAGCAAATGTCAATCTGGAGCTGACAATGAATTGTATGGCAGGGGTATGGTCTTTATGAAAGCCTCCATTCAACGCGAGGTTAGGGAGATTCACTTTCCATGTGTCTATGTTATCAGTCAATATCGGAGGGCTCTCATGGATAAGTCGATAACGAAAATCTTCCTGAACAAGAGACCAGAGGTTTATACGATCATGATCCTGGAACGGCCCTTCCAAAGAAGCTAATACCATGCCGTCTAATCGATCCACCTGGTGGAGATTTAAGGCCTTCGCGTATTTGCAAGTTTGTGTAAATAACTTCCGAGCCAGAGCGTGGTCAAAGTTTTCCAATGCGTTTTGCATCTAGAACTCCAGTATATTAATTATGGGGGTAATCCCTTATCTGGGGTTACTTGTAAGGGGCGAAAGGCTTACCATGAAACTTGCTGCGTAGAAATCGGCGATGGACCCTGTTGCGTGGCGCTGCCAGGCAGGAAGTGAACGAATACAGCATGAATAGATCTTCCGCGACAAGTTTCTTTCGAATTCTGACTTTTGGCGATTGGTAGCTAACCCTTTGTACAAGACGCAATGATATATCAGCATCATCACAGGGTCTACCCGAATGTAGGGGAGGTCCGCGATAGTAGGTAATACCAGCAGTAGCTCCCGGTTGATAAGACTTGGTAATGGCTCTCCAAAAGGATAGTCAATGTAGGCTAAAACTGTTAGCTTTTGTATGAGTATAGATGATATGTATAGAGCTTACCGTTTACCAACGACTTTGCCACATCTTTGGGAATCTCGAAATTCGCTTCGATAGGGACAAATTGGTCTGATGTGCTCACAGAAATTCTCTGCAGTTCGTGAACAGCACGGGACAACGTCCCGAGAGCATCTGGCGTTGACAGTCGTGTGAGAGGAACAATGGTCGGAGAACATGTCGTACTTTCAACCTCTGTGTCCGTCGTAGATCTAACTAAAAAATTGGCATCAATGGCTTCGTGATCCGTAGGCTCTTCGAGACGATTGCCGTTCAAGTTATGTTGCCGAGAGATTGTAGTTGAGTTGTGCGAGCGGGTGATTGAATCTATACTCGCACGAGGGCTGACTGGCGAGTTATATTGGTTTACTTCGGAGTTAGAGGAGGAGTCAACGGCCAAGAGCGTCTCCAATCGCCCCAAGCGTTCCAGAATGGCTCGAGACAGAGTGTTGGAAGAAGTTCTATCAACATCAGATTGCGAGTTAATGAGAATGGGTCGATTGAAGGATATGGAGACTGAATCTTACTCAGGCAAGTCATTTGCCGGTGCTCTACGCCGTCTTTTCACCCGGGCCGTATAGACACACTCGACGTGATGCTTTAGACAGCGCTGGCAATGTGGAAGCACTCGATTACAGCGTACCTAGATAGACCCTTCAGCATCCATTCAGAACACCGACAAATGTTGGTGTTGCTCACCTTTCGTTGTCTACAACGACGGCACTTTGAAGTAGTTAGTCGATCAGGAGTACTGCGTAGCACTGATAACAGGGATGCGGGCACGCTCTTACTGAGGTGTCGTGAAGCTGTTGGGGTACTTCGGTCATTGTATCGTATTATGTGTTATATTGGGAAGGCAAGACAGGTATTAGCATGAGTCGAAGGGGCAAGAAGAGTGGGAATCCGTCGTTTGGGCCAATGCAAAGACGAAAGATCAAGCATTTTGTCTAGGGCCAGGGAGAAGAGTAAAAGGTATGTATGGGGGCCGCGGACGCCGAGTGTTTTCCCCACTTGATACGACATCCATTGTAATTTTAAGGAGGTGAGACGGCTGATCCTCTCAAAGCAAACTACCAGACCTCACCTTATTCAGTTGTTCGTGGTTACAATGCCCCAGCAGATAACGATCGTAGGGTTCCAAATATAAACAACCAACCGGCTATTGTCACATCTACCCAAATTCTCCCTCTAACCAAAGAAGCCCCTCCCCGGATCATTATGATCACTGTAATCCCTTAGTTCCCCAAACCTCCGCTCACTACAATCACCATGATCCCGTGTGATCCTCCTGGATATATGTACACACTCTCATTAAATTTCTAGATGGACTCTTACTCGCTAGCTATCCATTCCAGTTACTACCGCCTTCATTTCGCCTTCATTAAAACCCCTAGCTCTTCAGTGCTCTTCAGTACTCGCGCATAGGTGACTCACTATCCCGTCCCGACACCTTGATCGCGGTATAAAAACCAATGAATTCCGAATTTAATGAAATGATACTTAGAAGATCCCATACTTGCTTCTTTTCCCTCGATTTCTTTATTTAAATATCCTCTTTCTCTATAAAGTATATACTTGGAGGTTTAAGTTGAATTAAATCCATTGTATTGAGATATCGCGGTCTACCATCTTCCATTGCTGTTGGATTTTATACTCAAATTCTTGTACGCAAGTTAAAGTAAATATATTATCTATACTTAAGTATACACAATAATGAGAATAGGATAGATATAATTTTAGTTAGAATTGAAGCTTAAGAGTTGATAGCGAGGTAATACTAGGAAATACTAACAAACTAGAAATAATTAAGAAGGAGTAGAACAAAAGAAATCAAACAATGGACAGGCAGAGGTCTTTGGGAGTGTCAATGGGATGAAATATTGAGAAAGCAGCCACTGGGCTCAGAAGCACAGTCCTTATTCCTTCTTAACCTTGCTTGCCTTAGGTACGCGGGCCAGCCAGTAAAAGAAGATAGCTCCGGCAATGTTGAACGCGATGTATGCCCATAGGAAGCCAAAATCCCTCCAACGATTGTTATAGTCGATGTTGATACCGGCCAAGAACTCATTCGTGTCCTTCAAGGAACAGTACTGGCATTGCTCCGTGCTGCTGCCGGAGTCATTCGCCAGATAGCCTCCAGCGCTCGACAGGTATTCAGAGAGGTAATCGGAGCAGCTCAGCCCACCGGCAGGCTCAAAAGTAACAATCTCGTTCGAGGCGCATGTGACTGGAGCATTTGCCAGGGTCGTACCAAGGAATCCTTCGACGACATATGTAAAAGGGTTGACCCGGTACATGAACACCCAGAACCCAGGCAGCTGTACCGGCCCGGCGAGGACACCACAGAAGGCAAACATCATGATAAAAAACAAATTGAAAATGCCACCGGCAAGGTCGGGACTCGGAAGCCCTGCAATCAGCATATGCTCAAAAGTACTAGCCATCAGGAAAAAGGCCCAGACTAGAAGGAATGTTGTGATGCCTCGTTGATGGACCTGGCCGGTCCACTCAGCGTTGCGATAGAGGCCAACAGGGAAATACCAAAAAAGAAAGGCAAAAACAGAAGCAACCTATAGTGTTGGTTGCCATGTTAGTAAATTGCTCTCACCTTATCTTAATGAAGCTGCAGCAGCGAAGGGCAATCACTGCCGCGAACTGGGTCCAGAAATACTTACAGAATTCCACACGAGCTCAATGGTGAGGTTTGAAAGGATAAAAGCCTTCCAGGAGTACATTTTGGAGGGCCTCTCGCGGGCCTCGTACAGAGTACGCTGGTCACAGAAGAATGGACCAATTTGGTTGGCGATTTGCGCAAACACTGTTAGAAAAGAGAAAACGGCAAACAGTTGGTTCTGGAGACCGCGACTAGTGTTGTCGCTGTTGATAATGGATAAACCGATGAAGAGAGCCTATTACACACACGGGGGGGATCAGTAATTTGCCGTCTTTCTAGTGCGAATCAGGACTTTGTAGGGGGGAACCATTACCGAGCCAGCCGTGAGAACAAACTTGGATAGAATATACCCGGGATTACGCCAGTAATGTTGGAATAAGCGGTTGGTGACACTTCGATACTGACTGAAGAGGGGGGCAGCAAACTCGTCGTTATAGTGGCCATCACTTTTACTGTCGTTTGGCGACACTATGGCATTGCTCTGTTGGACATTACTCAAGTTCATCAGCTCTTGCTGAACTTCAAGATATTCAGGTGAAGAGCGCCAGACTCCAGGCCAATCGATGACTGAGTGGGATCTGGGCGCGGCTCCGATAACCTCCAACATGTGTTCAGCTGGATTGGTTCCTCTTGGTCTCTCTGGGCCTCCATTGCGAGTAAAGTAATGCATGAGAGTGCTTGCATCCTTGCCTATCGGGCCGAAATAAACCGTTTTGCCACCTCTTGCTAGAAGGAGGAGACGGTCAAACCGCTGAAACAGCATGGCAGAAGGCTGGTGGATGGTACAAAGGATAGCTTGACCGTTGTTCGTAAGCTTTCTCATCAAATCACAGATAGACCATGAAGTTTGACTATCAAGCCCTGAAGTGGGCTCATCAAGGAACAACAGCAGTTGTGGCCGTGCAGCCAGCTCAACTCCAATAGTAAGCCGCTTTCGCTGTTCAACATTGAGACCCTCGCCTGGCATACCAACAACAGCATCAGCATATACTCCCATATCCAGTAGATCAATCACTTTATCAACGTAGGCCATCTTTTCATCATTGCTGTACTGCGGTGGTTGTCGGAGACGGGCGCTGAATTCTAGGGCCTCCCGGACAGTCGAGGTTGGTGAATGAATATCTTGCTGTTGTACATAACCAGTCTTCCGTTGAAAGGAGGAGTCTCGCTGACGACCATCTACCAGCATGTCGCCGGTGACAACACCTAGGGTGACCCTACTGGCAAGGACATCCAGGAGCGTAGTCTTGCCGGCACCAGAAACACCCTATGCCATGCTTGTTAGTTACGACGGAGGCACAGTACGTGTTGTCTCACGAAACTCTTGGGACATGTTGGCTTACCATCAGAGCAGTCAAGGTGCCGGGCTTCACCCAACCATCCACGCGGTCCAGAATCCGCCGTTCACCGTCCTTGACCTTGATATCATAGGAAACGTCCTTCCAATGGAAGATCGCTGTTTGTTTTTCAATCTCAGTTCTACCCTCTGTTTTGGTGTCACTGGTAGCTCGAACATCCGATGCCGTTGCGTTCCCACCAACTTCGTGGTCAGTTGCTAGTTGCTTCTTGCGCTCCTTGATGGCCGATCGCGGATATATCAAAACTTCGCCTTTTGTTCGTTCGGAGGTAATGTATTCCGCCGCCACGAGGTGGAGTGTCATAAAGAACAGCATGAGAGCGACAAGAATGCCCAGATTCCTCCATTTGTGCGAATTGATGAAATCAAATGAAGACTCGATGTACGCTGCGCCCTCAACGTAGGTCTGGCCAGCCACAGAGCCGATTGAATTGCAGACCCTCTCGAGGGAGGAAACAGACTCATACGAAGGCCCAGATGGAGTAAAATTTGAGCACGGGAATCTTCGGCCCGCAAACTCGTTCAAAAAGATACTCTCAAGTCCATAATAGACGGGATTGATCCACCTCAACCAGCCAAGCCAGACCTGCATATATCTTGGGGGTACAGCAAAGCCAGAGTAGATTACCAAAGCCAGTAATACAACGGATGAAGGCGCCATAGCTTGATCCATACTTTTGGTAATCGAACCCAAGAATCGAAAGAGCATGGATATCGTGAGAGTGAGTGTGATCGAAAACAACATAAAGGTGAAAAACGGACCCGGTGCTCGGTTTAGGTTGCACATAAAGTATATGGTGATATTGACCAGGAGAGAGTTAACCAGCTTGTAAGGAAGATCAGCGATCATACTTGCTAATGCCTCAGCACTAGGATGATAGAAAGCATAACGCGTATGTTTCCCGACAATCTTTCGCTTTGAGTATAATGAGATGATCTCCAGGATACTTCCAAGTGCGTTCATCAAAACGACAAAGAAGAGCAGTATAGTCCTGCGGAAAAAACTGGTTGTATCGGCTGGAAGATTGTAGAAAATGCTTGCAATAATGAGGGCTTCGAAAACATTGCACACAAGCATTGTGAGTGTAGTAGAGGGATCGCCAAGTAACAATACCCAACTCCTCCATAATATAATGGAGATCTGCTGCCAATAAGAGAGATTGAAAGGCGAGTAATGGCGCTGTCTCTTGGATTGATCAATCCTCCGAGAGTCGAGGAACTCCTGGTGATGATAACCATCAAAAGGATGTTCGTCTGCATATCGCTCGATCTCGTCAATCAATCTGGCGCGATATTCGCTGGCCTTCCAAGCCTTTGCGAAGCAGTCCGCAGTTCGAGGAGTCTTTCCTTCCATTCCAGGCTGGATGATTCTCTCGCTTGGACTGGTCATGGATGTAAGGAAGTCCGGAGTGGTCTGTTGCTCAGGGCAGACAAACCCTAGATTCTCAAAATAGGTTCGTGCCTGATCGGCTCTGCCGAAGAAGATCTGGCGTCCATCATAGAGGACAACCACTTTGTCGAAAAGCTACAGAGGTTCACGGGTTAGATAATGATAGTAAAGTAGGATCGTATAAAGCGATTTACCTCATAGGCGGCTTGAGGGGCCTGGTAAATGGATACGCAAGAAGTGAAGCCCATGATATCGGACTGTATGCGTAGGGTGCGGCAAAACTCGACGGCATTCGCACTATCGAGACCTCGTGTGCTATTGTCCCAGCACTGAAGCGGAGCATAGCCAAGTGCAGCTTCTGCAATAGTTACACGTTTTCTCTCTCCGCCACTTACACCACGAACAAAGTCATTACCTACCCGAGTGTGCTTTGTATGGCTAATGCCGAACATAGACATAGCCACATCTCGGATATGTTCGGCATACTCATGCCGAGATGCCTTGTCGGGTAAAGTATGAGGACACCTTGCCATAGCAGCAAAATATAAGGTATCACCAACTGAGAGTTGAGGGAAGTGATAGTCTGTCTCAGCGGTATAGATAGCCTCTCCTCGGTAAGCGGTCTTGATCTGTTCTGATCGAATTCCTTGATAATTGAGATATGTCTCCTTACCAACCTGGAATCCGTAAGTATCTCCAGCGATAGTTCGCAATAGCGTGGAACAGCCTGATCCAGGCGGACCAAGCACACAAAGCATCTCGCCTTTACGCACAACACCTTCAAAATCGCGCAAGATGTCGACTTTTTGTTTGTTGTTCTGACCAATCATCTTCTTTGTATAGTTCCAAGCGTTCAGGAAAACATGTGATACTGTTTTCTGTGAATCAACTGCAGTATTGAATCCGTAGACGTTCAATTGTCGAAATGCGAGCCCTGCTGTTCTAGGCCTGATGCTATCCGAAGCCGCCATTCGAGAACGATAATATGCTTTGGCCCATGCGCGAGCGTCAAACTTTTCGTCGTTGGGGTCGAGCGGGGTTCCGGCTTGAACGGGGAAAAGAGGTGCGTGCCCGGTGTTGGACTTGTGTGTTGATTTTCTCGCCAGTTCATTCAAGTCGGGAATGGATTGAACTTCATGTGTCTCATGACCGTGTCGTTCTGTGGCTTGTTCGCTCATGTCGGCGGTAACGCTGGAGGAACCACTGGAACACGGCTTTGCCGGATGGATAGTGGTCTTTTGCCCCGGATCAACAGAACCCATGATGAAGGCTTGTGGCCAAAAGAAAGACAAGACAAAGAGAGAGAAGAATTCCCGACGCGATTCCACTCAGGGAAGCTGGAAACTAATGATGAACGAGGAGTAGCTATGTAAAGCAACTTTGGAAGAGAGTATATATTGGATTACATAAAGTGATAGGAGGTTCACAAACTGGGATGGTCTCAATATTTGTACTCGTCCAGTCCAACACAAAACGGGGGAGGAACGAACTTTTCTTTTCTTTGAGAGTCAAGAAGTTGATTAGATGACTACAAGTTATAAACCCCTTGGTCAGTTTCGTCCTCCTCGGCAATCTCCTAACATCTGTGGCTACCATGGTCAAGACTTTCTGCGGGGCGTGTTAGAAATTAGGCCAGGGGACGGGCTCGGGGTTAGCCAAGACTTTCAAGGGCTGTGTTGGTCAACAGCATGAGTAAGTCAGGGTCCGCAACACCATTTCAGCCGGTGATCCGCGGACAGCCGATGTGGCCCATCATTTTTCGGCCTCTCAACGAGCGAAAGACCGCTCGTGCATTAGCTTCAGCTCACTCTAACGCTAAGCTTATCTTCTCTACCGACATCATCTGATTGGTTCTCAATTTAGGGATCCTAGTTTTAGAAGCGGCCAAAACACTGACCTCTGGCATTTGCAATGTCGGTCTTTGGGAAACCGAAAGTGCCGCCGCATTGTAGTCGTCCAAGAATGAGGAAACAATTTGCAGATCAACAGGCCCGGGCTCATCTGCAATCGCATGTTCCAAGTTTGAGGCATCGTGACACTCGGTGTGGATGAGTAAAACTGCAACTTGGGCTTTGTATTTAAATACAACCAGGGCCGCCGCCTTCAGACTTGATAAATCCATTGGTACCGCAGAAATACAACTTCAAAATACCCTTATACAACTTCGAAAACTTACTCAGAGACTGGCCTTGCCTCACAAAACTCATTCTGACATCCTCGTGACAGCCAACATGACTATCAACGAAGGCCAAAGCACTATGTCTCTTAATGATGGTAAGGGAGGCGCTCCATCAATGGATTGGGGGCATCAGTACCAGAATTTGCAGGAAGGAGGTCTGGCAGATGCCGACAAAGACCCTTATATTGGGGACGTTACTCACAAGGAACCCATCTTGTCGCCTGACTCCGATGTCAAAGCATTGGTGATTGGCGCCGGAATTCACGGTGTCTCAACGGCTTATCATTTGATCCACGATACTGGAATCAAGACAGAGGATCTGGTTATCATCGACAGGGCTGGTGGCTGGGGAGGCACTTGGTACTGGAACCGTTATCCAGGCGTCATGTGCGATGTGGAAGGCTATTCATATCTTCCCTTGTTGGAGGAGTCTGGCTTCATCCCAAGTCAGAGATAGTAAGTGGGCTCGACTAGACATTCATGTCTATTATTGACCACTAACTTAACGTGACGCTCCTTAGTCCTACCGGTTTCGAAATTCGTTCTCACATTGCG
Source organism: Clonostachys byssicola (assembly GCA_902006505.2). Lineage (NCBI taxonomy): Eukaryota > Fungi > Ascomycota > Sordariomycetes > Hypocreales > Bionectriaceae > Clonostachys > Clonostachys byssicola. Next base: position 203,605 of record CABFNO020001517.1, read on the forward strand.
AAAACCGCCAACAAGTTCGGCTTCAAAGCGGACTTTGGGGTCACCGTCAAGGGTTTGAGCTGGGACGAGTCAAAGAGTCGATGGAATGTCAAGTTGTCCCGAACTTTGGCTGACGGCGGACAGTCCGAATCTTTTGATATTACGGCTCAATGGGTCACTCTCTCGACTGGGTTCTTACCTAACCCCCAAATTCCGAAGCTGCCAGGCTTTGCTAGCTTCCGCGATTCGCCCAGCAGGTCCGTCATGCACACTGCTCGTTGGGACTGGAATATCTCTGGCGGCTCGCAGGAGCAGCCTGATATGGTCAACTTTCGAGGAAAACGAGTTGGCATTGTTGGCACGGGGCCTACAGCCGTCCAAGTCGTCCCACACGTTGCCAAGTGGGCCGACAAGTTGTTTGTCTTCCAGAGGAATCCCGAATATGTTGGTAAACATTACCAGCAAGAGACAACAAGGGAAATGTGGGAGCAGGTCGCTTACAAAAGGGGATGGCATGTAGAGCGCATGCTCAACATGGACTACTGGTATGCCGAACTGCCCGGCCGAGTTGATCGTGTCCAGGATGGATGGACTGAGATTCCCGGGCTGAGGGGCTTGACTGGCACCCCACTTGACACAGTCAGACCCGGCGAAGAAGAATCGACCATTCAGAAGCTCTTGGCCCAAGATTATGAGTGGACCGCAAAGATGCGGCACAGGGTCTGCAGAGAAGTCGACGACCCTGTCGTTGCGGAGTCACTACAGCCAAGGGGGCCCAGCTTCTGCAAGCGGCCGGCTTTCCATAACACCTACCTTTCCAGCTTCAATAAGCCCAACGTTACCTTGGTAGACACCAGGGGTGCGGGTATAGTCGCATGTACTGACAAAGGAGTCATCGCTAACGATCAGGAGCATGAGCTTGATGTGCTCATTCTTGCAACTGGGTATACCAGCTCGGTCTTTGATAGCAGCCCCACCAGCGGTATCAAAGCTCCCATCATTGGCAGGAAAGGACGATCGCTCAAGGAGAAGTGGAACGGAGATGAGTTCGGCGTTATGTTCGGACTTGCCACCAGTGAATTTCCAAACCTTTTCTTTTTCACACCGGCCGGTTCCGGCTTGTCGGTCAACCTGACAGCCAGTCTAGACACTAACGCCCGGTACATTGCTACTATCATGCGACGAGCCCTTGAAAATGCGTCGGATCCCGCATCTGTTGTTCTGGAAGTCTCGAAGGAAGCAGAAGCCGAGTACACCAGGCAGAACACCGAGAAAGGGAGATGGTTTAGTGGCGTTGCCAGCTGCCTGCCTGGTTCAATGGTGAAGCCAGATGGCTCTGGATTCAGAGTTCGGACTCTTGAGGAAGACGGCCTCAAGCGAAATCCTTGGGGAGGAGGTCTTGTAGATTTCCGGCAAAAGTTTGAAGACTGGGCCCAGAAGGGAAACCTGCAGGGCTTCACAATCTCGTAGAAATAAACATGGACCTAGCTTACGGAAGGGGGAAGTGTCAGAAGGGTGGAATGATGTGGAAGATGGGGTAAGGAAAGGGTTTGGTAAAGGGGACGCCTTTGTCGAATGACTAGAAGCTTAGATATAGAATAGAATATGCGAAATCTGATGGAACATTTTTATTCTTCCCGTGATACCATACTTATCAGGATATTGAATAAAGACATGTTGCTACTGGAACCTTTGATTGTGACTACAACCCATAGCTATATTTCAAGCGTGGTTTACCTATTTATCAATACACTATCGTCAAAGGCCATAGAAACTAGACGAGCAGCTAGTAGCAGCAAAAGAGGCTACTCTCAAAATATTAAGCCTAGCCCACGTTGTGTGGAATAAACGTAATTGATACTTATGGCTCCGATGAAAACAGATATCTAGTACATCTTTCTCCAGGCCGGAGCCGCATTGCAACGGAATTCCCCTAAAAGCTTTGTCATCGACCAAGTTACTGCAATACAGAGTCACGTACATCATCTCCCACTCTAGTAGTTTGCGCGGATTGGCCGACAGAAAGGATGTCGATTACCTCATCGACTCCCCCCGAGTTGGATGAGGGGAGAAGAATATTGGCCCACTGTTTCCGGCAGCCGGACTTGCCAAGACACCGACAACATAATGCAGGGCTCGGCAGAATTCTTCCATGACTCAGCCTCTTCCATTCTTAGCAAAACTTTGTCCAGGCAGTAGCCCAGTAGAAGTGAAAGGTCGTGCAACTCTCCTTCGGCCTTTTCTCCAGTCCGCCATCTACTTCCTTTTGCGTTTCGTTAACAGTCCACATCTAACTCCAGCCTCCGCTCGCCATTTGCCCCTGTCCGAAGTCCGTCAACATCATGGCTGACCTGGAAGAGGAGGAGCTCAGTCCAATCTCAGTAAGTATCTACTCGCAATCAGCTGTGCGGAGCCTCGAGCAATCGCCTAAGCTCAGGCATGGCAGACTAACCTGTTGTCTGCTGAATGCGTGTAGTGCAAAAGATGTAGGGCAAAGAAGGTCAGTGCCGATCGTGGCGTTGTTCTTTATCAAGCTTGAATTGACACCGGAAAGATTCGCTGTAACCGTCGCATGCCTGTCTGTAATAGGTGCGAAGAACAGGATGCCGAATGTCTATATGCTCGGCGGGCACAGAGGAAACCCGTCCAGACGACTGGGGATCGAGTAGAGTAAGCGACACGTGAGCTTTGGCTGGCATGCTGGACAGTATTATTGACCGACCAAGGTCAATCGAGCGCGTATTGACCACTGTTCTACAACGATTAGACGGTCTCGAAAGCCGGCTGCATCTTCAAACCCAGCAGATATCGCCCCAGTTCAGTACAGCCCATGCAGGCGCATCACGGAACTACTCAGAACCGTCAGAGCATGTTGTTGATCATGTGGGCAGAAGCGTTGAGCTAGGAGCTTCATCTCCTACTTGTAGCTCCAGTCTTGCCTCTGACGGTCAAGGGTCACCATGGACCTCGTCAGAATCGAGTGCGACCTCTATCCTCCAACAGGCCGTTAATCAAGTACAGCACCTTGTAGGCCAGCACCGTAACTCTCTAATTAGTCCTATAGATGACTTTCACTTCGAACCAAAATTGGCCAAATCATGGATCAAGAGTGAGCTAGAACTGATTCTATCAACGTCCAGCAAGGATTCCCTACTCACCCTGGTATACTTCACACAGGTTACTTCGCCCATTTAAGCGAAGATCTGTTCCCAGCTTTCTTAAATGTCAGGCTCATTGAATTGATGCCGGACATCATCGGACTGCCCAATGTGCATCTTGACGCATCCATCTACGTTGTCTACTACTGCATTTTATACCATGGTTGCTTGCTCCACCAGCAGTCAACACCAGCTTCCGAGGATGTAGAAACAAGGAACAAGCTGTACCATCACTGCCTGCGCGCATTGCTAGCCTGGGAGCCATACGCCACGGGAACACCTACAGACTTTGTCGCCGCGTTCTTCATGGTGATACCCTCTCCGCCTTTGATCAAACAGAAGCATGTATCAGTGCTAATCACAGTTCTTCGACTAGGTGCGAGTGGCTGCGGAGCGGTTTGAACTTGAGCTCAGCTGGACCATGTTCAGGCGCGCCTGCCAGTACGCCGAGAAGATTGGGCTCCATCGCCTTGATAACAGCGTCGGCTCAGGCTTATCTAACCTAGGAAGCTCGGTGCTGGAAGCAAGCCGGAAAGGCTTCTGGGAGTTGGTTGGCATGGATATCTATTTCCACCTGATCCATGACAAGCCACCCGCGATAGTAGGTGTCGCCCGGTACGACGCACAAGTGAACCTCCCATGGGTGACTACGTTAGGCCTACAACAATCAGAAGGGGCAGAAACAGAAGAGATAACCACTCTTCGATTCTTGATCGATTCACGGCGATCGTTTATCCTGATGGAGTTCTTGCAGTTACTGGAAAATACCAAAGTCAAGCCTGATCGGGAGCTTGTTTCGAAGACGGAGGCGCTGTGTCACAAGATTGAGGCATTATATGAGCAATGGGAAGTCGTAAGAGAGCCTCAACCCCAAGAATATCGATGAGATTGGAGCATATCTAACGCTGCAAGTGATTAGGATGAGTGGGTAAAGAAGATGATCGTGTCCGATGGCCAGTTGTGGACGCTTGCTGGGCTGGCCATGGAAGGATACATCTGTATCCTCTTCATGCTCCGCCACGCCATCACTACGGCTACTCCTCACACCACGGGGACTGAAGCGATTGATATCGAGGTTGCCAAGCTTCCTTTGACACTCAAAGTGTCCCGCCATGTCCTCCAGATGGTTGACCTTCTTCTGAATGCTATGCCCTTCATGGCGACCGTCTCGGTCACATTTGCCGTCTTGCAAGCACACTTACCGTACGCATACTTGGTCAGCAACCTGTTATATTCGACAACATCACATAGGTTTGGAGAAGACGCTGCCTTACTGAAACGTGTTTTCAATGGACTAAAGATGATTTCGAGAAATGTAGTGGAGTTGGAACCGCTAACTGCGGCCATTGAAAGGTTGAACATGATGGTGTCTCGCCGATTACGACAGGATTCAATAGATGGCCTTTAGCTTGGTAATGATGACGCTATATTTACATGCAACATTTTCTAAAGTCTACTAAGAACAAAGTAACCCTAGAGCAGGAGGATGACAGACGAGGCTCCAGTCATGAATGAGGTGGGCACATATTGAACTCGTCTCCTTTTCTCGTCTTTCTTTTTTTGTTAAGGACAAGTCGACTTCTTTTGACTTCCCATGATAGAGCCTCCAAAGATGGAAAGTGGAGGTGTGAGAATGCATCCGCGTGTCCTCGTCTCTACATCATCATCATATGATTCAGCCTCCACTTTTGAAGCCAAGTCGGTGCTGGAGTCTTGGCAAAGCGCGGAAGAATAATCACATCCATCCTAGTATACCGTAGCCAATGAGGGATCTACAAGTCGATTTTCCAGCTACTGCCGTCCAATGGGTCTCTGGGTTACGGTGTAATGACACGGCAGACGGGGAAATCTATGTACTTAAGAATTATTGCAGAAACTTTCCAGCAGCAGCAACCTGGCTATAAATAAGTAAAGACCAACTACCACCCACTTCGTCCGATAAAACAGAGCCAGACTCAACATCACCGCATCAACTCGAGCAACAAATCAGGCAAGTCACAGCAGATAGCAGTTCGAAATGGCCATACCAGAGGAATTGATCGAAAAATATGCTGCCGAGCGGACGAAGCGACTCCGTCCCGACCAGGTCGCTCAATATGTTGACTTTCGAGACCCTGTGCTTTCTGGCATGGATACCGACCCCTACGTTGACCACGACGCTCTTGCTTCCAAAGACTGCCCGCTTAGGGATGGATCTGAGGTCAAGGTTCTCATCGCTGGAGGTGGGATGCTGAGCTTGATGGTCGGTCACCGCCTGGTGACTGAAGCTGGCATCAGCAGCACCGACCTCGTCATTGTTGACAAGGCGGGAGGCTTCGGGGGCACGTGGTACTGGAACCGGTACCCCGGTGTCGCGTGCGATATTGAGGGATACTGTTATGTGCCTCTGCTCGAGGAAACTGGCTACAGGCCCAGGCATAGATAGTGAGTTGGCAAAGTGGTCAAGTCGATGATGTTTCACTCCTGCTCACAAATGAGAATAGTTGTCACGGCCATGAGATTCGAGAACATCTTGAACGGATTGCTCATACATGGAATATCCAAGGCCAGTTTGCAACTACAGTGACTGGTCAAAGCTGGGATGAAGATGAAAAGCGCTGGGTCGTCACCTTGAGCCGCAATCTAGGTCCCGGTCGTGAGCCAGAGCACCTTACTGTTCGGTCACAGTTCTTGATCCTGGCCGGCGGCATACAGACGGCCCCTCACGCCCCAAAGTTGAATGGAGTCCAAGTCTTTGGCAGTTCTCCAGACAAGATACTCATGCATACTGGACGCTGGGACTGGTCGAAGAGCGGTGGATCACAGGAGAACCCAGACATGGTCAAATTCCAGGGCAAGAGAGTCGGCATCATTGGAACGGGTGCCACAGCGGCCCAAGTCGCCCCTCATTTGGCAAAGTGGGCAAAGCATCTCTACGTCTTTCAGCGCACGCCGTCGTACGTGGGACCGCAGGTACAAAAGGAAGTTACAGATGCAGATTGGGCCCAGGTGGCTAATGAGCCCGGTTGGCAATATGAACGGATCAAGAACCTGGACGCCATGTTTACGGGAAAGCCGGATGTCGTGAACAAAATACACGATGGCTGGTCCAAGGTACATGGAATGAGAGCCATGGCGGGCTATTCAGGCAAAATCATCACTCGAGAAATGGAGGAACAACACGTCAAGGACATGATGGATATAGACCATCCATGGGCGGAAGAAATGCGCTCACACGTCGACGCCGTGATCAAGGACCCGTCGACAGCCGAAAAGCTCAAAGCATGGTACCCTGGCTTTTGCAAGCGCCCAACCTTTCACGGAGTCTATCTCAGCATCTTCAATGAACCCAATGTGACGCTGGTTGACACAGACGGCCAAGGTGTCGAGGCTTACACCCCAAATGGCGTCATGGCTAATGGCAGTGAATACGAGCTCGACGTTCTTATATTGGCAACGGGTTACACCGTTGGATTGGTCGACTCCTGCCCTTCATCCGCACTCGCTGCACCTCTCACTGGACGAGACGGCCGGTCGTTGAAGAGTAAGTGGGATGGAGAAGATTATGGCACCTTCTATGGTGCCATAACTAACGGATTTCCAAACCTCTTCTTTGCCTCGGGGAATGGTGGCTCAGTGTCCCAGAATGCGCACAGCTTTTATAGTCTCATTTCTCGACTGATCGCACACATAGTCAATAGGACTCTCGAACGTGCACAGAACCCGGAAAGAGCAAGCGTCGAAGTCGAAAAGGGCACCGAGGATGCCTGGTCGGCCAAAATTGCGGAGCGGGCGCGATGGTTTGCTGCTTTCCCTGCCTGCACCCCGGGATATTTGACTGGCGAGGGTCTTCTCCAGAGTCAGACAAACCTCACAGAAGAAGAAGAGCATGCAATGGCCATTAGGTCCTATTGGGGTGAAGGTATCCTCAGCTTCCAGGAGATTGTTGAAGGGTGGATGGAGGGGGCCAAACTCCAAGGACTGAGAGTTGACTCCTGATTGGAGACGCATAATAGTCGCAACAATCCAACCCTTTGCTGTATATGTTTGAGCTATCAATAGATTCTCTGAAACCCAACCGCCCATATTAATGAGAACGTAGCATTGGCATAACTCATCACGTAATGAACCATCCAAGCGAATATTTAGATAAGAGCAGCGGTACATGCAGGGCTAAGAGGACTAAACTGCATTCACTGCGGCTTTATTATTAATCCTGACCATTGTCTTGAGCGACGTTTCTAGCTCAAACGATGAGCTAGTTTATGATAAGCCGACAGTACTGCAGTATCAACTTATTTTCACTCCTCCTGGCTACGCCGTATTTCCTTCTGACACTATAATAGAGTAATGATAGCAATTCGGTCAAAGCCGCCCCTATTCCCCAAGATCAAAACATAAAATTGCTATTAAGTAGCGAATCATGAGGCGCGAGAGGCGATTAAAACGAAGCAAAAGAGTGATATTAGCTGACAAACTACGACATGAAAGTGATAAATAGGCCACACGACCAGCATAGCTCTAAGCCAAAACCATTCCTTCTATGATATAGTAATATAAATGCATCCTACCAATTGTCACTGCAGAACTTAAGCAGCAGCTGTTGGCCAGTCGTTGTAACCCTGCTCCGGCGAAGTATAAGGGCCATACAGCACAGTATCACCTCGATCATTCTGAGCAAGGGGAATTCCATACTTGATACGGGTAATGAGGTCCTGTTTATTGTTAGTTGATGGGTTGGAAAGAGAAAAGGACCAACTTACAGGGTTCCAAATGAAAGGACGGGCGAATGTGACCAAGTCGAGTTTTCCCTCCTTTACGAGTCGATCTGCTTCCTCAACAGTGTACTCGTGGTTGGCCATGAGCAGAGAAGGGCTCCCTGGGTACTTAACCAAAGGGCCAAAATCCAGAACCGGGTCGTAGCCAAGTGGCAGTGGATACCCTTCAGGCCGAGGGAAGTTCTTAGTGAACGAACCATCGCCCACGGTTAGATCGGTACCTCGGCGCGATATGTTGATAATTCCAACCTTCCTTGCAACCAATTCCTTGATAAGATAATCATAGGTTTCCTTCAGATCCGCAAATGTCATGACTGTGTCGTGTAGAACATCAGTAGGGTTGATCTTGACACAAATAAGCTCATAGCCGCCCCAGACATCGCCGATAGCATCGACAACTTCCAGCAAGAAACGGCATCTGTTTTCGACTGAGCCACCGTAATTATCTGTGCGTGTGTTGGCCTCACTAGATGTTTTTATCAGCATCGTGACTTTTTCAATGCAATTTTTCTTTTCAAAGACTCACGGCACTAGGAACTGTTGAACCAAATAGCCACTTTTTGATGAATCAGCTTTCATCCCATATTGATAAGTTCAGACAGTTAGTTCTGGAGATAGCCATACCCTTGGGCAAGAAGTTCGATGCCATCAAAGCCAGCACGTTTAGCAAGTGTTACCGCGCGTCGATACATGTTCACGATCTCAGATGGATTCTTGATCTCTGTCAGATTCGCAGTGTGTCCCTGTTGAGTCTAGCTTAGTAAAATTCTTTCGCCACTTATGGGACACTCATATTTACGGGAACTCCAGGCAGGTCGCGGTACTTTCCACCCGAGGCCTGGAGGGGCGACGCAGCGAGAACGGGAAGGCCTCTCTCCTTGAGAGCCGGCATCAGGTCATTCTGGCAGCGTCCTACCGCAAGTTCAGTTATCTCTTCGTGATTCTCATGGATTATTTGACTTACCGGCATGCCAAGGCTGGAAAAATATCTTGCCGCCTGCCTGATGGACTCCATCCACGACTTTCTGCCAAGCCTTGCAATGGTCCTCTGATATCATGACAGGCGCTTTGGTCCAGTGAGATCCGGTCCAGTCAATAAATATTCCTTCGCTAATAATGAGACCAGTTCCGTCCTTTGCCCGCTGGGAATAGTGATCGATCTGGGCCTGGCCCGGCTTCATATCATCGACACACCTGTTTCGAGTCATAGCACCCATGACGACTCGGTTCCGCAGTGCAAGCTTACCGCCGCCAATGGTAATGGGTTCCAAAAGACTTGACATTGTAAAATGTTGTCTGGTGATCAGGACAGGTTATGAATCAGTGGCTGTAAGTGCTAAATATGATTCTTCTACCAGACCGTGGAATTCAACAGGGAGAGCACTCTTTATATATCCAGATTCCACCTCATAAACCGTCTCTTTTCGTCAGCCATCTCCCTTACTCTCATGTATCAAGAGCCTGTCATCATCATTAGATGGAGCAATAACAGCACAGGTGCGGCGGACAAGGCTTTCCGCGGGGCCGCAGCCAATCCTATGCCGCCATTCCCGATCCCTGTCCAACCGGAGCTGATCGAAGTGGGCTTTAGCTTGCTTTCATTCGTCGTTTCTATGAACAGTCCGCCCGCTGGAGAGTAAAAGCGGATCCGGAACATCTCCGACCATGGCGTGTTATTAGGCGTTGCTAATTGCTAAACAGAGTCTGCTGACAAATTGTTCAACACGGAATGTCCAACAACTGAACCAGGTTTATCCTCAACTGGTTTGTGCTTGCAGAATTCAAATTATACCGGGTTTTTGAGGCATTTCAAGCCAGCATGCGATCATGAAGTACCCCAAGTCTTGCCGCCAATGCCGGCAATCCAAGCGCAAGTGCACCCGCAAGGGTCCCGGAGAGCCCTGTGATACATGCCAACAGCGCCGGTTGAGATGTGACGGCCAGATGAGGAGCCACTCGGCCGCCAGTGCACCCTTGACCCCTTCTGTTCCCTGGAAAGATCCCCGATCGTCTCGTACACAGGCCCATTCTGAAGAGGAGACTCTTCCGGGTCTCTCTCGTGGAATCATTGTGGAGCTCGTGGGACATTATCTGAGGGCCATTCACGACAAATCCCACAGCCTCTTCCATCCACCCACGTTGCACTCTCAGGTCCAGAATGGCACCATCGGGAAGGCCCTTCTGTATGCTATCTGTGCCATTGGATCCAAATTCTCGGCCAATCCTGAAGCAAGGGCACTGGGTCCTTGTTTAGCAGCCAAGTCGAAGCAGCTATTACTGGCGGATCTTGAGAATATATGTCTTGAAAACCTCCAAACTTGCATATTGGTTGCAACACTGTGTGCTGGTAATTGTACCAGAGGCACTGAAGCCCTTTTTTTGCGTGAGAATTTGCCCTGTCCTCAAGAAATCAGAAGTCGATCTAACCTCCACAAGGTATTGCGCACTCCATGGCCGATATAATAGACCTGGACACTCCAACTCCAGGAGACACCATTATTGTCAGTGAGTGCAAGCGACGAACCTGGTGGTCGCTATTCTACTCAGACCGGTGGTGCGTATACGGCCTTGGTCTCCCAAGTCAGATGCGAGATCCTCCCGCAACATTCTCATTGCCGATGAATGAGAAAATGTTTCACAATCTGAGGCCTGACATCGATATCATGGATGGTCCCTGGCAACCTGGTCTCTGGGCTCAGAAATTGGCGCTCGTCCGATTTTTTATTCCAATACTAGAGCTGAACCGGCTTGCTGCAAAGCATAAAACTTCTACCGCGGAGTGCGAGCTAGAGGTTGAGACCTTGGCCCAAAAGCTCAAGAATTGGGAAGACTCTCTACCATATTACGCCCAGATGAACCTTGGGAATCTCCATAGGCAACAGGAAAAGGGAATGGGAGGAGTACTTCTCACTCTGCATCTCGTATACCACCACTACTCGATACTGCTCTTCTTTCGCTTTCTCGAGGACCAAAAAACTGACTCTACCGTCAGCCGAGCATATGCCACTCGTTGCAAATCTCACGCCACCATGTTCAACTCTCTTCTCCGTCAATCCCGACAACTGAAGGCATGCGAGGCCGTATACCCCGTAGTCGGCCATATGGTGACAGTGGCTTCAGCAGTCTTGCTACACACGCTTTTGTTCGGCGACTTGGAGGAGAGTCGAGCCGCGAGACAAGAACTAGAAGAGAATTTCGAAGCTCTCCTCGAGTTAACACAATATTGGCCTTCAGTGTCTAAAATGGTATTTCCTGCACCAAGTCATTGGGATCAACTATCCCTCATGTGATGAGACGCTAACTCCGAACGAAGATCAAACGATTGAATAGGTTCCAGAACATGTGCCTTCTTTCAACTGATTCTCGTCCTCATCAGTTAGATGGATGGATGGTGAGGTTTTTAATCGAGCGCGCGATATCTCTGACAGATAGGCATCTAGACGCAACACCGACCATGCCTGAGTTGGATTCAGAGGTTATATCATCTAAAGCAAGAGAGTTCTCACAGCTTGGGAGATTTATGAACTTCAAAGATTCGTAATTTTTGTGTTTTTCTAGTCCTGGCTTTAGGGGATGCGCGCCGGCATTAGCCACTTCAGTATCATGACCAGACGCGATGCCATGCGAGTGGCGTATTCTTGTATTGAAAAAATTAACCATGGGCCAAGGCAAAGAAATTCAGGAAAATTAAAGTCATTCAAAATCATTGTACTCATAACCAGATGGTTCTGCATGTCAAATTGAGGAGTTGAAGGTCGACATTTACTCATAGGTTGAGCATTGTGGCTGGAAGGAGAATTGGGGCAGCTCATTATAAAGAGTTATTGCAACGCCACACATCAAGAACTCGAAGTCGTCTAGTTGGTTTATGGCGCCAGACTGTAATCGCATGAAAGCATATCTGGATGTCAGCGGTTCGACTCCGCTCTTCGAGATTTCTTTTTTCCCTTTTTTTAAATTTGTATTCCTCCTCTATCATCTCTTTCATGAACAATGCTGTTATAATCTTTTGGTACAAATTGAGAAAGAGAATCCAGGCAATAAAACACTGACTCTGGAAACCACATCACGTAGAAAAGTTTTCCCATGCGCTATGTTCTTATAGCGCATAATGTTCTTGTGGCGCATGATGTTCTTGTGGCGCATGATATTATTGGCATATGAGAGTTACCCTATACCTCGAATGTGATCCTGAGTCAACATTTTTATCACCGCAACTTAATGGTCTCACATGAGCTAAATGCTAATTGACATGGAGTAATGTTTAAAATGAAAGCTATATGAATCTGAACGTCGGTTCATAATGCCATCATGTAAAGTTTGACTTTGAAAGTTGCAATTGCAAGCATGTTGAGCGGTTCTTGAAGGTTCCACCAAAGTGAGACCATCATAGTTTGAACCCACACTATAAACCACCATGACCTTTACGCGGACAAGATACCGTAGATGATTAGACCATGGCTGATAAAATCAAAGGAATTAAATCTCAATCACCTGATGCATGCACAATACTGGCTTTAGGGTAGGTTGAAGTGATTGGGCGTCCGCCACGGGGTTTTGGCAAGGGGCGAGCTATTAATAAGGCCCTGGCTAGAGGCTTAATGAAAGCCCTCAAAACTGGCTGGTTGAAATGCCCAAGCCAACGTGAGCGCGACATTTTCTCATCTCAAAATTGACAGGCCACGGTGGTTGTCACCCGCCATTCACTTTTTGAAGCTTAAGAGCTCATGTCACTCTTGTTTGTTGAGCTGATATGACTCCTCAATTGGGTCATTTAATTGTCATATCCCCTCTTTCGTATTGACTTGTGCCGCTCGTTCACGAGGTAGAGCAAATATGATGTGGCTGATGGTATGCCGGCTTATTAAATATTGATTGAAGCGACCGAGCTGACTCAGGGGATCATTGTCCTGTCTCGGTCGGAGTCGCAGGTGTAAATGTGGGTGCAGGATCGGGACTTGGGGAGCCAGACGGCCAATCACCATCGCTACAAAAATAGCTGGATCGCCAGACCCCTGCTGATACCGCAAACCAAAGGAACAAGCGCTCGTCAGCGCAATCGGAGTCGGTTCCTGGCCTCTCCCTCGCGCTCAAAACACCGTGGGATATATAAGATGGCAGGCCATGCATCTCACTTGTTGATTTTGCCACTTCTTCTCTTCTCTAACTCTTTTCCACTTTTCCTTTTCGCCCTTTTCGTTTTCAGTTCTCTTTTGTGTTTCTTTTGTCTTGCGTTGTGTTGTGTTCCTCTTCCGTAGCCCTGTCATTTCATCCATTTCTTCTTTCTCGCTTCTTCACCGGGAACATCCACAGGATAATGGAATATCCCTGGCTCAGAATCGCCACTGGCTTGGTGTTTATTTTTCTGGGCATTTCCATCTACATTGCTTTGCTTGCCAGCCGAAGACTTTATTATAAGCCCTATGGAATCCGCGCTGGCGTGTGGTGGCTCAAGGTGTCAGCAGCACTAGTGATACTGTGAGCGATGGCTGTCCTACATTATGAATCTCGACTGCTAACATTGTCCAGATGGCAGGCTCTTTGGGTCCTGGTGCCCCTTTCGGAGATGCGGCCCTTCGTCTCCATATTCCACCTCGCATTCACGGGGCATCTCATGGCCTTGAGCGAACTATTATCGGGCTTTAGCTACTCCACCGTTCTCTTCTCCCAGCTTGTCCTTGCGTGGGGTTTCAAGACGAACCAGGCCAGCAACAACAAGCTGAGGCGATGCCTTGCTTGGGCATTTTGCCTGGCCATGGGTAGCTTGATCGTGATGCGCTTCGTCATCGTTGAGCTCCTTGCTCGGAGGTCATGGTCAACAGACTTCCCTCACTTGAGTTTCATGATTGCCGAGGGATCCATCTACGCCGTGCTGCCGACATGGTTGATCAGCAGCCTTCTCTTGATGGCAGCTGGAGGCGGCTTGGTTTACTGGGTTAATACCAGGCCAGCACGCGCCACTCATGTATGCTCCTCTTCCCTGATATGTTGCGAGGGTAGCGATTCTAATTCTAATTGAAATAGGCCTCTCGACTGATGACGGCTGTTCACAGCCTCAGCTTCATTCGCCATCTCTACGAAACCATTTGCCAGTTTGTCGAGCCGACCGAGGGCCCAATCGATATCCTTAGCATGGGCTCGAGGACCTTTCGACTGGTTCCAAACACGATATTTATCAATGGGACAATGGTGGCTTGCCTATGTCTCATTTATCGCATCGCTTTCCAGTATAGCGATGATCTTCAAGAGGAGTGGCGGCAAAGCAAAGAGTACAGCCATGACTCCGAGTCTGAGGATATTGTTGCCTTTTAGCGGCGCAATTCTCAACTGATTTCTTTCTTTTCTCTATACCGATTTGGACACGGGATTGATCCAATGATTTACATTTTCTTCTCTTCTTCCTTTCTTCTTCTACTTTCTTCTTCTCTTTTTTTCTTCATTTTTTTTTCTTTTCCTATTTCAATTTTATGACCTTTTCCTTCTTCTTCAAAGCTGCATATGTATATATTTATCCTTCTGGAATGGCACAAGATGCCGCAGCATTTTATATATGACATTGAGACACAAGATCTCGTTTCCTATTCATTTTGCATCTTCTCTATAACTTTTAGTGTATCTTGGGTGTATTATTCTTTCACAGTGAAAGTTTGTAAAAGATTGGGTATAATTCGTCACCGAGTCTAGTGATGGGCAATTGTAGGGGCAGTCTATGACTCTGTAGCACTTTCCCATCAATGGCTCACGATTTGGCAGTCATGACACGTATTTTGAGGCTCAAGCCAAATTATGAATGAGTTCACACAGTGCAACACGCGTCGCGGTGACATCTCATTACCGTTCGCAGACATTCCAAACCCGGATGATCCGCATAAAGAAGAACCCCTAATTAACCCCTCATTGTGAACCACCTGACACGATCACCGGACCCATCGGAACAAGCTAGCTGCAGCTCCCCCTTCCTTCTTTATTCCATCGCGGGGTTCCAACGGCTGGAGTAAACGTGGAGAGATTGATATCACATACCAACGTTCACGCCGTTGCATCGCCAAAAATGTCCAACAAGGTCATCGCGCACATCGACACCCCGGATCCCTGGATGGTCCAGGCCAATGGCGTCTACTACCTCACCTTCACCCTGGCCAACCGCATCGAGATCTGGGAGTCGCCGCTGATGGAGGACTTCTTCAACGCCCGCAAGGCCCTCGTCTGGCAGCCCGAGCCCGGCTCGCGCTGGGCCGCCGACATCTGGGCGCCCGAGCTGCACCTCATCAAGGGCGTCTGGTACATCTACGCCACGGCCTCGCAGCCGGGAGTGGGCAACCCGGGCCACCGCACCATCGTCCTGCGGTCGGCACGCCAGGATCCCATGGAGGAGTCGGCGTGGGAGTTCCTCGGCCCGCTCAAGGGCATGCCCGAGGCGTTCAGCATCGACGCGACCGTCTTCAGCCCCAACGGCGAGGACCTGTACATCTGCTGGTCCGGGTGGCCGGTCGGCGACAACTCGGACACCAAGCAGGACCTCTACGTGACGCAGATGATCTCGCCCGAGGAGGTCGTGGATTCGTCGATCCTCCCGCCGGCGTGCATCGCGTGTGCCGACCTGCCGTGGGAGCGGTTCGACGGCGGGAGGCGCGGGATCAACGAGGGTCCGACGTGGCTCAACCTGCCCAACGGCGCATTCACGGGGATCGTGTTCTCGGGGCACGCCAGCTTCACGAGCGAGTACAAGCTGGGGCTGCTACGACTGGTCGCGCCGAATGCTGATCCCTTGGATCCAAAGTCGTGGGAGAAGAGGCCGGTGCCGCTGCTGATGAACGACAAGTCGATGCCTGGGCCGTATGCTCCTGGTCACGCCAGCTTCCTGCTCAGCTCCGAGCCGGGAGACGACAAGGTATTCTGCATCTACCACGCGACGGACAACTGGGGCGAGGGGTTTGCCAACCGCAAGGCGCGGGTGATGGTGATGGGACCGGAGCACTTTGCGCCAGACGCACAGCCAATCTGCTGCTCCAAGGCACCCGACAATCCTTTCTGGAGAGGAGGTGCTGCCGTTGATCCTCCCCAGAGTTCGCTCTCGAGGAGGTCTACGGCGAAGCAGAAGATTGACGAATTTGCTAGTAAGGCGCCTGCTCCTGTGAAGAAGGCGTTGGATAAGGTGCAAAAGTTTTTTTAACCGAAAATGCTGCGATTAGGCTTGAGCATCGTGCTTCATATATCTTCCGACGATGATTTTCAGATCGGTCGCTCTTCTTCCTGACGTCTGACGCCGCGATCGTTCGAGTTTTGGGATCGGAATCAATTATGAAGCGACGATGATTTATTGATAAATGAGAAAAAAGAGAATTGCATATTTGCGACTGTATGATACGACGGAATTCTGCATCGAAGCTACCTCACCTACCCATTATCACCAGTCTTGTACATTGGATGGTGCTGGTGATGATGAGGGAGATGAAGAATCTTGATCGAGCGCTAGAGTGCTGAATGTTTGAGAGTGTAGATTTTCTCGTGTAAGGAGTCTTGATGAATCTCGAGGCAGGATGCATATCACAGCAACCAATTGATTGCTCGGCTTAGATGTGAAAAGAAAAACAAGTTGTCCGTGATGATTCTAACCGCAATCCAGAGGTACAGGCTTCATACGGGAACATTGAAGATAAGATAACCTCTGTTTAGCGGACCTAAGACACCAAATTACTGGAAACATAGCGCTTGTAGCGGGACCCGCCCCCCTAGAGAAGCAAGTGACTACGCTGAAGGCCACTAACTCCCTCCTGCAGAGGCTTGAGAGGCTTCATCTTCAACAAAAACAAACACCAAATGACAACCAGCCAACTCGCGGATCCCATCTCGCCACTCGTCGCGCTCGTCTCCATCTACGAGCGGTGCAAGGATATCCTGAGGTCGGTCGGCCATGAATGGTGCCTGAACAATCACGACCAAAAAGCCATCCAGGCGCGCATCGCGACAGAGCACCAGCAGCTCGAGGAATGGGGTCATAGCATAGGGCTCGACGGGCCCAAGAAGGCTCAGTTGTCTTCCAGCTCGGATGGCTATCTCCTAGACCGCGATTTTCACGAGAGTACGCAAGGCATTTTGGAATCCATTGTGAGCATCTTTGAAGAGACCATCGCAGGCCTGGCACCGCACTACGAGCTGCCTCCTCCTTCCTCCGCACCTCCGACCGGCGTGACGGATATCTCGCCCGCATCTAGTCGTTCCTCTCTGCTAAAAATCCCACTTCGCGATGGCACCGCCAGGACAAAGTCCGCTTCATGGCGTTTGCCGAAACGGTCCATTATCACATTGGGGTTTTGCTGCAGAAGCTGGACTACTTTGAGAGCGTGACAAGTGGCTGAAGCTGGCAAAACGCCTAATCTGGTTCCGAGAAGACTCTCCTAGTTCAAGACTCGGTTTATCAAGTTCACGCTGAGATTGAAATGCATTTACCGATTCAAGTTTCGAAATGAACTGGCTGGATATCAGCAATATGAAGTTTTGTCTATTTACTCTATGTTTAAGACCGAGATACCGAAAGACATGCCGCTAGATATGACGAAACAGGGTGGTTATGCGCAATATTAAACTTCTTCTTAAGCTATTAGGCCTTCACCGCGCTGACGGCCTGGAACATGTTCCCAAGATCCTCGGCGGTCTTGGCCTTTGCGGGCTTCTGGAACCCTTCCTTGTATGGGATGCGCTCGTGCTCTGCCAGCATGTTAGTAAAAGCCCATCAATCAAGTACAAAATGGACACGGATGCTGTGAGCTTAGGAGACCTACCGAAGAACGTCTTGACCCATGTCTTGGGAGCACCGTTCCTGGCACCGTCCCACAGAGTGAGAAGATACAAGGCTGTCGTGCCGCGTGTTACCATGGACTGAAGCTCGGAGGCATCGAAGTCCTTGTTCGCTGCCTTTGCCACTACCTGCCGAGCGTTGCGTGCTTTCGCCGCGGTCTCAACAGTCACGATCTTGTCGCCCTTGCAGATGCGGTTGAGACCAAGGTTCTCGGCCACGGCGTCCCATATTTCTTGGTTGTAGTGGAGGTTGTCACCGAGAGCCAGGTCGCTACGGGAAAGCGAGCCGTCGACCTCGACAATGCCGTGTGCCTTGGGCGAGACCAGATCATCCAGGTTGAATGTGGAGTTGGGGGCGTTTGTTGTGGAGATGCCGTTTCCTAAAACATCGGCCACCGCAGAGTCGAAGACTCCAGGAGCAAAGTTGAAAGCTGCACCGGTTGCGTAGCGAATGTGTTCGAGGGTGATTTCTTTCCCGGATCGAGGGAGGAATCCGTGATTCGCCATCACGTTCAAGCCCGGGCACGGGGATCGGCCTGAGTGAAATTTGTTAGTAAATGCTGAAGCGTTGAAGCGGAACGAAACTGCTCACGATCGTCGCCTTTGGGAGCTTGATACTCATTGCCTCTTGGCTCTGAATAGTGTGGCCAGGCGGTAGCCGCCGTGTATAGGATGGTACTGGCGAGGAGTGAGAGCTGCATGATTCTAATGAGGCTGTTGTGTCTTGTATTGATAATACGGAAGAAGTATGATGCCAAAGATTCGGAGCTCCAACACTTCTATATATTATATACTCGTCCCCTCTAGATAGGGCTACTATTATAACGATGTAAGATTAATCCGCCTGTCTTCTGCGCCTCAGGGAATAGGCCCAATGGCGAGTCGTGGGATCATCGCAGACTGGAGCGTAATACGCAATACGCTATACGCAACGACATCCCCACCGCCAAGAGATTAGAATTATTCACAGCCTCATGCCGGAAGCATGTTCATTTGTCTCCAAGGCATTTAATTAATAATTCATGAATCTGATTGGTTCAGCGATCAGCTTCGGCTTTCTGGAAGCAAAATCGAAGCAAGTCTGACCGGCATCATGGCTTTGCTACCACATCTCTAGCTCCACCTACAAGCAGAAGAGATGACGCTAATGAAGATGGAAGCTTGCTCCGCCGATATCTGAGCCTCTGCGGTCTAGGCCGTGGATATGCAAAAGCAATCGCCGGTCAGAATACGCATCTACCGTCGTATCATTGACTGTCCTTTCTTCCGCCATTTCCTGGGCCACTGCCTCATGACACTACTGATATGGGTCATTGGGCTGAGAATGATAAGGTTGAGTTAAACTATAATAAGTAGAGCTTCAATGCCATTTCTTCGCTCTATCTCAATACCACCTGGTTACACAGACCAACTGAATTCAGCCAGCACGGGATTGTGATCTGATACAATATTTCCATCTGGCTGCTTGAACACGTCGGATTTATAACTGAAAGAGTTCGCATTCAACTTGACTGAGTCACCGGAGCGAAACCTATAAAGACATTACGTTAGACTAGGCCAAAGATTGATGGTCTCATCAGCGAAGGCAAGGCGTCAGACTGACAGTATCTTATCGACGACTTCACAATCGGTATTAGGTGCAGGATTTGAGCAGTAGTTTGCGGCAGAACCAGGGGTAGGGTAAACGCCGCCTTTAACAATGGTTGCCCAGACATCGCTGAAACCGGCCGAGACGTATTTATTAATGCTCAAGTCCGACGTATACCAGCGGTCATTCAAGTCGCCCGCAATAATCACGGCTCGCCCGGCAGAGTTGCTGTTGATGTAAGCGAGGAGCTGGTCAACGCCCAGGCTCCGGGCCAGCTTGTCTCCCCAGTCATCGCTGTTCCTCGTAAGCAAGAATCTCGTCTCAGAGATGGAAAATATAAGAAACTCACCCCGCGTCGGCATGTGCGTTGTAGAGGTCAATCTCGGCCCCGCCAACATTGATGCGCATGAAGGTGAATCCCTTGGGAGTGAGGCAATCGGCCTCATTTACCCAGCAAAACTGCCAGGTGACGCGGTCTAGGCCAGTCCACTGGAAGTTGGAGAGCGTATTCAGGCCAGACCCCGCGAGAACATTGCCCGAAGTGACCGTCCGGTAAGGGTGGTTGTCCTTGGAATATATCTCGTCGTTGTAGGCGAAATCTTCCTGTATGTGGATGATATCGTATCCAGTCTCGGCAAAGAGACTGCCAATAGTGCCGGCGTTGGTGGCCTTGTCCCCCGGTACGCCGTTGTCACTCAGCCAGTCAGGGAGGCCAGCTACGTTGAAGGTCAAGAGGTTGAAGGACCCAGAAGATTGGGCGAGGGCGAGCCTAGCAAGACACGAGGTCAAGGCAATCACAGAGCTAGTATAATAACGCATGGTCACTGGCAATTATTTGGGCTAAGGACGAATGTGCCATCTAGAAATTGAGGATGCCAATGGTGGAGGTGGGAGTCTTATAGATATTACTGCAGAAAATGATCCGCGTCATCCCAATGAGACCCTCCTTTTTCAGCCCAGTTGACGCCTGGCTCAATAGAAATAGTCGAGCGCCAGCAATGCAGGCTGGCACCACGCTCGCCGTGCTGGACGACGATTGGATGGTCCCAACTGGCCTTCCTGTTTCGTCCATCACCGACCTGCAAGTGATGTCGGCAATGAATCTTTTAGGTTATTTACTACCTTCCCCGCACGGAAATCATGCATTGATTGGAAAAGAAACCTTGCAATCAACTTTAATTGCTGTCACGTTCTCTGATCTGATCCCCAACTGGATTAGCACCACCACCGCTATATGTATGTGTTGTCGTTATACCTAGTGTTATGCAATTCTTTATATCGAGTGGCAATGTGGCTTCTGAAATAGTTATTATGATAGAATACATATACCAGAGATATGGTTATGATATTAAAGATAGGTATTTAGAAGGAAGAGATATCACAAAGTTTTATCGGGGTCTCTTTACACCTAAAGCCAACAGTCCCAAGTCGGTTTCCTGGCCCTGGCTAAGCCCTAAACAATGAGCAATAAGTGCCTATGTAGTAACAAGATGCAGTACCTATTTCTCAGTTGCGTGTCTCTTAGCTGTCAGGCTTTCAACGGGCGCATCAACAACGTAGTTCATAGTGTTACGTAGATCACCCAAGAAGAAGCACGCGAGACACGCGACGGCACCGAAGGAAATTGCAATGTAGTAGACAACATGCAGCGATTCCGCGTACGCTTGACTCATAGCTGATGTCGCCGCTTCAACAACAGTAGAGTTGACTCCCGGGATAGTAGATAGTGCTCCGTTGTCCTTGGCCGTGAAAGCGCTGACAAAGGCTGGGACTTGATCCGCAGCCAAGCCCACCTTGGTCACGGCTTCGGCTATCTTAGCATAGAGCTTGACCTGAAGTTCAGAGCTGTATGCCGCGCTGAAGACGCTCGTGAAAATGGTTGCACCGACCGCGCGGGCGGAAGTCGTGACGGCTGTCGCTGTGGCAATTAGGTGGTGGGGTGTAGAGAGCTGGACGCCCGTCACGACGAGGACAAGGGGAGCGCCGAAGCCGAGACCGGCGAGGCCAGCAAATATGAGACAGTTGAGATTATCTCCGGGTCGGACGGTGGCGAAACCAACAAGTCCAGCCGTGAAGATCAAGAAACCTGCGAATAGAGGACTGCGAATGGTTCGGAACCGCATGCTCCAGTAACCCCAACCCGCGGTGGATAGACCTGAGACAACCCAGAATGGCAGTCCACGAACGGTGAGGAGGAACGGATCTTGTTCGAACAATATGGCAGTCCTGTTTTGCCCAGTTAGCCTGCTGTCAATCCAAGGAGATGATGAATGGCGGGGAGCTCAGTATCTTTATACTTACACGACCGGATAGAAGATAACATAAGAGAATAGCATGATGCCTTCAATCATCATGAGTACAACACAGATTGAAAAGGTGCGGCCAGCTGCCTTGCCTCCTCGGAACAAGTCATGATGCAGGATGCCTGTCTTCGTGCCCTTCCACTCATAGACTCCGAAGCCAACCAGTGTTACCAGCCCGATGACCAGCAAAGACAGGACACGGGCGTTGGTCCACGGGAAGAGTCCCCCTCCTAAGTTGAGCGCAACTAGGAATAGGGTGATACCGGCTGTGAGCAAGCCAAATCCCGGTAGGTCTAGGTGTCCGAGTTTCTGCCAAAAGGATAGGTGATCAAGCTGGGTATGTCTCTTTGGGGGTCGATAGCCAAAGAAGATACCGATGGCTGTCATGCCCCAGAGGGCCATTTGTACCCACTGTTGGCCATTAGCTTGCTGCTCGTGAAAGGGTATACATGAACCTGGGTTGTCTTACATAGAAATTCTTCCAGCCGTTCTTCACATCCGCCTTTGCAAACGCACCGATGACCAGTGGACCAACAACCGCGCCAAGACAAGCGGCGATATTCATAACCGCTTGAGACACTGTGATCGCAAAGTCAGTTTCGAGATTGCTCTCGGGAATATAAGGGTCAAAGTAGGGGGTTTGACGTACTTGGCCGCCATTTTCGTGGCAAGATCTCACTTGGGACGGCGAAAGCTAAACCAACGGTCGAGAAGCCAACGCCGATGAGTATGGTGGCCCCAATCAACCGGTATATATTAGTCGAACCAGGTGCAATCGCCGCGCCGACAAAGGAAACGACAGAGGCTCCAACGAGGAGCAACTTTCGTGCCTGAAACGTGTCCGATATAGAAGAGACGAGCGGAGAGATGACGGCCTGCATGAGAGTAAGGGCGCCAGGGACCCAGGTCTGGGCTTGGGTGTCGTTGAGGGAGGTGCCGATGATGGAGAGCTATTATTTTCCTCTTGTCAGCCATCTTCAACTAACTCTGGGACTATCTCATCGAAGGGAATAAAAGGGTGAGAGGGGGGAGTGCTTACAACAGAAGGGGGCCCCTGAAGTGCCAGTGTCTGGACGAAGTTCATCAAGAACATCGAGGCTAACGCAATCCATGTTCGTAGGTGCACAACAGGTTCTTCATCGGCGTTATCGTAAACAAGATTGTTAGGAGGACCACTGTGCTTTTCAAAGTCTTCGACAGCCTGACCCTCATGCTTGTAGTCTTTAGTTGTCGCATCAATGTGCTCTTTATTGTTTAGTTCGGCCATATTTGCTCACGATTGCAGAAAATAGTGGAGTTTACCAAGAATGATCCCAGCTCGCATGAGGAAATCTGGAGCAACTGGATGGGTTACGATCCCTTGAAGATATATGTGATCTGTGATTAGGTAGTCTTTGTATGACCCCGGATTACGTTTGGGGGCCGTCTGGGGAAATTGGCCCACGATAAGGACACAGGCAAAGGCATCCTCAACGGCTACGGTCGAGGCGGAGATATCAGATCAAGCGTCGGAACTTTGCGAGTGTCGGAGACCTGCGAGTGTCGGACTTTGGCGATCTTAGCCTAAGAGGCCAGCCAGGTGGTGGTGGGTACGAAGAATGATATCGTTTTAGCCCTGTTCTCGACCAACACTAGCAAAGCCATCCTTGTATCATTCGACCGCCTCTTGAACACATTGTCGGTCATTGGTGCCGCTTGAGGGTGACGAAGTAGGTCTCGCCAAACAAGTGATTAGTATCCTTCTGGACTATAGCATACTCCATCATCATAATTCTTCGAAGCTAGGATCCAAAACCTTGGACCAACTACGAGACAATAGATCCCCCGACACATACGTATCTACCAAAATGGAGAGCGTCTCTTCAGAATCACCTTGGCAGGCTATTGCCCGTCGGAAGCAAGCGAATCGAGACGCATGCATCCCATCACAATGGCGAATCCCCCTCGCTCACCTGCCCAAGGATCCTCCGTGCTTCGAGGACGGCCCTCAATCTGTGCTACACGTCCCAGCGGCGGTACTGTCTGCGGAGGAAGTCGAGATCACAGAGAACTACAACATCTCTACGCTGGTCGCGGCCATAGTACGCAAAGAGCTCCTCGCTGAGACTGTGATAAGCGCCTTTTGCCATCGTGCAGCAGTGGCGCATCAGTTGACAAACTGTTTGACTGAGCCCTTGTTTGCGCAAGCCGTAGAGCGGGCGCGATTTCTGGACCAGTACATGGAGGAGCACGGGATGCCTCTGGGCCCTTTGCACGGTTTGCCGGTCAGTGTCAAGGATACTTTTGACATCAAGGGAGTCGACAGCTCCACAGGCTTGGCGTCCCTATGTTTCAAGCCGGCAGAGAAGAACGCACCTCTGGTGGATCTCCTACTGTCGTTGGGAGCTGTCGTGGTGGCTAAGACCAACGTGCCGCAGACGCTTTCGAGTCTCGACAGTGTGAATAATGTATTTGGAAGGACTATGAACCCCGTCAACCGGCTGTGCACTGCTGGTGGGAGTTCGGGCGGCGAGGGTGTCATGGTGGCCATGAGAGGCTCTCTCCTCGGCATTGGAACGGATCTTGGTGGCAGCATCAGGATCCCAGCCATGGTGAATGGGGTATTTGGTTTCAAACCGAGCAACTCAAGGTTGCCGTATGGTGGGCAAGCAGTTCTGGTGCCCGAGGGCATGTGCAGGATAGGCGTGCAGCCTGTGGCAGGTCCTCTGGCGCAGAGCATGGAGGACATCAACCTTGTCATGAAAGAATTGGTACCACGGGCTAGCCTCTATGGAGAAGATTGTGTGTTTGGGGAATGGGCAGACACGGACGCTTCTAGACCCCTCCAGGGATCTGGACCAGACGGACAAGTTGTCATTGGTGTGCTGCGAAGTGATGGTAACTGCACACTTCTGCCACCCGTGGATCGGGTTCTTTCTGAGGTTGCGTCGAACCTGAGCGAGCACCCAAATATCACGGTTGTTGAAGTCCCAACTCCAACGGCGTGGATGCAAGCGCAAAGTGCCATGAACGAGCTGATCGCCATTGATGGAGGAGTCCATATGGGACAACTCTTGGATTCGACAGGAGAGCCATTGGTTCCGTGGGTGAAGCCAAGATTCAAAGTCGGCGAACCGTGCTCGCTCACAAGATTGGCCGAGCTACAGGCCTGGCGCTCCCAGCTCGAGCTCGAGATGTTACAGATGTGGACCGATACAGATCAATATGGGAGGAAGAGCAGGAAATTCGATGCCATTATCTGCTCCGTGGCACCCCATCCTGTGCCTGAGATCGAACGGTTCAACTCGCTCGGTTACACTAGCTCTTTTGTGTTATTTGACTATCCCGCCGGCACCATTCCTGTCAGAAATTTGACCGAGGAGGATCTTGACTTGGGACAGGCTCTCGGCGGCCAGTCGCTAGGTGTTTGGGACGACCATTGCCGAGAGCTGTGGGACGAGAGAACTGTAAATAGGAAGGTATATCTGGGAACCCCCTTGAGCATTCAAGTCGTTGTACCGCGACTTGAGGATGAGAGGTTGGGAAAGTTCATGGCTTTGATCGACGGCGTCATAAAAAGTCACAAATCCAGTTCCGGGTTGCCAGGGTAAGGAGACCAAGTAGGCTCTAGTATAAAGATCACGAGGTGACCTTTTTTTACGTAGCATAGCTTCTTAATAACTAGCAATCGCTCTAAATCTTTCGATAATAGATGTATGAACAAGTTCCGCCAAGTTTCATGTGTTGCGAGATTGGGATTTTGGAGGCATTGATCTCGCCATTAAGTTTGGGCGATAGAGTAGAAAGACTCGATGATTGCAAACCGCACATAACTGGTGGATGGAAATATTGTTCATCCTATCGGCGGGGATGGAAGCCAATAATTCTCTGGCTCGGAAGACCTTGTAGTAGCTCCGGAATCGAAGCTGGGGTCTTGTCATGGGGCGTTCGGTTATCTGCAATGGCTCGTCTTTGTTTCCGGCTGCCATTGATTAAAGTTTGATGTCTTCCACTCGCCGAGAGACCGACAATGGATACGCAGCTCGCAAATGTCCGCCGTAAATATCGGGGCGGCTCTTCTTATCCGACAAGTACGGGATTAGAATGAATTCTAGACTGGCCTATGGATAAGATATTATTGAGACAAAGATGCCTTGCAAGAGTCAGCCTATACAGTTGAGTTGTTAATAGATAGGAAGTCTGTCTTTGTAGCAATGATGCAGCTTATGTCTCCGCTCAGGGTATTACAGTTTCTCGTTAAGGGGCTACGGAGGCTTAAAACGAGTCCTCTAGGTTTTAGCATTTCACTTGTGTGGCTGTCAAATCTCGGAAAAGAAGACAGAGATGCCACCGTCAATACAGGTTTTCATTTCATTAAAACGTATGGTTCTTATGTATGTTCCTCATGGTGGTTGCACAGTTCTTCTATAATACCCGAGAACCCCATGGACAAGTTGGCTGGGTCAGCCTCCATCAACGCTAGAGTTGTAAGGCAAGATCGCATTGTCCGTTGCCAAGCAGTACGGTCCGCCACAATCTGCTTCTCGTAAGAAAGGAGCTGAAGCGCAGTAGCGAATATTAGATGGGACATTGTCCAGTCAGTCGGGAAGACTGGCGCCTTGTATTGTGCTTCATTGTCAAGGATAGCACAAAACGAACGTTGGCTGTATCTGACGAGAATAGCGATGCAAGACACAACCTCTCGAGCCGTGTCAAAAACAGACTCGATTGCTTCTGGGAAGAATCTCGAGATCATGAGCATACTCGCATTGTACTGCAAAGTGCCCCATGCGTCTAAGTATTGGACGGCACCTCCCCAGCCTTGCACCTCGCTCGGGATAGCGGGCACGAAGTCTGTCTTCCAGTACTGGTGCCACTCGAGCAATCCTTTTTGAATATTCTCACATCTCTCTTTCAGCCTCGCCGGATTATGCTGCACGGTCGCTGCAGAGAGCAGGCTTTGGAGTTGCATCTTGATTGTCGAAATACGGTAGAACTGTATAGAGATGCCCTCATTCACAGTGTCGCATGCCGCCAAGGTCAATTCCTATGAACGTGTTAGTCGAGACTGTATCGCCCTATGAGGATCTTTTATCCTGACATAATGTAATCTATCTCCTATTGCTAACACCGTTGGCCGACCAAATGCCGCGGTTACGTTGCTGCTTTCGTGATCAGCTTAGTCCTTTAACGCCGGTGTGCGCACGTACCCCTCGATGCAATATAAAGTTCTGGCAAGCATCGTGTGATGACCTTCATCAAGGTACAGGTTCTCGGAACGACCATGCGACATATCAAAGTGGAGGCGGATAGCAAAGCCAAGGTTCCTCCAGATGTCACCACTGCCGGGGCTCAAGAGCAAGTATATACATATGAGCAAAGATCTCTGCATCATGTGCAAAGTACTGGGTCCAGAGGAATGGTCGCAGTTTGTGTCAGCATTGGAGACAGCCCTGTTGAAGTAGGCAGCCGGCGTGGAGGTCACTAGGGGCTCGGCTCTTTTCGTCAGTACACTGGATATGGCGAGAACCAGGTAGAACAACTCCCGCTTTTGGTCCAAACATGGATCTAGTTCTTCGGTATTGCAACATAAGAGTAGACTTTGGAGAGACTCGTCGTCCATAATGGGGTACCACACATGGACAGATCCTGAAAATACCGCAAACAGACGTGCTGCAATCGAGATATCTGGGGGCTCTGCTATCTGGCTCGTCGATACCAGAGAGCTGCCAGTCCATCCAGCACTAGGCTCACTTCCCAACATTTTGGAGTGCGACTCAGTTAGTGGGAGCATAGGGGATGTGATTGAGGCAAGGTAACTCGAGACTCCGAAGAAGATATAATTCGTGCTTGTTGTCCATTTGGAGTTTGTGGACGCGCTTCGAGGCTTTTCTGGGCCATCTTTGGATGATCTCGAGGCGGGGATCAAGATATTGTTGCCCCAAGTGGGCTGCGAGGCTGCCGTAGAGACAGGCGGGGAAGCTGACGACACCTTTTGAAGTGTTACTCGAGGCTGGCTTGCTACGACTAGCTTCTGAATTAAAGAATGGATATCTCTAGCAAGCCAAAGGAATCATATGAGTCTCGGGTCAGAACAAATTGAGGTTTTGAGTAAAGCGAGAACGACATACCGTCTTGGTATCTGTTGCGATAATAGAACATCGTGATAAACACACTCCCGGCGAGATCTAGAGCAAGCACCACAGCATGGAAGCTCGCGATCGCACCGTATATGTTGGTGACGACAAAAGGTGCATGATGGCATCGAGTTGATAACGTCCTTGATGTCGTTAGGAAGCACCGAGGTTGAAGTCGTAGTAGTAAGCTCTGGAGTGCCTGCAACAGGCACTTGCTCCTGCTGCTCGGCTAGCAAGGGAGGCTCGAGAAAGTTCAACGAGTAGGCCTCCCCAAGGTCGAATTGAGATCCTAGGAACTCCTGCCACATATCGTCTGAGGAAGGCAGTTGTGAATCCTCCTGGGGCGGTGATAAGAAATCCTCAGGAATAAGAGAAGAAGGTTGAATTTCACTGTGTGCTTGATATATACTGCGGATGCGACGTTGGGACAGCAACAATTCAAGTTCCTCAAGGTATCTCAGCTGATAGGCTGCACTAGTCGGACTGACTGAATCTGAAAGCACGAACGTACGCAGATCTTGGACGTACATGGCAGTGGAAGCAATCACTGGCCATCTCTGTGATCCAAGATTCTGTTCAGGAAAAGTTAGAGCCTTCATGCAAGCAGCCTTGTAAATATATGTATCAAGTTACTTACCAGTACATCCATAACGGTGTCTAGCGCAGAGAGGAGCTCATTCTCTAACGAAGCTTCACGGATGATAGATGCATAGTTGCCGAAGATATACAATAGAACGATGGCGGCCTGGAACGTGTTGTTCACCACCGTAAAGGTCCAGGCCAACCTCTGCATCTGGATAGTCTTGTGGTAGCCGTTAATCAGGCTTATTGCACTCGTCGTTGCGACTAGCAAGGAAGTCGGGCTCGGAACCATGCTTCCAGGGTGCGGTCGATGCAGCAAGTTCTGACTCTGATGTGCGTCGTTGGTGATCCATTGCGGAATGGCACCGTTACTCGAGGAAACGGACAGGTTCAGCATGCTTTGTATGCGCTCCTCCATATTTTCAACCCAGTGGTCGTAACTCGGGAACTGGTCTGGGATGGCCCGGCCGAAGAATTTGATTTCGTAGATTTCAGACTGAATCTGGCACAGCTGGATTTGAAGCACAAAGTGTTTTGTGCTAAGCTTTCCGTCGGTGTATGATGGAAAGGCTTCAGCAACATGAGCGCCTCCAATGCCGTAACTAGGCAAGGCAACGGTGATATGCTCGTCGCTCACATTCGGCGCCGACCCGGTTGAGATTGCAATATTCCTGTCGATCAAATAGACCTTATTTTCTACATGTTAGTCCACAAAAAAGACGGTTAAGATCATCTCGATGAGGTTAGAGAACTATACCATCCAAAATATCTGCCTCCGAAGACTGACGTCCCGGGAACTCAGCCCCTGAGAGGGATCGGGCTCTTGATGAAGACCCAGTCCGACGGCCATGCGTCCGACTTCCCCGCTCAAGTAGAAGACATTGTTGATGTATGGCAACAGGAAACCTAGCTGTATCAACAATAGAAGCCCTTGTAGAGATCTTATGTTAGATTGCCTGAGGAAGGTCCAGTGACGCATCGCATCGCGGTGAAGTGACTCGCTCATCGAAGCCACTCGCGAAAAGTCATCATTCCGCGAGGCCAGACAGCTGACTGCCAGCACCATCGACACAACAAACCGGCTGAAATCCGCAGAGGAGGCATCATCTGTCTGCTGCTGCCTCGAATAGACTTGCCCAAAGTGGTACCATAGCTCGCTGCTGGTAAAGCATGGATACCGTGGTAAAATGGTGTTCACATAGTTGTCGAAGATGTGCCGTGCAACCTCAAAAGGGGTAGACAAAGCATCAACTCCGGAGAATTGCGACTCGTGTCCATGGCCCGCACGTCTTCCAAGATGTTCGTAGTAGAGGCTATGTACTGGGACCTTGTGAGGAGGTCTTTCAGTTGGGTAAAACAGCTTGGACTCATGGAGGAGTCCTGGGTGACTGCCTACGCAAGCCGTGGTGTACAAAATGCGTATAGACGTGTTTATAGCGTCCACGATTTGGCTGTTAGCATCCACAGGAACTCCTGCGGGTCTCGAAATCGAAATCGTCGTATCTGGCAAGCGGTCTGGCTCTGGTTCTGGTTCTGGTTCTGGTTGGTGTCCACGGTCACGCTCGATCTCAGCCAGTCGCCTTTCCAAATACTGCAGCGCGCTGTGAACAGTCCTAGCTTTAGCTAGATAACCTCAGAGTGAAGAGACCAAAAACAGTGGACGCACCTTCGTGGAATTTCCTTGCGGCTATGTCGGTTGATGCCGACGCATTCTTTCCCTGCCAAGCTGCATCGAGAACAGCAGGGCAGTTTCTTATCGCACTAGATCAATGTCAATATCCCACGACATAAATCTAAATCCCCAAGTTCACGCCACCTTCTTCTTCAAGGAATAACATCTCGCGCAAGCCAAGACTGGTTGGTTACGCTGGCGTTTCGGCATTGTTGAGCTCATGTGCCGACAAGCACCGAATCAGGCGGCGGTGGTTCCGAGTGGATGCCTGCCTTGAACCCGACCAGCATTGAGCTTGAAGAGCGCGTTGTAGAAATCCCGGGGTAATTGTAACGGGGCAGAGTATCAAGCGAGGTGTCTCGGCCTTCGACAGACACCGAACTACCCGCGGACGTAGCACAGCCTTCGCCTCGCCTGCGTGATGACCTGGAGCACGAGTGAAGGGCCAAAGCTTAATCAAACCGAGCTAGCAAAACTCCGACAACCGCTTTATCTACAAGGTGAGTCGGAGACTAGCCCGAGTGGATCACTCATAGCAAGTCCAGGGATTGGGCTATGCTTTAAGGGTAAATCGCCGAGCTAGGCCAGGGTATGAGTCATGGCATCGAACAAAGAGGGAGACAGAGCGGGGAGTGTTAACGGCGACGGCGGATCAGTCTCTGAATCCATGAGCGGAGAGAGTGACAGTGGAAACGATCCAAGGGAGGGAAAGTCACAAATCACGTCAGTGGGTTGGCCAACGGGGTTACAGAGAAGATTTTTCTCATTACATAAGTTATTTTTAACATAGAAGAGCTACTTCAATCCTGTGATGTGCTGTGTCAAGTTGAAGAATCCCACATGATAGTTAATATCACCTCAGCTGGTTCCTAGGTTCTCACAGTTCCTTACATTCCAAGCAATACACCACTCATCACTTAAACGTAACAATCTATACCGAGTAGTCATGACAACCAAGGTCGTGATTGTCACGGGCGCGAGTAAGGGCATTGGGGCGGCCATCGTGGATTGGCTTCTGGGCCAGTCTCATAAGGTCGTTGTCACGGCTCGCTCCGAGGCACCGCTTCAGGCGCTTAAGACGTCGCACCCAGGCCAAGTCGAATTTCTTGCAGGCGACATTACGGATCCTAGTGTAAGTCTTGTCGGCATTGCTATATCATGACCACATTAGCTGACAATAAGCAGATTGCAGGAAGCCTTGTTGAGCTTGCGATCAAATCGTTTGGCCAGCTCGACGGACTGGTTATCAATCACAGTCTCCTTCAAATCAACAAGCTAGGCGGTGTCTCCCCGGAGGAAGTAAAGAGAGTGTACGATGTCAATGTTTTTAGCGGTATTTTTCTGGTACAAACAACATCTATTCCCGTGTCACAACTCAAGGCTAACCAACGTCCAGATAAATGCTGCGCTGGATAAGTTGAGGAATACCAAGGGCTCGCTTGTTTGGGTATCATCCGGTGCTGCCAATATGTCAATTGCTGCATGGGGTACCTACGCTTCGTCAAAAGCCGCCGTCAACGCCATCTTGGCTCACTATGCAGTGGAGGAGCCGGATATCTCTAGTATTGCCATCAATCCTGGCATAGTCGACACAGATATGCAAGCTACCATCCGCGACCAGGGAAAGTCCACTATGTCTCAGGCAGAACATGAAAACTTTGTTGCCGTGTTCGAAGCTGGTGGGCTCTTGAAACCCGAGCAGCCAGGCTCTGTCATAGCAAAGCTGGCTGTTGAGCCGACCAAGGAGCTCAGTGGAAAGTTTCTGAGGTATGTCGAATCGGAATCCCGAACATTGGCGTGGTAATTAATGAGGCTATAGCTGGGATTCCCAGGAACTGCTTTCCTTCCGGTAAAGCAAAGCTGGTGTAGAGGATTCTTGAACTTGACTATGGAGTTAGCTTAGCTGGATGTCGCGGAGTTAATATAAAGGGAGGAGAAGAAGCCATTTACGACCAGTCGAAAGACAACTTTCTTATATAAGTCTACATGTGAATATTAAGTTTCAGCATAGAAATAGGACTTATCTTTAGAGCACCATAGAAAATGAAACAGAACTTTGTTACTCCTATTGTAATACCCTACGAATTGTGTGCTGAAGCTTAGGGAGTGATTCACGGGGCAAAGTTGTTGGAAGAAATCATTGTTACGCACCTGAGTGGATATCTACTTGAGATTTATCATTAACTTCAAATGCTTGTTCCTTTATGAAGGGATTGCATCCAATATTTAGCAGCTGAGTTTTTATTAGGAGCACTACTGAAGAAGTTCTGCTTATCACAATTTGTAGGAACCCTGTAAAACATAAATGATTTGGTCCTTGCTATCTATTCAACAGACATCTTAAAGTAGTTCATCGTATATGTATGCTTTAAGAGGTTTCTCTCCCGACAACAAGGACTCTGTGTCTCCTCACACTCTCCCTAATTGACTGAGATGTGGCAAAAGACCTTTCTCGAGGACCATTAGAGAATTTCAGTATTCCAATTGCTACTATGCCAAACACTGCTACCATTTTGCCTCACCTAAATGTGAAAGGTCTTCCAATCATACGCTTTCTCCCAGGCGGCTGCAAACTTCAGGCAATCCAGGTCCGCATATTTGCTGCCGACAAGCTGCATTCCAACGGGAAGTTTGATAGTTGCATCTTCTCTAGCAGGCACAAAGCCAACAGGAATCGAAAGAGCAGGATGACCAGAATCTACCAGCCGTCCGTTAGCAAGCACACATTATCTTGAAGCATCGAAGGACTCACTGTCGAATGGCGACGTATTGGCGATTAACCCTGTCGTCCTCATAGCAAATTTGAGCAGGCCCTCTTTGTAGCCATCTTCAGGGAGCTTCGGGGCCGGATAGGGAAGGGTAGGCATGACTAGGACGTCGTACTCTTTGAGCGCCTTATCATAGGCGTCCTACAATAACGTGAATGTTAGCAGAAGTCAGCCGTTGAGGGTAAGGAGAGAGTGACATACACTGATATATTTCTGGAGGTTCATACATTTCCCTTGATGCGATAATCCGTGCTTTTCTGAGAGCCAGAGGTGGTTGAGATACAAGTTGGCCGCACCAGGGCTTAGAGAATCGAACTGTTGTTGGGTAAGACGGGGACCAACCAAGGCCAGTCGGTCAGTCATGTAAAGTTGCTTTCTTCCTTCCATTCCACCTAATAGGGCTTGACGTCCACCAGGGATCCCACTGGAGGCCATCCACACAAGGGACGCCAGCTTGTGTTCGGGAATCGAGACAGAAGTCACTGTAGCGCCGATGGTTTCAAACTTGCTCACGGCAGCCCGGACGCAGTCAACTACGTTCTCGTCCTGGCCATCGATCTCAAAACCTTCTTGGAGAACACCGACCTTGAGCCCGGCCAACATTTTGCTCCAAGGTTTCGACACGACGTCGTCGACAGAAGCAACAAATTTGTGTTTTTCACCACTGCGCTCCAGCAAAGCCTGACGATCATCCCATCCGTCCGGGCCGGCGATTGCCTCGAGAAGCAACGCACAGTCCCTTACTGTGCGCGTCATGGGCCCTACGTGGTCAATCGCTGCATCTAGATTGATGATGCCAGTGTACGGCACCAAACCCCATGTCGGCTTCAACCCGACGATTCCACACGAAGCTGCGGGAATCCTGATGCTACCGGCCTGGTCGCAGCCGATGGACATGTCCACAGCACCGTTGCCAACGAGGCGGCCGGAGCCGCTGCTAGAACCTCCAGCGCTGTATCCCTTCGCCCAAGGATTATGAACGTGGCCAGTAATGGAGGTCGCCGACAGCCCTTCGAAGCAGGCGTTTTCACACGCTGAAGGGATCGGATGCGAAATCAGCAAGAAGACACTAGGAAAGAAAGAACCGAGCCTGGTATGACAGGATATTTACTTACCAGCCTTACCAACGATGATGCCGCCAGCATCCATGACACGGGTCGCAACGGTAGCATCAACTTTCGGCGTCCACTCTACCATCGATGTCCCGTTTGTGCAGGGCACTCCCGCGAGAGCGATGTTATCCTTCAATGCGATCGTGCGTCCCTTGAGCAAGTCGCTTGTAGGAGCTGCGGCCTGAGCCGTGACCTAATAATTGCAAGAGAAAGTTAACCATGAAGAGATCATGAAAGAAAACAAGGAGCTTCAAACCTTTGCTGCCCATCCGCCTAGATCATTATCTTGGGGCATATGAATATCCCTACGAGGATACCTACTGAGATCCGGTATAGGAATGACGCAGCTGTCATCTGGCAAGCTAGCAATTACAGCCTCAAGGCCGCTGACAAGCGTGACGAAATCTGTGGCCGTCTGCTCCGACAGCTTCAAACCTGCGGTACCAGCGATGTCCACGACATCCTCCAAGGATACCTTGGCCGCTTCGGCATCGACTTTAACGATAGACATGATGAACCCCCCTGATGCGAGGTTTGAATCTGAGTGGTATACTTTGGACTGAGTGAAGGACGGAAACTTGGATCTTGTCGACCAGCCCCTGAGATTCGGAGCCAGCAGACCTCACTTTAAACTACCGTACGATTTCAGCGCCAAAAGTCCCCTTCACTTTTCCCTCTCCAAACTGCCATCCCGCAGCGCAGCGCTCCATCTCCTGTACCATCATGTATATGCCGGATACTGGTTTGTAGTTCGGCTAAGGAAAACAATAATCCCGGCACCATGTGCAGGCCCACTCGGACCAGTCTCCGACTTGAGCCATCATCCAAGCCGTTGTCGGACTTTTGCTAAACTAACTTGGCAAACTAAAAGTTAGATCCACTGGACGAATTTCAACCCTGTGGCCTTATTGTGGTAAAACCCGATGGGCAGGGGGTTGTGTTCTCCTCGGCATGGTGTCGGAAGTCGTCCATTCTTCGGTCTTACCCTAGAGCTGAATACTTCGTCGTAGTGGCAATCTAAAGCCTAGCTTTTGTCGTCTTGTAGGTAGAGGCAAAGTTACGCAGAGTATGGCAATCTAATTGTAGGCAGAATCCGAGTGATGGTTTCACATAAAATGCAAATTCTCAACAACATTCATTGTTGCCTCAATGTGAGTAGATCGACGGTTGACCCAGGCTTGACTTCGCTAATAACAAAGAACACAAGCTCTATTTGAGATGTCACGGTGTCGTGGGTTCCTCGTTAGGTGGAAACGAATTTGGTTGAACGGAGTGTTTAAATAGTACCGACAACAACCATTCCCGGTACACCAGAGGTGTTTCTTGTTCAGAGGATATATTGCCAGCTTCAATTGTGAAATGAATTGATACTGCAGACTGGCTCTTCTCTTTGCCGGAACACACGAGACGCTTTGTAGCCCCCCCGTACCG
Organism: Clonostachys byssicola; assembly: GCA_902006505.2. NCBI lineage: Eukaryota > Fungi > Ascomycota > Sordariomycetes > Hypocreales > Bionectriaceae > Clonostachys > Clonostachys byssicola. Next base: position 238,869 of record CABFNO020001517.1, read on the forward strand.
CGGTAGTATCTGAGTTCTCCGTCCCTAGAAGCGCCGGTCATTGTCTAATTTTCTATTTTAGTATTTTTCCTTATTCGCCTATGGAGAAATATACATACTATCATATCAGTACCGAAATAGACGCCCTTTTCGTTGCACAGGCCTTAACCGGCAATAATCACTCAAAAACAAGCGACAAAGCAGAAGTGGGCGACATAGACGTGGCAGTGTACCTAGACACAAGTGGCAGTGCCAACCAAAGCCCCAGGATGGAAGATCTTTTGCTAACTAAGGGCATGGGGGCAGTGTTTGATAGGGGCCAGAGTAATGTGTATCATGCTTATCAGCGGCACAGTTAGGGGTGACAAGGGCTGATCATCTATCTATGCCGCCATGGCCACTCAGCTACGCATGAATATGTCCATCATCCATCGAGGCGAATGCGGCGCAGCAAGGCGTCCGGAATCCCGAGCCTTAAGCCCTAGACTAAATACAAAATACTCTGGAAGGGACACATAATCGAAAGGCTATATTAACTCATCCTCGACATATGAGGTAGGCTAAACCTTTCTCTTCAAGTCAATCCGACTCTATTAACACCCTGACGATGCTGAGACTCCAACGTTGGCAATCTGTTGTGCTGCAAGCTACTGCAATCTCAGCGGTAGGCTTCGTCATCAACCACGAAATCAATCGCCGTCACAGGCAAGATGAAAGCCTCTGGAATGACCCAGTGCTGATGAATTATACGTCCACGTTTAAATGGGCGAGGAACTCGACTAATTCAACGTCCCGCCCTTCTCTGTCCTCCAACGGTACTCTTATCACCAATGATCTAGTTGGATCCAATTCTACAAAGAGCCAAGAAGAACCAAGCTTCTATATGGCCACTTTGCCACAAAGCATCATCGGACAGGCGATAATGATGTTTCTTTCATACCACTGGAACCTTGCTCTTGAATATTTATTACCTGCTCGATCAGCTGGGGTTGAGACGCAAAGCGAGAAAGAAGTCATCAACGAAGATGACGGCCGAGAAGAGGAAATAGTGAGAAGATGGATTCTCAAAGGTCGCGTCCAGCGATCATCAATTAGCTGGCTAAATACGTTCCTAAAATGGGTGCTCGACGTGACCCTAGGAGTTACTTGGGCATCCATCGTAATTGAAGCATTATCCGTATTTTGCTTCAAAATATCCCCGAACAAAGGGATTTCAAACTTCCTATGGGTGAGTCCCCATATACGATGAAATTGCGCCTTTGAATCAAGGCTAATAAAACTTCGATCTCTAGAACGTCTTTTTCAGTTCACTAGTAATGATCTTCAGCCCCCGCACCTTGATTTCACTGATCGGCTTTATTGTAATACCAGCACCGCGGCGTCCAGTATTCATGGCTGGTATGTTGGCGCTAGCAAACATATTCATCGCTGTATCCACGATGATTGTGCTCAGAGGGGTTGTGAAAAGCAACATTGCCCAGAAAACGATGATTGATCTTACAGAGCGTGTCTGGAGAGAACGCAAAGAAGCGGCAACGGCTCGTTTGGTGGATGAGTTGTGAAAGGCATGGGCCATATGGGGTTTTGTGCTTTATCGAACAGGCAACATCTTGGACGCTGGTGTGAGGTTGCGTTGGTGATTGAAGTTGACGTTATGAATAGAACTGTGGCTTTTCAGATTTATGATGATGAAGTTTTCGGAAGTTAAGCTTGCTAATTCAATGTCGGAACCTTTTTGTGAATGGTATGTTGGTCTCCCGTTGATTGAAAAATCTTCCGTTTTGCAGCGTTTCATGCTGCTCCGATGAACAGCCTTGTGAAATTCAATCCTCGGCTGCTGGACTTCGACAGGCCATAGTTCATCTTCTTGTAGACTAAATTTTTTATAACGGCGGACGAGACCCTGAGTATGGAAATCGTGTCTTCATGCAGCCTGGATAATATGGGAGCGCTTTCAACGCCTCTTGAACCGTCTCATCCACTCTACTACTGCGGCAAGATAAATATTTAGAGTGCCAAGTTATTGCAACATCTCGACTTTTCTTCATTGGAACTCTTTCTAAGCTTGTTTTAGACATTTGTTGCGAATAGCGTACATGGGACAATAGAGGAGGGACAGGGGATAGAATGTCACCCGGCCTATTGGACAAGGGGTCACTGGGCTAGGTCGTAAGTTCCTCCTCAAATTCTTTCATTCAATACACCTGGTGAGTTTCGATTGGTGGGTTTCCGTTGCTCATCCTTGATGCTGACATCTAGATTAAGTGCAAATTAAAGTGACATCTAGCCCTACGGATTGCGCTGGCCGCAAATCCCTCGCTTCCACAAAACAGATGGTATGATGCTCCTTGGCAAGTTGGCTGTAATTTTGTTCCTTCATTAATACGAAACCTCATAGTGAAGCTGGCGATGCGGCCTGAAAACGACATCTATGTAATCCATTCTTCTACCAAGAAGACTGCCGCCCATACTCTGATGTTGATTGCTTCCAGCTAAAGAAGGTGATCACCCATTGTGATGTAGTTTATCAGAGAAAATCGTTTGGAGAGCTGTACATTGGAACAGAGCACGTGCAATAAACTTTGACTGCTTTGTTGCTATGACGCTGAACGCCTTATAATTTCCCAAACAATTGACAGTTCATGCTCAATGTTAGATAGAGAGCGCTCGTTATGGGACTGAACGAAGTCATCTACATACAGCGATTATTCTAAGATGTATAACGTGGAGCTGGAAATGCCAAGGCATTCTGATAAGCGCCGTAGGATTTTCAGCTTGGAAATGCAAAGCCAATGAACATCACTCCCCTCGAATGTAAGCGAATGCAGTCCGACCCCCTTGCCAATTTAATTTGTGTCAGAACACTTATTGGCCTGGTCGGATTCAGGGGCGGGTCAAAGGCTAAGCGAATCCTACCGAATAAGAAGAATTTGGGGGCAAGAATAAGAGGAGGGAACTAAGAAGCGCGTACCGCCAGATCTCGAGACTCCCAAAAGCTCGACGGTCTTGGACGGCGAAAACGCCACGATGGCACGTTGCGGGTTTGTTAGCTGGGGCTTGATTGTCTCATGTTTGCTACTTGTCGCATGTGCAGCCTCCTCAGAAGATGTAAAGTTTATGGGCTACTTCATCAATGGCCTCACCAGTAAGACTTGCCCATTTTTGGTGTGGATTGGGTTTCTTGTGTACTGACTTCAAATCGGGTAGCTGAGAAGTTGATGGCCCCCTCTTCCTTCGATGTTTGGTCAACGACAGGAACCGTCGCAGGCGGATGTGAAACGGCAAAGCCAACGTGCGAGATCAATATCGGATGTCAAGATGGAACTCTGACAAGGACTGATAATGTAAAAACTCTTTGGTGAGTATCCCTAAGTCCCGGATGTTGATTCTGGGCTATCTTATGTTCTGAGAGCTCGGCCCAATATTGACACTATCGCAGCACAGGATCGCAGGTCTGCCAGACCATGACAATTTATCAGAATTCCCCTTCCAGCGGACCGACAGTTAAACATTTCTTTTGCGCAAACGTATGGCCGGCGAAGACGGTATATCGTGACCTCCGCCAGGCAGCGACGACCACAACTTCTTCCGAATTGGCCCCATCGTCTTCCGAGTTGGCTCCTTCATCTGGCAACTTGGCTCCAACGAGTGAGCCAACAGATACACTTAATTTCGACACGTTGACCCGGGCGATCACGACGCAGACGACGTCCACACAAACAAGTGCCACAAGCTCAGTGCCCACGGAAAGTGCGGATGCATCCGGCTCTTCCTCAAAGTCCACAGTCGACCAGAAGGCATGGATTGCCGGTCCTGTCCTCGGTGGCCTCATCGTTCTCGCCCTTGTTGCGGGCGGTATGTTCTGGTGGGGTAGAAGGTCCCGAGGAGGTGGTGAACGTGAAGGAGACAATACCAGGAACTTCCAGTCGATCCCCGAGGAGACGAAGTTCGGGTATCAGCCCCCGTTGTCGTATGGCGAAACGCCCATCCCGATGACGTACCAACCTCAGTCTCATGTCAGTGAAATGTCGTCCTCGAGGTCACCGACGGAGCTGGGAGCGAACTCGGCGATATATCAGCCAAAACCCCAACCTCCCACCCAAGTCCAGGAGCTGCCAGCTCATTATTATCGATAATAAAAACAGCGTTTGCGTGTATAATTATAGAGAATCTAATTGATACCACAAGTTTATCAACAATTACCTCCCTGTTATCTCTGGTGATCTGTAGCGAGGCTGTAGATGAAGTTTATTCCACACCCTGAGATAGGCATACATCCAAGCTCAAATAACGGTTAGTACTGGCGTTTAACAGGGAACTACAGGTAGTTTATGGCTTCGTTTATGATTTGATGATTAGCCAACCCTGGCTAGTGTTATAATTATGTATAATGTAATTGATTATACGGAGACGAAATAATCGAGAGAAAGAGAACTCGAAGGCAAAGACCAACGGAAAAGCAGAGCCAAGTCAGCTTGATTTGCTGTCGGTAGTGGCACATTGGTAGATAGGTCCAAGGTTGCCTCAATCTAGTTCCTACAGGTTAATAGCTTGTTATCCTCCTACAGGTTAATAGCTTGTTATCCTCCTACAGGTTAATAGCTTGTTATCCGGTAGGTTTTATAGATATGAAATTGAGGAGGCCCTCGCCGCTGCTTGTAACGCCCTCAAACTGCCTCTCTCTTGAATGCTATATACCTCTTAAATCCATTTCATCCACTTCAAGATTCCAACATGTGGCTTTATGGTATATTCAAGGCAATATCTTGTGTTTGTAAGCATCTGGTATTGACTTAACACTAAGCCCGTCCTCTAGTCGTTGCGTACTGTCTCACGATCTTCATACATAAGCCTAGAAACTGACAGTATATTGCAACGGGGTTGGCGATAAGCCCAAGCCCACAAACTACAATTGACTGAACAGATACTTGACACCCGCCCAATGCTCAGCCCCAGATGGCAAAATGTTTTCGGGTGGGATGACAAAACCGCCTTCAGCTGCTGTAGGACGCAGCTCCACCAACCAGGAGAACTCAGCGCCTGCCACATCGAAAGCCCAGTCCGTGCTGCTCCCGGCAGTCTGATAGAGATTTGTGCAAGTCGGACCAACACTAAACTCAAGCCCGTTCACACTCGCGATGGCAGATGCGACACCATTACCCACGGACAGCTGTCTCTCGTAGTTATCTGGGTAGGCCGTGCAGTTATATCCATACGGTAAGAGGATTTTCTTTCCGTAGGAGTGCCAGTCTATGTAGGCTTTGATTCCTGGTCCATTGGCTAGATCTAGGATATGGGCTACCAAGGCTTGAATTTCAGGCGTATCTCCAGGCGCCTCGCCACGGAAGGTATTGGAGCAGGGATCTGGCGACGAGCCCCCTGACACATTCCAATGGCTGGGCCAGTTGCGGTTCACATCCGTGCCGATGCAGGTTTGGTTATTTCGTGTTTGACGGTTCTTGCGCCAAAGCCTTTCAGACTCGTGAGTGTAAACAAAACCTGGAACGCATTAGTGGACAAGCAATCATCTGAGTACAGGGGCAAATACCATCTGGATTGACAATTGGCAAGATATAAAAGTCATACTTGTCTAACACATTGACGATCTCAGAGTCTCCGGCTTGATACTCTTCTATCAATTTATACGTAATATATTCTACGGTCTATTTTCAAAATGTTAGCACTGACCAACAAGACTTGTTGGAAGGTCCCCGAACCGGTGCAGAAATCCACTCTCTGGCATGCGCAGTTCCGTGCCAAACAATGGCCGGCTTGAGGCCTTTCCCGCCTGTTCCCCATAAATGGATTCCCGGGAGTTCACGGCCCTCAACTGATGGGCCGAGCGAGAAGGTATCCGAGTTGTTTGGAAACGCAGCTTGAAGGTCTATGAGGAACTGAATGTGCTCATCATACGGATGGTAGGAGTCAAAGTATGACAACGGTGGGAGATCAGCGACTACTCCCTCAATCTTTTCCGTAGCTATATATTTTGGCGTTAGCTATATACCAACTGGGAGAAATATAGTGTAGAGCAACTGACCGCTATATGTTAAGAATGGACCCTCCGTCTTTAATACCGCACCGAGATCATCAACCAGAGTAGTGAGCTCGAGCCCAAGCTGGCGGGCGGCTTGTAGTTGATCAGGTGGGACGGCGATATCAAAAGCCTCGTTATGTGGATCTGCAGATAGCAGAACTGATTTGATACTCGATAGGGACTGTTCAAACTTTTCCACGTCACCGGGACTTTGAATTCTGAATATTTTGAACCCATCATACGAAATCTTGGCAGTAGCAAGAGAGCAAAAAATGCCGAGAGCTGTTAGAGTCTTCATTGTAGCAGTGACGTTGAATGAACGAAATATAACGCAGAACTGGAAGGACGAGGTCGAGTCGAATGCTTCAGATTGTTAACTCGGGAGAACTGTAAAATAAAAAAGATGAAGCACCCCGGCGTTGATCTACTTTAATTCATAGGAGCTCTTTATTGAGCAGTATTTCTTGGGAGCGGGGCCATATGAGCTCTTATCGTTGATGAATTGCGAATTTAACCTTGAATGACATGCATCTGTTGAAATAACCTTCTTGACTGGTTAGATTTCTGTGTTATCAGGGATAAGTCGTAGCACCGAAAGAGGGGCAACCTGTAAGTTGCTTTAATACTACCTGGCCAAATGGCACCTACCATCTTGAGTTCTTTTCATAGGCAGCCGTTAGAGTTGCGGGAAGCTAGGGTAATGTCACCGATGGGTTAAGGATCCGAGAGGATCCAATGACGGATCTCCGAGCGGATAAAGTACCTCAACCACTGATAGACTAGGCAACCCTGTAAACTCCCTTTTCCTTCTTAAACCCACTCCGTCCCCGAAGTTAAACCTCGTACGATGTATGGACGTTGCCATCTAAAAAGCTAGCGGTTCGATGCTGGGCTCGCTCGGACTGTATCGCACATTCCTTGGACGATTGATCTCTACCGACTTTTATTTTCCTTGGCCTGATGACAACACATTCAAGGCGAATCAGATGATAAGCATAGCGACTCGGTAATTCTCTGTGGGTGGGTTTGGTATCAGCACATATGATGATTTTTGTCCTCGAATTACGAGGGTAGGTGGCGCGATCGTTGGATGTCGACATTAAATCTCCCAATCCCACAGTGGTGAGGTATTTCATATCTGTCCTTCAATGGAGTATCTACTAACTTCATTGCCATGGGATAAGGAAGGCAGCATTAGCCTTGCTGATGACATTCAGAATGATGTGTCAACAGACGACTGAAAAAAGCTCATTGCTCAATGCGCAACGCAGCCAGAGTATCTCTTTTGCTCATATATTATCTGAGGCGCTCAAACTACGATGCGATGTGGGAAAGCCATATTCCAATTCTGCGATCTTTACTCCATACAATCGTGTTCATTCAGGGGTTCAGCAATCCGGTTCATGCAAGTGAACTGGGACCCAGAGGACCCAGAACGGACACTGTTTGATGAAATGCGGGGAAAGCTGGGCGGCCGCGCGTTAGGAGCAACATCCACAACAAGACTTGGAACACGACCCAGCCCAGAGAGGCGTTCTGGGACATTCTCACAGCGTATAGTTGTTCTGACGGGCCCGAGGCCTTGGTTAGCGTGGATCTATCGACTATAGTCTGTCCTGGATAGTCCAACCTGAATCCGATATCGACGAGGGAGATCAGCCGGGAGATCAGACCAAAGGATGTCACATGACGGGGAGCTATGTCATTGTCCGTTTCCGGAAATCTCGGAGGAGCATTCCATCGAGCCTATTCCCAAAAGTCAATCATACGAAGTCAATCACACGCAGTCTTTGCGCACAGAACGTACCCGCTGAAGGAGAGGATGGCCCTCTAGTCCCCAATCCCTGCTGAACAACTTTCAGGATTTTATTCAGGATTCTATTCCCATGGTCAGAATGCCGAAATACTGTTTATTCGAGTGCGATCGGGCGATCGCCAAGAACTCCGGCACACTGTGTATGGACGTAAGCTCGGCACATTCCTTGGACCATATTTTAAGTATCTGCATACAGTTAGTCTTCATAATCGGAACTGTATGCGGGGTAGGACAAGTCGATGATGCATCACTCCGGACCAGTAGCTCCGGCCATCTGTGTGTAACGTCCTTCTGAAACCTGGCTGGCTCGATCACATCGATTTCTGCCTCCAATCCGATCAGGGCAGACATGGATAACTGAATGCGCACACACATGACGATCCCCCTTGATATTATAAAGATCCAGAGCGCCGCCGGTGTAATCCTTCCGTCATCCCCCTTTTCAGCTCTTCCTGTCTGACCTCTAGTCAACAGCAAATAAAATATCCTCCGTGTCCTTCTTTCCGTTTTCATTCCTATCTCTAATGTAATCTGTCTGTCCTTGACGTCATCGATCTTGTCTTGTGGAATTTGTCAGATTGGCGATAATAGGTGTGGAATTTACACGCTTCACGACTTCGACATGCAATTCGACCATCGTACGTATTGAACACATCGTTCATAGTCTCTGCAGCATTATTTCTAACGAAATCATCACCAGATGGCCGACCAGAGCGATAGCCACAAAGAACGCGCATACATCGCTGCCTCGAGACGACACGACCGTGGCATCGAAGCCCGCCTCGAATCAGCGCGACAAGCGAGCAAAATACACAAAAAGCGGACGGGCAGAGCACTACGCATATCCGAGGAGATTGTTCTTGGAGACGCCGCATACGAGGAAGAAGAGGCGCCCAGGAGGCGCCAGCTCTCGGGCTCACCCTTGATGCAGAACATGCAATGGCAGGCAGACCCCTTTGCCGCTGCTTTCTCTCCCGGCAGCCCTCAGACACAGATGTTTACGGAGAAGGAGTGGCGTGAGAACATGGTCAACCAGGCCTTTTCTCAAGCCTTCCCCCAGCTCGATGCGAGGCTATCTCAGCGGTGGCCAACGCAATATTTCGCTCCCAGGGAGCATGGGCAACCGGGTCAATTTAGATCCCCTTCTATTGCCTCGTCGAATATAAGTTCGCAGTCAGCACTATCTGGCCAATTTGTCGATGCACCAAACTCCGAGACGTCATCACCACTTCTACCTACGGGTACACCATTCCAAGGCCACTTTAACCAAGACGGGGTGGATGGGACGAATTGATATTAAACAACTACTTAACAGCGACAGTGTACTGGATTACAAGAGATTGTCGACAGTCAGATGATAACTATGTGTCGTGATTGGATTGAGCAGGCGTGCACGTTGGGTTGGGGTGCCATGTCTTTGTCGATTATCCTTCTGTCCGACTTATCAGGCTCATTATGATGCCCAAATCCTTACCGGAGCATAGAACTGGGGACTTTGCTACGGTAGCACGGAAAGATGAGAAAGATGAGATAAGTCGCATGACAAACGTGTCTCGATGACATTATAAGACCAGACCATCACTGGTACCGATTTGATACTTCTACAAGAAACAACATAACAATTAATCTTTGTTTCGAACCATAGCTTATGTATCGTAGCCTTCAATTTAAAATTCTTTCTAAAGTGCCTACGAGGATGGCCCAGCCAAAGCCACTATTTGATTGTTTGGTAGAACAACGCACATCATGATACTTAGTATATGATTCTAACTTTGATGTCTCCCACTCTCATCATTCCAATCACTTCCCAGAAGGATTTCCGTTAAACGCAAGCTTATTAGGCGTGTCCTCAGGAATACCACCCAGTTTGCCTTCAGTGGCCAAATCCGCGATTCTCTTGCAAAGAGTTTGAGGGTCCTTGAACCCTTCTAAACCAGCAAGATACGCAGCGAGACCTGCAATGTGAGGGGACGCCATTGAAGTGCCGGATTTTTCGCCCTCTGTACCGCCTGGGAGTGCAGAGAGAATATTCTGGCCAGGTGCATATACATCCACAGCCGCGCCATAGTTTGAATGGAGCCATCGTCCATCCCAGGGCGACGCGGCACCAACAGTGCACACGGTAGGCTCCGACGCAGGCGAGAAGTCCTTGGCGTCCGTGTTGCCATTCCCTGCAGCCACGGCGAGGAAAATGTTCTTTTTGATCATACTTGCCGCGGCTTCGTTGATTGAGGTTGAGAAAGCACCGCCCACGGACATGTTGGATACTACACCTTTCGTGCAGTTACGCTTGGCAGAGTCCTCGGCGACGAAATCCATGCCCTTGATGAAACCTGCCAAGGAGCCATCGCCGTCTTTAGTGAGGACTCTTATGCCGAGAAGCCTGGTCTTCTTTGCCACGCCGTACTTGGCACCGCCAATGGTGGCAGCAACGTGAGTACCATGGCCATCATCGTCTGTGTTGATATTGTCCACAAAATTGGCGACCATCTCCGCCCGCCCTTCAAAATCCTGCCACAGGAACAAAGATTAGCGCGTCATAATATTACACCGGGTTTGAGGAAACCCACAGGATGGGTAACATCGATTCCTGTATCAATAACATAAGCACACGTCCCAGCTCCTGCGCTGGAATCATAAGTATATGGAACTCCCGTTTTGCGGTCGCGGGTAGAAACGCGACCCAATCCCCACGGCGGCGAGGCCTGGTCGACAAATGCATACGCCAAAAGTGAAGAGTCCTGCTCGACATATTCGACCTTGCGCTGTAGGTCAGCAATCACTTCAGAGATATGGTTGGATGGTGCATCCTCACATCGGTGCTATGGCGAAGAGCTTCGAGCTCCTCATCGGTAAGCTGACCGGAGAACCCTTGAAAGGTGGTCTTGTAGACATGGTCTGGGGACACGTTCAAGGTGCTGATTTTATTATTGAGCGCCGATACGGACATCCTGTCCCCGCCTTTACCATCCTTGAATTTGACAATATATTTTCCCGCCAGCAGGTTTTTATCGTCGGTGCGAGGTCGAAGGAGTGGCGCTGGTTCTCGCCTGGCTGGCACTGCCATCGCCAATGGGAGAACTACAAGAAAGAGTGATAGATACATGCTGAACTGAATACTGAAGTGAGTGAATGGATGGTTGGATGGAGAGGCGCGGGAACACAAGTAAAGAACACTGAAGTGGAAGGCTGTCCAATTTATCCTGCTTGACTCCAGTTGAGTCTGATCGCATGCTCATTGTTCCCCTTTTTCGGTTTCATCACAAGACATCCTCGTCCATATTTACAGGCTTAGATCCATAGGAGGCAGCCACTATGAAAAGCCAAGGATACGTCACATAGATATGGGCCATCCTTGACCAATACCACCGACCTCCTCTCGTCTGTACTCTTTTAGAAACAGTTATATGCGCCCTAGGTCTCAAGCTCATCCTCAGCCAAGCAACGTAGCGTAGCAACGTTGTAGGAATCTGGGGAATGATTTTGCTTCTCGTTCGAGTAAGCACTTAGCGCACGTCTCATGCATGTTGACGAGTGGCTGTCGATCCCCCAGCTGATGGATGGTCTCAACTGTAGTGTCAGCACCAGCGCTACTTTCGCCCATTGTGATCCAATGACCTGCTAAAGATGCCCCATAACACCGCTGGTTTGTTTAATCATGCGCTGTGGCGTAAATGACTGGAAGAGGCGCTTTGTTTCGTCTACATTACTTTCAACATAACTGAAACATGGCTCAGCTCAGCCGTAAAGGTGCATAATATCAGGAAAGAGGTCAATTCGCGCACTACTCGGCTCGGCACAAACAATGACACGAAATCATAGTAATAGGCGGGATTATTGGCTATCTTCTCATAGGTACCTAAGTAGGAATACTGAGAACCGGGCCGATATTCTGAAATTTGGGCGACAATATCTATAGGTAGTAATTACTTTCTGTATAACCCTGCAGTCGGTTCAATTCTCAAGCCTTTACCGCTCCCATCAGGCTCCAGTAATTCAAAGAGTTCAATGTCGCAGCATACTGCCCCCTCTCAGATGACACCGTCAGAATCATTGATGAGCTTCCTTTCTCAGCCGACCGGACAAAATGTTCACGTAGCACCATGGTCAACGGCGATGACCTAAAAGGGATCATCGTCTGGCTGGTTGACCAGGCCCTCATGACCTCCTTCAATGCTAGTAAATCCGTATTGATCTGACGACCCTCTTGGCGCTCTTTGGGTGTCTGTTTCAGCATCGGCATTTTGGAGCTTTTCTCGGTATGGTACTCGGCGCCTGCGAGATCCTTCAAAGACAATTTTGGCGCCCAAAATTGGAGTCGAGGATGAATCGAGCGCAGAATCGACGCACTTCTCTGCATCTGCAATACGAGCTTCACACTCGGCCTTCTCGGCCAGAGCTTTATCGATGCGCGTTTGGTCTACCTGGTAATCCGGGTTTGGCTTCCAACTCCCATCGGGTGTCTTGACGACGGCCTTCATTTGCTCTTCGATAAGATATCATCGGCCCGCTTCCCTACCGGAACAAGCTCCGACTGTCGCTAGACAACGACCTCTCTCGCTTCCTCCAGCTCCTGGTTGACAATCTCCAGCTCCAATACGGCGTAGGTGCGAGAACTGAGATCATGGACACTGGACGAACTGACCACACGCTTTCCCATTGCTTGGATCAGCTCCCGACGTAATTTATCGAAATCCCAGCAGGGGCGCTTCACAATAGGCCGAACTCGGACCTTGCCCCCGTCGAGCTTCTCCGTCTCGCCGCGAATGTGTGTCTTTCCGTCGTAACCCTCTCGAATGTGACACTCAGCGCGCCCATTCAGAAGATCAACAGCTGTATTCTTCCTGAGTTCAAAAGACTGAACTCCAAGCCCAGCTGCTTTCCAATTGGTAGTTGAGCGTTTAGGGGCTCAAGGGCGTCGAATAATCGCTTCGCAGCCGCAAGACATAGGCCAAGCTGCTTGCCATCCTCGTAGTCGTATCCGACAATCGTGTGTGTTTTCCCACTTCCAGAGTGACCGTAGGCGAAGAAGCTACAGCTCCCCCCTTGTAGGACGTTGGGGATGGCTGCTGCGACAATGGTCTCGTAAGCTTTTTGACATTACCATCGGTAGGACTGGTATGTATGATAATAACTCGCGCATGGCTAACACAGTCCGGGCTGGTGTAGCGGTCACATATCCTAGGGGTATTCCACAGGCCAGGAAGTGCCAGGTTCTTCCTGGGCCCGGGATTTTTATTTTATTTTTTTAAACCTTACTCCATAGTAGTAAGTGAGGGAGCTGTACAGCTGCTGAAAAAAAAAGGGGGGAATTCCCAAACACGAGTAATTTGATAACTTGATACCATACCCAGGCATCACAACACAACAAACTTCAGCCTTGTGCCCGGCTACGAGCTTTGTGCCCGGCCGTATCTAAGGTTCAATACCAAAATAGCTGTACTCGTATCGTACATAAGGTTTACTCCATACTAGACGTTATATATCAGAATAAATCGTACATAGCTAAAATGAAGGCCGGGCTGGTGTAATGGTAGCACGTCCTAGGGGTATCACAGGCCAGGAAATTTCGGGTTCGAATCCTGGGCCCGGGTTTTTATTAATTTTTTATTTTTTTATTTTGATTTTTGTATTCATTGGACCCTACTATATACCAGACCAGAACGGCGGTGAAGGCTAGGGAGCTCTTGCACGCGCCGTCTTTGGAAGATGAGGTAGACCTTGCGACTGATACTGAGAGAAGTGACTCGGGAGTAGTGGACGATACGCGATGAGATATCTCGCTGTCTCCGGCGTCGGAGTGAAGCAACGATCGCCATCGAGCGTTATACGTTCATGGACTCTGGTTTAACAGGCAACGGGCATATTGGCTCGCTATGTCGAGCGTGAGTTGCCCTGGGAAATCTCAAGCATTTGCGCCGCTCTTTATTGGCAATCGACGATGGCCGAATCTCGTTGCCTGCAGCGGAGTGAGTCGAGAAGATGGTGCCTGATGTAAGGGTAATAATTGCATTTTACTAGGCAGCCAGATTCGGTGCCGCTGTGGAGCCTTGGCAATATACGTGAGTTGGCTGGATGAACGGTTGACAATAGACTGATGAAGATTTTGTATGATTGTAGAACAAGCACTCGACTTTTTCGAGAGGCCTAATATCTATATAAGGCAATCATTTTGTTGTCAGGGGCAGAACAGGCTACCTATCTATCTCATTGTGGTTGTGAAGACCGGGCACAAACGATCTCCTGCGAATTGCAGAGCCTATGTTCTAACATATAATTGCTTAGGCAGCAGTTCGTAACAGCCGGCTGGGATAAGTATTAGTTATCGATGTATATATTTCAGTGGAAGGGTAGAACAGAATATATCACAGAGAGCTTAAGACAACTTGAAGTTCTACATAACCCCCTCTGATTGCGTCCTAAACTAAATTCCCTTTTGCGAGGAACGGGGTTTAAAAACAACCTTGTGCATATAGAAACGGAACATATACCAGTGTGCAATCTAGTAGGTATTGATATAGGGAACCTTTACCAAGTATTTACTTCCCAGGTAGAGTTCAAAGCACCTGACCATACTCACAGACTTTCCTATGTAGGTAAGATATAATCACAAATTTAACATCGACGGCGTTATAATAACCCTAATAGATGGATAAATACAACATGAGATATATTTACCGTTTCTTCTAGGCTCCCTTGCCAAATTAGCCAGTGATCTGTATCTACCATCCCCGGGCACTTTGACTGTTTGGGGCCAGTGGCGATATACCAAAGTCAAAAGTGAGGAGAAAGCCAAACCATGACTAATGGAATAAATCAAGCGCCCGACGGACCGGGAGCGCACATGGTTTTGACTGCGGGGGACGCGTTAATGTCACACAGCAGTCCTAAAACTCTACATAGGAAGTTGAGGAAGTACCAAGAACTCTATAGCTAGTGTTGAACTGAGGCATTGTGAAATTCAGGCTGATGAGAAAGTTATATAGGCTTAATAGTAGGAAGATATCTTATTCCTTAACTAAAAAGGGCTACATAACTCGACCGCTGAGCTCTTCAACACCGTATACACCTAACCAACTCAGCCATCTGTCCGACAATTCCGGACCACATTATTTTTGAGGGCGAGCGACTCGTGCGGATGCTATGCTCTAACCGATGAAGCAAGATAAATTTAAAGTTCGACGCTTCCCATCTCCACGTGATATACCAAGTGCCACTCAATTCTGCCTTAGGAACGTGAACACGATTCCGATCGAACTCCTTCTTTAACCATGATCAAACACAATGGCCCATGTCCAATACGTGACTGGCGTCCAGATTGTAATTGGGGTAACATTTCCCTGCGCGACCATCGCTCTGGTCCTGAGGCTGATCTCGCGACGCCTCACGAGGGCAGGATACAGCTTCGATGACGCATTCGCCGTCATCGGGTATGTACGTGAATATATTCTTCACTCTATGCGTCTTGATATCAATTAACCTAACAGCATGGTTCTGCAGATCAGCAGCTTGAGCTTTCTGACTGTTATTCTCGTCTGTATGTAATACGGAACCCCGGTGGCATCGCGCGATGCCTTTCATTAATAAAAAATACTTATCAGCCATTCCAGGGCTCGTGGATTTCGGCCTCGGTCGACCAAACGAAAATAATCCATATGGGTTGTCAGTGGCCGAGATACGAAGAAAAGGCTGGTTCTTACTCTTCCTCGCGAGCGAAACCTACACCTTTGCCATTGTATTCTGCAAGTTTGCCATCTTGGCATTTTACTGGCGGATATTCAAATACACCAGCATCCGAATCGCCATCCAAGTTCTCTCCGTCGTGACCATGGCCTGGTTCCTCCTTCGCGTGTTCATGGTCAGCTTCCAGTGCGTTCCAATCCAAGCGCTATGGGACCCGTCGATCAAGAATGGGAGATGCACCATTAAGAAGCCGACTCTCTTCTTCTCCACAGGACTGACGCATCTCTTGATTGAACTAGTCTTGCTCATTCTTCCGGCAACCGAACTGCGAAAACTCCATCTCCCTCTGGGCCAAAAGATTGCTGTTATATTACTCTTCATGACCGGGATATTGTAAGACTGGACTGGCTGTACATGTTTGATTCCAAATGCTAACTTGATTACAGAACTTGCATCGCATCTATTTTCGTAGCTATCACGGCAATGCAGTTTGACCAGAACACGCAGGAGTTGGGGCTTGACTTGGCCAAGCACATGACTTGGCGCGTGGCTGAGGTTAACTTGGCTGGCGTCTCCAGTATGTATACTCGATTTGCGATCCTTCTCTGGCCGACTGGTATAATACCATTCCTACTGTTTTCTAATATAATGCCCGCAGCTTCATTGCCATTGATTCTGCCCATCATCCGCAAAATCGTCCCCGGACGGTTCCTCAACTCACATAGCGAGCGGCCACCTCTCCAAGCCATTAATATCGAGAGAAGTAGGGGGAGGCTCACGTCGATCATTAAGAAAAGGATACACAACGCAGAGGGAGCAAGCTCGCGAAATGAGCTTGCCAACTTGGATAGCAACAAGGGGAGTGCTCCTCTAAGCATCGCCGAGCCGTGTTTGATTGCTAGCTGCCATAACAACCACTGAGTTAATATTATAGAGTAGTAAAGCTAAGCCTTAGGAGTTTAGGATCCTTGCTTTCCTGGTTGTTTCTTTGCCTTGCAGTAACATAATTGGGAGATTACATCCACCATCGCCTACCTCGGGGACTTTAACCTCTACTCTAAAAAGAGGTCTCTTCTACAGTCTACCTCCAAATTGAGCTTGCAAATTGCGCAGGCTTTCCAGTCCGGGTCCTGCCATCATTTGCGTGCTAGTAAGTTCCATGAAACTGTCGTACTTATGTTAGAGTTCGGCTCTCACCACTCACTTAACTGCCAGTCCATAAGGAATTGATGGGACAGACACCAATCCACCAAAATAGCGGCGACCGAGCACAAAGTCAGCGCGAAATGTCATTGTTATGACTATTCACAGCACACATAGCCAGACGCCTCAAAAGACCAGGCAGCATCTTATCTTGTGAGGTTAGGGCTTCACAGCACCACAAGGGCGTGAGATGTAAGCCCTACAACTTCTTGGTGGCTCATTTCTTGGCTGCACTTCGCCCCGCTCCAGTTATGGTATTCATCGAGACAACGCACGTGTGTTCATGTTGTTTACATTCGGAAGCGCGGACATGCACGTTGCGCGCCTAGTGGAAGGGCAGCTCAGCAAGCAAGTAACGACCCCACGCGCGTGACAAAAAACATGGCCCATACAAACAATTTATACAGAATTATCTAAACAATAAGTATCCAAATAAAATAAAAATAACCATATAAAAGCTCATTCAAGTTGGATACTGCCTATTACTTTTATTTTATTATTTTAGTTGAGTATTATTGTAGAAATTAGATCTAAAAAGTAGAGGTTTGTATATACTGATGGTTTCTTTGGTGGTACGCCCCCTAGTTTACGTGGGCCATGTTTTTTGTCATGCGCCTGGACCCCTAGGGCCCCAGCAATTGGGTGGCGGGGTCACAGCGGGCGTGTGGGCGAGGTACATGCGGGCACAGCACAGCACTTGTGCTGTTCAGCCGCACCATTCGTCGCCAAGTAGCCACCTTTGCCACCCAAAAGCCAGAACATCCGTCGCCATTGCCGGCTCCTGCCCCTCTTGCTTTTCCATCCCAGCCTCCCGGTATCAAGTGGCCAGCATGGCCCCTGATTGGCTCCAACTCCATCTACGTACCTAATCCGACAGGTCATCAACTCCGCACGGTGACATGAGGAGTCAGTCATGTCACCGCCTCCCTCAGATCTTTAAAGCTTAAAGTGCCAATCTTCATTGTCAAGCGACGGGTCATCAGCCGCACCCTGCCGTGGGAAAGGAGCACAACTGTGCCGTGCCTGACCCTATTCAAGGCCTTTAAATAGCAGAAATACGCAACTCTCGATCCAGGAAAAAATAAGTCATGGCAGAATCTCAGGTAGCTCATCTACATTCAACTTGCCAAAAGCTTTCTAAGGGCGCCTCACTCTGTTTCATTACTTAGGTACCTAAGGCAGTTCATACATCAGATCCTCTTACTCCCTTTCTGTCCATTTCTTTCTTGTTTTCCCCCTCTTTTTTAAACCCCTTCATTTCACCATCCTCAAATATATGAACTTGGTCCATTCGCTATGCCAAAACGGGGTGTGCCAATTTCTACACCCACTCATTTAGGGTCCGTCCCCAAGCGGAACCGCCCGTCGGCTCGAACCGAACGGGGTCTATCACTAGGTACTCCATCAGACGACGTGGAGATAACCGAGATTTTCGCTTGCCCCTTCTTTAGAAGAGACCCTGTGCAGCACATTGATTGTCTCGGTCGCAAGCTGAAGCGGATTAGCGATGTCAAGCAGCATATCAACCGGCGTCACCTCAATGACATCGTGCAGTGCCCTAACTGCAATCTGACCTTTGGCTCATCTATTGACCTTGATGAGCATATCAACTTGTCTTGTTGTTCCTCGGCGACTCCCTATACCATTCAGCAGAGCATCCCGGAGCAACTGAGAGCCCGTGCCCCCCCTGGGACGCCAATCGAAGACGTGTATTCAGCTCTCTGTGGCATTCTATTCGGCAAGCAGGAAACACCAGTACAGCCTTACCTTGGCCCCATCTTGCTGGAGAGCACCGCACTGCTCTGGAGCTTCTGGCAATCAGAGAAGGCCTCTCTTATTCAAACCGTGGTCAACCAGTCTGCATCTTCCACTGCAGGGGATATGTCTGCTGTGGTCTTGACCATTGTCGATCAACTCCGCATGAGCTTTGAGCAGCATGTGAAAGCATTGCCTGTTGGTGGACTACCCAGTACCCCTGCATCTGCGACGCTTTCCAACATCCAGGAAGAAATCCTCCAAGCCGACTCACTGCCAATGCAGCTTTTTGGCTCCTTCCAAACATCGGACGTCTCGTTCGGAGCTCAATTGCCAACTTCCGAGGGCTCCCACAATTCGATTTCCGTCCTAGCTTTTGAGGGCGCAGCAATGTCCATGAGTGACGGTACAGGTAACTTTTCGAACACAATCGGTTCAAATAATGACGCCCACGATCTCTCATTCTTGAGACAAGATGAACATCACTCTTCGGCAGAAGTTCTCTTCGGGACTGAGGCAAGTCTTTCGACAAATCTAGACATTGGCTTCATTTTTATGTAGATACATCCGCGTGTGCAGGGGGAATAAGGCGATGTATTGAAAGCTCGGTCCTGGGATAACTTGGACGGAATTTTTTGGGCTTTGGTTTTATGGAAAATCTATTAGGGAACTTCATACAACAGGGTATTTATTCAATTGCACAATTGTCCCAAAGTATCATGCAGGGAACGCAACATGAAGGGATGAGGTCTCAAATAAAAGAACCAATGGTGTCTACTGCACGAGACCTGTTGCCGTGAATCCTGCTTACCCTGCACCTGATGTCTCCAGTCCCAGGCAGCGGCCTTTTTTGCTCCCATTCTATTCGTATTTATGCCAAATAGCTCTAGTTGCTTTAGTAGTTAAAAAATGTTTCCCTAGAGGGGTATTGAGGTTAGATTAAGTAAACGCCTGCTGGAGAGCTGCCCAACCTCACTAGCCACAAGCATCATCACGGACATCAGAAAGTACTACTCTTCTAGGGAGCACGGGAGATGTTTAACTCGATTTTGGTCGGGATATCATTCATTTCCACTCATGTGACTCTGGAAGCCTACCTATGGGCGACACTAGCGCTTGGCTATAAATAACTTCCCTTTGTACGAATTCTCTTTGTATTTTCCCCAAACGAGAAGGCTTTGTTCCGGATGATATGAAAAGCTTATGAAAAGCATCACCATCATCACCCTTTTTCAGACTTTGTAATATTCCTTCTTCATAATTTTCACTGAACCTCTTATCGCACGCACATCGAAACTGCCGCACCACTACTTCACTCCAAACACCGTATTTCAGGCATGATATCCCTGGCTATCTTGATATTCGGTTGCCTTGCATCAACCCCTTTTGCCATATCGATCCCATCGACGACCTTTCCGCAGCCTGAAGATAGCCAGGAACATACCCCTAGCAAATGGGTTACCGGAAATGCAGGTGGTCTCGATGATTCTGTCTCCCCTCCGTCGGGAGGTCCAACGTGGGCTGTAAAAAGTGAGATAATCTAACCCCACGGGCATTTTGCATCTTTTTACACGCAAGAACAAGACTAATTCTTATGATTTAAGGGGAGGACTATGAGCAAATCTATGTACACTGCCAAGTGAGAGAAAGATTTACACCATCGTGGGTATGAAGCAGCCCAGTCTTATTTCCCAAATCGAAAAGTAGTATCTTACTAATAATCCATAGGGACCAGATGCCAAACTATGCATTGAGGAGCTCGCCAGCCGCGGACAAGAGGCATGCAGAGCCACGAAGCAGGAGACCGTCCTGTGCAGAAAAGGCAACACGGTTATTACGAGCCAGGTTATCGGAAACAGCGAAGATACTGTGACTTCTTGGTATGTCATCCCTAACGCCTACTATTTGTTCACTGGCTAATATATAATAGCGGAAATGTTGCTGCTTCAGCCGGTCGGATCATGGATAAATGTTACCATCAAGACAATACCGTGGTTGGATTCGCTATTGCGATGGGGACGTACGCCTTTCGGCTAGATATTCGACCCGAATGAACAATTCGCTCCATACCTTAGCTCGGCCATAAGCCTCCGAAGTCACTCGTCTGTCTTTGTTGTCGTCAAAAAACACGGTATCCAGAATTATCTGTAGCCCAACACTTTGCATTATAATACTCTCAATTAAAAACTCTTTTGCAAGATACAACATTGCACATGATTTTGGGTTCAGATGTTTGATAACAGTATCGCCTAATGTTATCTTAGTATCGTTAATGTAATAAGCCTTCTCAACACGAGCCTTGGCCCAACAAATGCTTCCACTTAGCCTAATACCAAGCTTTTAAGATCTCTTGGAAATCAGCAAAGAAAAAGTAAATCCCGTCATGTTGCATTTTCCTCCTAAATCTTATTTCCAGCCACGAGAAAAATTCCATTAAATTTTGCCCAGGGCAAAACATATGAATGCCCTGGCCAGTGCGCTTTGCTCAAACTTTTTTCCCAACCAAAAATCTCACACGGTGCATCAAAGTCGACCACAGCCATTCTGTGTATTCTGTGATCCCGCGTCGCTTTGCTATGTGGCCAGCGTTGACAGCCGTGACCATGCAGTCCCTCTTCTCGGCCATGGTCTTTGCGCACATCTGCTCAGCTACCATACCGGAAGACATCGAGCCTTGTCAAAAGTTTGCTGAGCTGCTACGAGAAGGTCGGTCAAAAACAACCCTGGAGAACCCATACAACTACCCGGCTGAAGTGCTCGTGGACGCTGAGACTGCTTACCAATGTGCAACCTCCATCCCGATCTCCAATGAAGAGATTTCTCGGGTTATCTACAAGTACAAAAATATCCTTCCCATGTACTCTACGCTGGGCTTCCTGAAAAACCCGCCAGCTTCCTACCAGCAGCCGTCCATCGATGTCATGGCATATTTGGATCTTATTTATGAGAGGGCGAAGCAAAATAAATACGCGAATTTCTATGAATATGAGTCTGATATATCTCTTATGGCGATTCAAGTTCATGATCAGCATTTTCGTCTTAAAAACAGCGGAATGTATCAGTTCCGGTGGTATCTCCCTGATGACATTGTGTCCGTCTCCAAGGATGGGAAAGAGTTACCTCAGGTCTACGTCTACAGTGATATCAGCAGAGACGTCCCGTCAGCTTCACCGATTATCGAACTTGAAGATGAGCCTGTTGCCTTTTATCTCGAGAGATACGCGAGAACCAAAGCTTCCACGGGGCTGCTTGAGCCCCATGCGGAATGGAACGCCTTGATGTACAACCCGGCTGTTGAGTTCAGTACCTGGGGTACCCGCAACACCAGCTCTGTCTATACATCCGAGTTCCGAAGCACGTCGTCATATAATGGCAATTCCATTAAAGGCAAATTTGAGAATGGGACTAAGTTTGAGTGGAAATACATGGCTGGCTCCAAAGCTATTTATAACTTGACAAAATTCTCGAGCGGGCGGTCAATCTATGATAACTGGATCACTTCTAATAACAAGTCAAGAATGGGGAAGACTAAAGAAGACGAACAGATGCGCAAGCTTTTCTCCAAGAAAACAACAGCATTCAATTTATCAAGCTCGGTACCATATCCAAGCTACCCGGATGATCCTATCGTAGTTCAGAGCAACTTTTCAAGAGGCGGAACTGTGTCGGGGTATCTCTTGTCCGACAATTCTACTGGTGTGCTGAGCATCCCAAGCTTCCTAGCCGGGACGTACAAGGAGGCTCCAGAAGAACTTCACACGGCAGTCGCTGAATTCATTACCAAGTCTCGCGAGGCTGGAGTGAAGAAGGTAGTCATCGACCTCTCTGGAAATCGCGGTGGTTTTTTGCTTCTCGCTTACGACACGTTTCGCCAGTTCTTCCCGAAGATGGATCCCTATTCTTTGGCAAATTCACGAGCCAGTGAGGATCTAAATACCATCGGCTCTGTATTGTCCCACGTCGCGATGAGCTCCAATGACTCTTTCAAAGGCCCTCTTAATCGAACAATGGCGCAAAGCCTCGGGACTGGCGACTTGGGCATTTTCGGCACCCTATCCAGGGAATCCAAACCTTGGAAGTGGTGGAAAGAATTATTTGGGCCTGTCACTATCAACCAAGACAACTACACCAACCCGTGGAGATACGATTTCAACTCAAAGAGAATGATAGGCCGCCTCGGATTCAACATGACCGGTTATGCAGATAACCAAAGAGATTACGAACAAGCTTTCGACCCGGATGATATCATCCTGCTGCACGATGGACATTGCGGTAGTGCCTGCTTTATCTTTTCCAGTCTGATGAAAAATATTGCTGGTGTCAAGAGCGTCTCGGTTGGCGGAATGCCGGTCGACGGACCGATGCAAGGCGTTGCGGGCACGAGAGGTTGCCAAGTGAGGCAATCCGACGCCATTATCAAAATATCCCATATGATTCAGACGGCCCTATCAGAATTTAGGGACCAAAGTGATAAGGTCGTGCGCTCCAGGCTAGGCGCCACAAGGCGGCAAATCGACCGCCTCCCGTCGCCCAAAGGCACTCCGTGGGGAGACGTAATCGCAGGCATCAATACCTTGAACTGTCTCCCCAGCTCCGGCTCTCAAATTCCGTACCAGTTTCTGTATGAGGCCTCAAATTGTAGGCTGTTCTACACTATGGACATGATTCGAGATATCACATATCTCTGGAGAGCAGCCGCGGCGGTTGCAGGGGGAGATACGTCAGCTTGTGTCCCTGGCTCTGTGGATGGACCCGGGTCTGAGCCTAATAAACCCCTCAATGTCTCCCCTGAAATTCCGTACGCTAATCCTTGGGGAAATTCGGTTCGGAACAATCTGCCACGGGATGAGCCAGTTCAGAATAGTGGAGGGTTTTGCACTGTGTCAAGAGTCGGCGGCTCTGTCAGCGTGGCGGCAGCGACCTTCGCCTTTGCATGGCTACTATGAGAGGCGCCGATGTTTTCGTGGGCGACACGCTTGTCTGTTTGCGATGGTTCTTGTCTCAGTTTGGTAGCGTATGCAAGTATACCTCGCCTATAATTCCACTTTCCTATCTCATTTCTCATAACTTCCTAGTTATTACGTATTAGAATAGGCAAGAGTGTTGATTAATCTATAAGCCTGTTCAAAGTTCTTTTATGCCTGACAAGGAAAACTATGGAGGACTAATCCTTCCTTCATTATTTCAGACTTGATAAATGCGTCTCTAGATGTCTATGAAATGTAATGAAATCTATCACAAAATCCAATATGCAAACTGAGATCACTACTCCGTAACACTATCCTTGATGCTACGTAATGCGCTCGTACCGTGCGAGGGGTCGATGTTGAGAGCATTCTTCGCTCGGCGACGTGCATCCGTCCAGATCATGAACTCTTCATAGGATTTCGGGATGACTTGCAGCTGCTTCTCCACAAGGAAAGTATAGTTGAACATGCCCGTCGACTTCTTGGTGCCGTGCTCCACATCTCGAACCTTGGAGTCGACACGAACGTGGACCTTGGTAAATTTGCTTGGGTCACCCTCCCGGGCCTCAGGTTCGGTGTATGATACTGAGGCACGGAGGTACAGGACGCTTCCGACAGGCACTGGGTTCTCAAAGGTGCTTGGGTCAAGGGCAAGGAAGTTGGGGCGGCTGTGAGAGACGGAGGCAGCACAGCAAAAGGCAAGCTCGAAAGTCTGCTTAAGTAGAAAACCACCGAAGATCATGAAGTTGTGTCTGTTGCGATCCTGAGGTTGCATGATCATTGCGGATTTAAGAACTGTATCGCTCATGTATATTTGGTCTTCTGGTTGGATGTTGGGGTATTTTGGACCTAAAGCACGAAGTTAGCAACTGAGGGCATTTGTTTGTTCAAAGCATGGCGGCCGACATACTGCGATATTTTGTCTCCTTCTTCCACATGGCATGAATCAACGCAGACTCTTCATCATCGGGAGACGTTTCCAGGAGACTCCGCTTTCGTAATGCCTTTTTGGCATTGTAGTTTTGTTCGCCTTTTGCGAAGAGAGACTTCTCTTCCGGAGTTTCGACAATTAAGGGCGCCACAGGGACGGGCCTGAAATAGATATTAGCACATTGAACTTTGACGGTTTATTCAACATTACAGGGCGTGCGACATACAGCTTGGTCGCCGGGTCTAGCGACACAAAGGTGAAGGCACAAGTAATCATCACGTCCTCCGGTCTGGCCTCCTCGCCTTCCGGGCGTGCCTTGGAAACCTGAACTGAAACCTCCATGCTCGATCGACCAGTAGCATATGTGACTTGACCACTAAGTTCAAGATCACAGATCTCCATCAACGGGTGCTGGATGCTGATTCGATCCACGGCTGCGGTGACATTGCTCACGCCATCACCAGTGTGTCGTGCTGCGATTATGCCGGCCAATGCATCAAGGTCCATTACCAACGAACCAAGCCTAGATTCCCTATTAATTCATGCACCACTTGAGAATTACAGAGGTAGCATATTAGAGAGTTATTCATGCTCACCGAATGTGTCCAGAGGAGTTGAGGTAGGTGTCTAGTAGCCATTTGTCCTGTGCCAAAGGCAGGATCTACAACCGTGAGAAACAGCCAAAAAACCGAAATCCTGTCCTATATATGCTTACAGCGCTATAGTAGCTATCCGACATCTTCTTCGGCGTGAGGTCGGGCTTGACAGGTTGAATGGTCTGCAGGCCATATTCTAGCTTGCGTGAGGTCTCCTGGCTCTGAGTCAGGGCCTCAATCCACGGCGTCTTGACGCGCATCGGCATCCATGCATTGCGTGTTCCTGCCCTCTTCGATGTCATGTGGAATCCCCTGGCGCTCGCACAGGAGCACCGCGGGATGACCGCCGCATACGACACGGGGTTTGGCCCTCTGAGTAAAGCCCTCCTTCCTACAATCGCTGACATGGTGGATGATGAGTTCAGCAAGAGGCAAGATATTCAGGGGTTGTAAATGGATGAAAGATTCGTCAAGAAAATATAATCAGAACTCTGGAGAATCTTATTGGGTCACAGATCGGGCAAATTTTGCCCGATGCGTCAACCGATCGTACATATGCAAGACCTCGGGAAGCGGACGAGAACCGGGACAGGGCACGACAAAGTTCCGGTGTGAAGATAAAAGTTTCTCTTATCGTTTGCTTACTTAACTTGTGCTACTGTTATTTTCGTACATTCACTAAACCGAAATATGTGCTAGTGTGGCCCGGCGAAGAGAAGCTTTGACCGAAGATAAGCGGTGCTGGGGGGCTCCTTAGCTACGATTTCCGTGATGAATCTCGGACAGCATCGGTATATCAATCTTAAGTCGGGACCAAGATTCACACTATACCTGTTGATCAGTTTGACCACATAATTTTGGGCTGGTTGTCATTCGTCAACATATTTAGCCAATGAATGGCTTGCACTGCGTAAACTCGCTCGTAATCGGCAATTCTAACCTCGGGTATTCTTCTCTTTATAAGCCTGGTATAGCCTGCTTTGCAGGTATTCTAAGAAGCAAAATATATTATATAATAATAAATATAGCCTATATATACCTTCCTTACTTCTTACTATAAAATAACTTTATTTTTATAAAATCTAGCTTTTCTCTTTATTACTACTATAAAAGTATATATTTTCTCTTTTTTTAGGTTTTATAAAGCTATTTATAATATTATATAATAATATAGTATTATAAAGACTATAGTAATATATAATATTAATTTTTAAGCTCTATAAACCCTCTATATATACTTAAAATATTAATTTTAACTATATAATCTATATTTCTTATATATTAATAAAACCTATAGTTAATAATAGTATTTTATTATATAATTTATATATTCTTATAGCTTTTAAGTAAATATAATATATTATATTTATAATAAAGTTAATTAATAATTTATATTCTTTATTAGAACTTTATATTAATTCTATTATTCTTTAAAATAATCTATAATATTATAATATAATAATATTCTTTCTAGTTATAATAATATTATTAATTAGAAAGAAAGCTATTATAACTAATAGTAGTAGATTTATAATATCTACTAAGAATATAATTCCTACTAATAATATAGTAGGTTTAGAATTAAAGAATATAGAAGATAATAAAACTTTTATATTAAAGAATATTATATTTAGTAATAAT